>OY992530.1:99214547-99765408 GCA_963921185.1 Dasysyrphus tricinctus | reverse complement strand
ATTATCCATTATAATTGGGTCTTTAGGAGGATTAAATCAAACCTCTTTACGAAAATTAATGACTTTTTCATCTATTAATCATTTAGGATGAATACTAATAAGAATGTATTCTAATGAATCATTATGAATTACATACTTTATATTTTATGCTTTTTTAAGTTTTAATTTAATTTTTTTATTTAATATATTTAAATTATTTCATATTAATCAATTATTTTCTATATTTATTTTAAATAAATATCTAAAATTTTCTTTATTTTTAAATTTATTGTCTTTAGGAGGCCTTCCTCCTTTTTTGGGATTTATTCCTAAATGATTAACAATTCAATATTTAACATTTAATAATCAACTATTTATAATAACAATAATAATCATTATAACTTTATTAACGTTATTTTTTTATTTACGATTATGCTATACAGCTTTTATACTAAATTATTACGAAAATAATTGAAATTATAAAATTTATTGAAATAATTTTATAATAAATTTATACTTATATTTTTCTTTTTTTTCAACTTTTGGGTTATTTATTATTAGTTTAATATTTTATTTAATTTAAAACTTTAAGTTAAATAAAACTAATAACCTTCAAAGTTATAAATATAAGAAAATCTTTTAAGTTTTATAAGCTTTAATAACTAATTGTTATTCCTTTAGAATTGCAATCTAATATCATTATTGAATATAAAGCTTTTATTTATTTGTGATTAAAAAGAATAATTCTTATAAATAGATTTACAGTCTATCGCCTATATTTCAGCCATTTAATCTAATAAATTTGTGCAATGCTTTATTGCAACAATGATTATTTTCCACTAATCACAAAGATATTGGAACATTATATTTTTTATTTGGAACCTGAGCTGGAATAGTAGGGACATCTCTAAGTGTATTAATTCGTGCAGAACTTGGTCATCCTGGTGCTTTAATTGGTGATGATCAAATTTATAATGTTATTGTAACTGCTCATGCTTTTGTAATAATTTTTTTTATAGTGATACCTATTATAATTGGAGGATTTGGAAATTGATTAGTTCCTTTAATATTAGGAGCCCCTGATATAGCATTTCCTCGAATAAATAATATAAGTTTTTGACTATTGCCCCCTTCTTTAACACTTTTATTAGTAAGAAGAATAGTTGAAAATGGAGCTGGAACAGGTTGAACAGTTTATCCTCCCCTTTCTGCAAGAATTGCTCATGGTGGTGCTTCTGTAGATTTAGCTATTTTTTCTCTTCATCTAGCTGGAATATCTTCTATTTTAGGAGCAGTAAATTTTATTACAACTGTAATTAATATACGATCTAATGGAATTTCTTATGATCGTATACCTTTATTTGTTTGGTCAGTAGTAATTACAGCTTTATTACTTCTTTTATCATTACCAGTATTAGCCGGTGCTATTACAATACTTTTAACAGATCGAAATTTAAATACCTCATTTTTTGATCCTGCTGGAGGAGGAGATCCAATTTTATATCAACATTTATTTTGATTTTTTGGACATCCAGAAGTTTATATTCTAATTTTACCAGGATTTGGAATAATTTCCCATATTATTAGTCAAGAATGTGGAAAAAAAGAAACTTTTGGATCTTTAGGAATAATTTATGCAATATTAGCTATTGGTTTATTAGGATTTATTGTTTGAGCACATCATATATTTACTGTAGGTATAGATGTTGATACTCGAGCATATTTTACATCTGCAACAATGATTATTGCTATCCCCACAGGAATTAAGGTTTTCAGTTGATTAGCAACTTTACATGGAACACAACTGGTATATACTCCAGCAGTTTTATGATCTTTAGGATTTGTATTTTTATTTACAGTAGGAGGATTAACAGGAGTAGTATTAGCTAATTCTTCACTTGATATTATTTTACATGATACATATTATGTAGTAGCCCACTTCCATTATGTATTATCTATGGGAGCAGTATTTGCTATTATAGCAGGATTTATTCATTGATATCCATTATTTACTGGATTAACATTAAATATAAAATGACTTAAAACTCATTTTCTTATTATATTTGTAGGAGTAAATTTAACATTTTTTCCTCAACATTTCTTAGGATTAGCTGGTATACCTCGACGATATTCAGATTATCCAGATGCTTATACTACATGAAATATTATTTCAACTATTGGTTCAACAATTTCCTTAGTAGGAATTATTATATTTATAGTAATTGTTTGAAAAAGAATGGTTAAACAACGACAAGTAATTTATACTATACAATTAAATTCATCAATTGAATGATACCAAAATATTCCACCTGCAGAACATAGATATTCAGAATTACCATTATTATCTAATTTCTAATATGGCAGATTAGTGCAATGGATTTAAGCTTCATATATAAAGTATTTTACTTTTATTAGAAAAATGTCAACATGAGCTAATTTAAGTTTACAAGATAGTGCTTCACCTTTAATAGAACAATTAACTTTTTTTCATGATCATACTATACTAATTTTAGTAATAATTACAGTAATAGTATCATACATAATAATTATATTATTTTTTAATAATTATAGTAATCGATACCTATTACATGGTCAAACAATTGAAATAATCTGAACTATTCTACCAACATTTATTTTACTATTTATTGCTTTTCCATCATTACGATTATTATATTTATTAGATGAAATTAGAGAACCTTCTATTACATTAAAATCAATTGGTCACCAATGATATTGAAGTTATGAATATTCTGATTTTTTAAATATTGAATTTGACTCTTATATAATTCCTACTAACGAATTAAATATAGACAGATTCCGTTTATTAGATGTTGATAATCGAATTGTACTACCAATAAATTCACAAATTCGAATTTTAGTAACTGCAGCAGATGTAATTCATTCTTGAACAATTCCTACTTTAGGAGTAAAAATTGATGGAACTCCTGGTCGATTAAATCAAACAAATTTTTTCATTAACCGACCAGGTTTATTCTTTGGTCAATGTTCAGAAATTTGTGGAGCTAATCATAGATTTATACCAATTGTAATTGAAAGTGTACCCGTTAATTTTTTTATTAAATGAATTTCTAATATAAATTAAACATTAAATGACTGAAAGCAAGTACTGGTCTCTTAAACCATGTTATAGTAATCTAGCAATTACTTTTAATGAAAAAAAAAAAAAAAAATTAAAATCATAAAATTATAGTATGAGGATTATAAAAAATTAGTTAAAAATATAACATTAGTATGTCAAACTAAAATTATTGTAATTATAATATTTTTTGATCCCACAAATAGCACCTATTAGATGATTATTTTTATTTATATTTTTTAGAATAATTTTTATTTTATTTAATATAATAAATTACTTTATTTATTTTCCTTTAACTTCTAAATCAAAAAAATTAAATCATAAAATTAATACAACTTCTATAAATTGAAAATGATAACTAATTTATTTTCTGTTTTTGACCCTTCCTCTAGTATTTTAAATTTATCTTTAAATTGATTAAGAACTTTTATTGGATTATTAATAATTCCTTCAATATATTGATTTATACCTTCTCGTTACCATATTATTTGAAATAATGTTTTAACTACTTTACATAAAGAATTTAAAGTTTTATTAGGTAACCCTAATCAAAAAGGAACAACTCTTATTTTTGTTTCTTTATTTAGCTTAATTTTATTTAATAATTTTATAGGTTTATTCCCATATATTTTTACTAGAACTAGCCATTTAACTTTAACTTTAATATTAGCTTTACCTTTATGATTAGCATTTATAATTTATGGTTGATTAAACCATACACAACATATATTTGCTCATTTAGTACCACAAGGAACTCCTGGTGTTTTAATACCATTTATAGTTTGTATTGAAACAATTAGTAATATTATTCGTCCAGGAACTTTAGCTGTACGATTAACAGCAAATATAATTGCAGGCCATTTATTAATAACATTATTAGGAAATACAGGTCCTTCTTTATCATCAATAATTATTATTGTATTATTAATTACACAAATATTATTATTAATTTTAGAATCAGCAGTTGCTATTATTCAATCTTATGTATTTGCTGTATTAAGAACTTTATATTCTAGTGAAGTAATTTAATGTTTTTAATTGTAATAATCAAAAACTTATCAATTAAAATGTCAACACATTCAAATCATCCTTTTCATTTAGTAGATTATAGCCCATGACCTTTAACAGGGGCAATTGGTTCAATAACTATAGTTTCAGGATTAGTAAAATGATTTCATCAATATGATATATCATTAATAACCTTAGGCTCAATAATTACTATTTTAACAGTTTATCAATGATGACGAGATGTTTCTCGAGAAGGAACTTTCCAAGGATTACATACTTTTTCTGTAACAACAGGATTACGATGAGGAATAATTTTATTTATTTTATCAGAAGTTTTATTTTTTACTTCATTTTTTTGAGCTTTTTTTCATAGAAGCTTATCTCCTTCAATTGAATTAGGATCAATTTGACCCCCTTTAGGTATTACTCCTTTTAATCCTTTCCAAATTCCATTATTAAATACAACTATTTTATTAACTTCAGGGATTACTGTTACATGAGCACATCATAGATTAATAAGAGGTAATTTTTCACAAACAACTCAAGGCTTATTTTTTACAGTTTTATTAGGAATTTATTTTTCTATTTTACAAGCTTATGAATATATAGAAGCTTCTTTTAATATTGCAGATGCTGTATATGGTTCTACTTTTTTTATAGCAACAGGATTTCACGGTCTTCATGTATTAATTGGAACAACTTTTTTATTAATTTGTTTAATTCGTCACTTAAATAATCACTTTTCAAAAACTCATCATTTTGGGTTTGAAGCAGCAGCATGATATTGACATTTTGTAGATATTGTTTGATTATTTTTATATGTCTCAATTTATTGATGAGGAGGATAATATATTTATATAGTATAAAAGTATATATGACTTCCAATCATAAGGTTTATTAATATAATAATATAAATAATTTTTTCTATAATTTTAATATCTCTAATTTTAATAACTCTATCTATTGTTGTTATAGTATTAGCAACTATTTTATCTAAAAAAACATATAGAGACCGAGAAAAAAGATCCCCATTTGAATGTGGATTTGATCCAATATCTTCTTCTCGTTTACCTTTTTCATTAAAATTTTTTTTAATTACAATTATTTTCTTAATTTTTGATGTAGAAATTGCATTAATTTTACCTATAATTATAATTTTAAAATTTTCAAATTTAATAATATGAAGAATTACTTCAATTATTTTTATTTTAATTTTATTATTGGGATTATATCATGAATGAAATCAAGGAATATTAAATTGATCAAATTAAATTAGGGTTATAGTTAAAATATAACATTTGATTTGCATTCAAAAATTATTTATTATATAATAAATTTACCTTGAATATGAAACGATTAATTGTAATTAGTTTCGACCTAATTTTAGGTATTATATACCCTTATTCTATTAATTGAAACCAAAATAGAGGTATATCACTGTTAATGATAAAAATGAATAAAATATTCCAATTAAAGAAATATGGTGATCAAATAAAAGCTGCTAACTTTTTATTTTAATGGTTTAATTCCATTTATATTTCTTTAATTTATATAGTTTATTTAAAACATTACATTTTCATTGTAAAAATAAAAAATTTTTTTTATAAATTACTAAAAATAATTATTTAATTATTTAAAGATTTAATTAATCTCCCTAACATCTTCAATGTCATACTCTAATTATAAGCTATTTAAATTATAATAATACTAAAAATATTACTAAAATAATAAATCATAAAATAAAAATTATTAAATAAACCTTTAAATTATTATTTTGTAAAAAATTTATAAATTGTGAATATATTACTAATTGTTTATATAAGTTTTGTCTTCCTATAAATTCTGATCACCCTTGATCAAAATTTATTACAACATTTATCCCAATTTTTAATGAATAATTAATAATACCATAAGTTGAAATATATGGTATAAATCATATAGACCCAGCAAATATTCTAATATAATATCTACTTAAAGATTTATTTATTATAAATAAAGAAACATTAGAAATTAAATAACCTATTAATCCTCCTACAATACAAACAAATAATGTTATAAATTTTAAATAATAAGGTAAACAAATTATATAAGGAGTTGGGAATATTAACCATCTTAATATTCTACCTCCAATAATTCTTATAAATATTAATCCTAATATTCCTTTTAATATAACTCAACTTTCATCATTTAATACATTTAAACTACTACAATTTATATCCCCTGTTATTGAATAATAAACCAAACGTAATGAATAACAGACAGTTAAACCGGTTGAAAAAAAAAATAAATAATAAATAAATAAATTTACTATACTCAAAGAAACTACTTCTAAAATTAAATCTTTAGAATAAAATCCAGCTAAAAAAGGTATTCCACATAAAGCTAAATTAGCTACATTAAAACAAGAAGAAGTTAAAGGTATAAATAATCTCAATCCCCCTATTAATCGTAAATCTTGAGAATTATTTATATTATGAATAATTGCCCCAGCACATATAAATAATAAAGCTTTAAATAATGCATGAGTTAATAAATGAAAAAAAGCTAATTTATAATAACCTATAGATAAAATTATTATTATCAATCCTAATTGTCTTAAAGTAGATAAAGCAATAATTTTTTTTAAATCAAATTCAAAATTAGCCCCTAATCCTGACATAAATATTGTTAAACCAGCTAATAATAATAATAACTGACTTATGAAAGTGTTACATAATAATAAATTAAATCGAATTAATAAATAAATACCTGCAGTTACTAAAGTAGAAGAATGAACTAAAGCAGAAACAGGTGTTGGGGCTGCCATAGCTGCAGGTAATCAAGAAGAAAATGGAATTTGTGCTCTTTTAGTTATTGCTGCACTTGTAACTAAAATTCTAATTATTATTATATCTTTATCATTTATTATAAATTCTAAATAAAAAATATAATTTCATCTTCCATAATTTAATATTCAAGCAATTGCTAATAGTAAAAATACATCTCCAACTCGATTTAATAAAGCAGTTAATATACCAGCATTATAAGATTTTACATTATTAAAATAAATTACTAAACAATATGAAACTAACCCTAATCCATCTCATCCTAATAAAATTCTAATTAAATTTGGTCTAATAATTAGAAATATTATTGACAAAACAAATATTAGTACTAATATAATAAATCGATTAATATTTATATCATCAATTATATATTCTTTTCTATAATAAATAACTAAAGAAGAAATTAATAAAACAAAAGATATAAATATCAAACTTATTCAATCAAATAAAAATGTTATAACAATTCTTATAGAATTTATTGAAACTAATTCTCACTCTAAAAAATACACAATTTCATTTATTAAAAAATAAAATGAACTTATTAATAAAATAATTCTTATTATAATTAAAATAATAAAATTTATTAAACAAATTGATAAATATTTCATAATTTAAAATGAATTAATTCATATCATTGACACCACAAATCAATATTTTTATTAAACTATTTAAATTTTATAATCACAATAAACTTATTTCAGATTTTAATACTAATAAATTTAAAGGAAATCAATGTAAAAATAATAATAAATACTCTCGAACAAACCCTATTCTAAAAGAATAAACCCCTGAATATAATTTTCCATGTTGACTATATGCATATAAATATAAAGTATAAGCGGCACTAAAAAAACATGTAAAAATTAATAAAAATATTGTTAATATTGACCAACTTACAATTCTATTTAATAAAGAAATTTCTCCTAATAAATTTAAAGTTGGAGGAGCAGCTATATTAGCTGAACATAATAAAAATCATCATAAAGTTATTGAAGGTATAAAATTTAATAATCCTTTATTAATTAATAATCTTCGTCTTCCTAATCGTTCATAAGTAATATTTGCTAAACAAAATAATCCAGATGAACATAAACCATGAGCAATTATTAAAGTATATGAACCAGAAATTCCTCAATAAGTTATAGTTATTAATCCACTTAATACAATACCTATATGAGCAACAGAAGAATAAGCAATTAATGCTTTTAAATCAGTTTGTCGTAAACAAATTAAACTAACTAATACCCCCCCTACTAATCTAATTCTTATAAATCAATAATTATACTTAAATCCTAAAATTTGTAAAAAAGAAAAAAAACGTAATAAACCATATCCTCCTAATTTTAATATAATTCCTGCTAAAATTATAGAACCTGCAACTGGAGCTTCAACATGAGCCTTTGGTAATCATAAATGAACTAAAAATATTGGTATTTTAACTAAAAAAGATAAAATTAAAGAAAAATATAAAATTATATAACTTATATTATAATTATTAATTAAATAAAAATTTATTGTATTATAATTATTATAAATATAAAAAATAGCAACTAATATAGGTAAAGACACTAATAAAGTATAAAATAATAAGTATATACCAGCTTGTAAACGCTCAGGTTGATACCCTCATCCTAAAATTAATAATAATGTTGGAATTAAACTACACTCAAAAAATAAATAAAACAAAAATATATTTATACTTCTAAATGTTAAAAATAATATTAATAATAGTAATAAGAAATTAAGCAAAAATAATTTCTCATAATTTTTATACTTATTAATTGCATAACTTGCTATTAATATTAAAGAACAAATTCAAAAACTTAATAAAATTATCCCATAAGAAAGTAAATCCATACCTAAAAAATAAGAAATTATTATTCAGTAATTAGTAAAATAATTATAAATAATTAATATAAATATAATTATAAATAATATATTTTGTACCATTCAAAATATATTTGTTATAAAACAAAAAGGAAATATTATAATTAATATAAATAAAATTTTTAACATTGTAAAATATTAAAAGATTGAAAATAATCATTTCCATATATACGAATTATTGAAACTAGAATTGATAACCCTAATACTCCTTCACAAACTCTAAAAGTTATAAAAACTATACTAAAATAACCTTCAAAGTTATAAATATTTAAATAAACGAATAATAAATAAAATAAAGATAAAACAATATATTCTAATCTTAAAAGTATTGATAATAAATGCTTTCGATTAGAAATAAAAATTAAAATACCTATTATTATTATAAAAAAAGGTAACCCTCAATTAATTAATATTATCATTAGTTTTAATAGTTTAAAAAAAACATTGGTCTTGTAAATCAAAAATAAGAATATTTCTTTTTAAACTTCAAGAAAAAAGACATTTCTTTATCATTAATCTCCAAAATTAATATTTTATTTAAACTATTTCTTGATATCATACAACTTATTTTATATATTATAATCTTAATACTAGCTTTCATATTTATACAAATAAATCACCCTTTAAGTATAGGAATAATATTATTAATTCAAACTGTAATAATTTGTTGTATCTCAGGATTAATATCTAAAAGATTTTGATTTTCTTATATTTTATTTTTAGTATTTATTGGAGGAATACTAGTTTTATTTATTTATGTAACATCATTAGCATCAAATGAAATATTTACTTTTTCAATAAAAATATTTTTATTATTAATTACTAATATATTAATTTTATTTATTATAATTATTTTTATAGATAAAATAATTATTATATTTAATTCATTAAATAATGAAATAATTTCTATTTCATCATTAAATAATTATATTATAGAAAATACTTTAAATTTAAATAAATTATACAATTATCCAACAAATATAATTAATATTTTATTAATTAATTATTTACTAATTACATTAATTGCTACTGTAAAAATTACTAAATTATTTTATGGTCCAATTCGATCTATAAATTAACTAATGAATATACCTTTACGTACCAACCACCCAATTTTAAAAATTGCTAATAATGCTTTAGTAGATTTACCTACCCCAACTAATATTTCTATATGATGAAATTTTGGTTCATTATTAGGATTATGTTTAATTATTCAAATTTTAACTGGTTTATTTTTAGCTATACATTATACTGCAGATATTAATATAGCTTTTAATAGTGTTGATCATATTTGTCGAAATGTAAATTATGGGTGATTATTACGAACATTACATGCTAATGGTGCATCATTTTTTTTTATTTGTATTTATTTACATGTAGGACGAGGAATATATTATGGTTCATTTTTATTCACTCCAACATGATTATCTGGGACAATCATTTTATTTTTAGTAATGGCTACTGCCTTTATAGGATATGTACTTCCTTGAGGGCAAATATCTTTTTGAGGAGCTACAGTAATTACTAATTTATTATCAGCTATTCCTTATTTAGGATTAGATTTAGTACAATGAATTTGAGGAGGATTCGCAGTTGATAATGCTACTTTAACTCGATTTTTTACATTTCATTTTATTTTACCATTTATTGTATTAGCTACTGTTATAATTCATTTATTATTTTTACATCAAACAGGTTCTAATAACCCTATAGGATTAAATTCAAATTTAGATAAAATTCCATTTCATCCTTATTTTTCATATAAAGACATTACAGGATTTATTGTAATAGTAATAATATTAACTATATTAACATTAATAAACCCATACATGCTAGGTGATCCAGATAATTTTATTCCAGCAAATCCTTTAGTTACCCCAATTCATATTCAACCTGAATGATACTTTTTATTTGCATATGCAATTTTACGATCAATTCCAAATAAACTTGGAGGAGTAATTGCTTTAGTAATATCTATTGCTATTTTAATAATTATACCATTTTATAATTTAAGTAAATTTCGAGGAATTGAATTTTACCCAATTAACCAAATTTTATTTTGAATAATAGTATCTATTATTATTTTATTAACATGAATTGGAGCTCGTCCAGTAGAAGACCCTTATATTTTAATTGGTCAATTATTAACAGTTCTATATTTTATATACTATTTAATTAATCCATTAATTTCTAAATGATGAGATAATTTATTAAACTAATAATTAGTTAATGAACTTGAATAAGTATATGTTTTGAAAACATAATATAGAAATTCTAATTTTCTATTAACTTTACTAAAATTAATTCATTAAAAATAATTTATTAAATAAATTTTTAAACCAATAAAAAATAATAAATAATTTAAAGAAAAAGGTAAAAATCTTTTTCAAGCTAAATATATTAATTTATCATAACGAAATCGAGGTAAAGTACCACGAACTCAAATAAATACAAAAGAAATAAATATTAATTTTAAATAAAATATTAAACTAAATACATCACCCCCTAAAAAAATTAAACAAAATAATATACTTATAAATAAAATTCTTGCATATTCAGATAAAAAAATTAAAGCAAATCTTCCTCTTCTATATTCAACATTAAATCCTGATACTAATTCTGATTCTCCTTCAGCAAAATCAAATGGAGTACGATTAGTTTCTGCTAAAGAAATAATTAACCAAATAAATACTAAAGGATATAAAATAAAAAAAAATCATAAATAAACTTGATAATGATAAAAATTAATTATATTATAATTATTAATTAAAAATACAAAAGATAAAAGAATTAAAGCTAATCTAACTTCATAAGAAATAGTTTGAGCTACAGATCGTAACCCCCCTAATAATGCATAATTAGAATTAGAAGATCACCCAGCAATTATAACTGTATAAACACCTAATCTAGTACAACATATAAAAAATAATAAACCTAAATTAAAAGAATATATTTTAATAAAAAATGGTATACATATTCATAATAATAATGATAAAAATAAAGAAAAAATTGGAGAAAAATAATAAGAAATATAATTTGATACTAAAGGATAAGTTTGTTCTTTTGTAAATAATTTAATTGCATCACAAAAAGGTTGAGGAATACCCATTAATCCTACTTTATTTGGTCCTTTACGAATTTGAATATAACCTAAAACCTTACGTTCTAATAATGTTAAAAAAGCAACTCTTACTAAAACACAAATAATTAATATCAAACTTATAATTAAAGATAAAATAATTTCTATATAAAACAAGTACTATTTGTAATATAAATTACATTTATAAATTCTAAATTTATTACACTAATCTGCCAAAATAGTTTTAAATATTTATTTAAATTCTATATTTTAAAATAAATTATTTAAATATTTAATCCTTTCGTACTAAAATATTTTAATTAATTAAAGATAGAAACCAACCTGGCTTACACCGGTTTGAACTCAGATCATGTAAGATTTTAAAAGTCGAACAGACTTAAAATTTAAACTGCTGCACCTAAATTTATATCTTAATCCAACATCGAGGTCGCAATCTTTTTTATCAATATGAACTCTCCAAAAAAATTACGCTGTTATCCCTAAAGTAACTTAATTTTATAATCATTAAAAATGGATCATTTATTCATAAATTAATGTTTTAAATTTTAAAAGTTAACTAAATTTTAATATCACCCCAATAAAATATATTTTTTTATTATAATTAAATTAATCTTTAAAATTAAAATAATAAATATATAAAGATTTATAGGGTCTTCTCGTCTTTTAATAATATTTTAGCTTTTTGACTAAAAAATAAAATTTTATTTTAATTTTAAATGAAACAGTTAATATTTCGTCCAACCATTCATTCCAGCCTTCAATTAAAAGACTAATGATTATGCTACCTTTGCACAGTTAAAATACTGCGGCCATTAAAAAAATCATTGGGCAGGTTAGACTTTAAATTAATTTCTAAAAGACATGTTTTTGTTAAACAGGCGAATATTATTTTTGCCGAATTCTTTAAATAAACTTATCATATAAAAATATATTTTTATATAAATAATATACTAATTATATCATTATTACTTTATTTTTAAAATTAAAATAAATATTTTAATAAAAATTTAAAATATAATAAATAATTTAATTACAAAATTAATTTATAACAAATTTAATAAAAATTGATACTTCTAAACATATAATATTTTAATTTTTATTTATTATTTATAAAAATTTATTTTATAGCTTATCCCATAAAATATAAAATTTAAAAAATTATTTAATTAAAATAATTAAATAAATAAATTTTTAAAATTAAATTAAATTTATTTCTTAAAAAACTAGATATATTTAAAAACGAATAACATTTCATTTCTAATAAATTATTTAAAATAATTTTGTTACATTAAATTTTATAATTTATTAAATCTTTTAAAATCGAGAAAAATATAAATAAATATTTTTTATTTAATACACTCTGATACACAAGATACAATAAATAAAATTTTCTTTTAAAATAAAAATTTTTCATTATATTTCAATATTATTTTACAATACTAATAAACTATTATTAAATTTATTTATTCTATATAATATACTAAAACTAAAATTTTTATAATTATTTTTAATAACTTATAATATTTTAAATAAAAACTAAATAAATAATTATTATTCAATTTATATTGATTTGCACAAAATTCTTTTCAATGTAAATGAAATACTTTTCTTTATAAGCTTTAAATTGATTCTAGATACACTTTCCAGTACATCTACTATGTTACGACTTATCTTATTTTAATAACAAGAGTGACGGGCGATATGTACATATTTTAGAGCTAAAATCAAATTATTTATCTTTATAATTTTACTATCAAATCCAATTTCATTAAATTTTTCATATTTAAATTCAAAAATATATTTTATTGTAACTCATTTATACTTAAAAATAAACTACACCTTGATTTGATATTAATTTTAATTAAAATTATAGAAAATTATTATTCTTATAAAATATTCTAATAACAACGATATATAAATTGAATAACAATTTTAAGTAAGGTACATCGTGGATTATCGATTAAAAAACAAGTTCCTCTGAATAGACTAAAATACCGCCAAATTTTTTAAGTTTCAAGAATATAACTAATACTACTCAAATAAATTTATTTACATTTTAAATAATAGGGTATCTAATCCTAGTTTTTAATTAAAAATTTCTAGCTTCAATAAATTTTAATTTTAAAAATATTATAAATTTAAAATTTCACTTAATAAATTTAATTTTAATTTATTTAAATTAATTATTTAACTATTATTAATAAAATTTATTTATATTATTTGTATAACCGCAACTGCTGGCACAAATTAAGTTAATATTTATTTAATATTTCTATTTCTAAATTTCTTTAATTAATAATATTAATTATTGCAAATATTAATTTCTATATTTATTTTTAAAACAAATATAAATTCACACAAAAATTTACATATAATATAAATTAATAATAAATTTTTTAAGCTAAAATAAAACTTTATAAAATTAATAACTATTATAGCATAAAAATAAAAAAAATTGTACATATACATTTAAATAATTTATTTAAGCATTAAAATCATAAAATTATAGTATATTTTATATAAATATGCTTTTAAAAATTAATTAAAATTTATCAACTAAAAATTTTTTTTTGTAATTAAAATTATAATAAATAACTAATTTTAATCAAATTTCCTCCCACAAAAAAATTTTTAATTGATAAATTTTAGTTTACAACTAAAAATTAGTAATGAATCATACATGAATATTAACCCCTTTTTAATATCCACATAAAATTATAGTATGAGGATTAGAAATTGTATTTAAAATTAAAATCATAAAATTATAGTATGAGGATTATAGTTTTAATTTTAAATAAAAATTGTAAAAAAAATTAAATCATAAAATTATAGTATATATTAACCCCTTTTTAATATATACGAATAAAATTTATAATTTTTATAGGTTTAAATTTTTTAATGATTAAAAAATTTAATTATTATTATTATTATATTAAATAATTTAAAATAGTACAAATAATTTATAAAAAAATTAAATCATAATCCTCATACTATAATTTTATGATTTTATAATTAAAATTATAATAAATAACTAATTTTAGTCAAATTTCCTCCCACAAAAAAATTTTTAATTGATAAATTTTAGTTTACAACTAAAAATTAGTAATGAATCATACATGAATATTAACCCCTTTTTAATATCCACATAAAATTATAGTATGAGGATTAGAAATTGTATTTAAAATTAAAATCATAAAATTATAGTATGAGGATTATAGTTTTAAGGATTATAGTTTTAATTTTAAATAAAAATTGTAAAAAAAATCATAAAATTATAGTATGTATTAACCCCTTTTTAATATACACGAATAAAATTTATAATTTTTATAGATTTAAATTTTTTAATGATTAAAAAATTTAATTATTATTATTATTATATTAAATAATTTAAAATAGTACAAATAATTTATAAAAAAATTAAAACTATAATCCTCATACTATAATTTTATGATTTTATAATTAAAATTATAATAAATAACTAATTTTAGTCAAATTTCCTCCCACAAAAAAAATTTTTAGTTGATAAATTTTAGTTTACAACTAAAAATTAGTAATAAATCATACATGAATATTAACCCCTTTTTAATATCCACATAAAATTATAGTATGAGGATTAGAAATTGTATTTAAAATTAAATCATAAAATTATAGTATGAGGATTATAGTTTTAATTTTAAATAAAATTGTAAAAAAATCATAAAATTATAGTATGTATTAAGCCCTTTTTAATATACACGAATAAAATTTATAATTTTTATAGATTTAAATTTTTTAATGATTAAAAAATTTAATTATTATTATTATTATATTAAATAATTTAAAATAGTACAAATAATTTATAAAAAAATTAAAACTATAATTCTCATACTATAATTTTATGATTTTATAATTAAAATTATAATAAATAACTAATTTTAGTCAAATTTCCTCCCACAAAAAAAATTTTTAGTTGATAAATTTTAGTTTACAACTAAAAATTAGTAATGAATCATACATGAATATTAACCCCTTTTTAATATCCACATAAAATTATAGTATGAGGATTAGAAATTGTATTTAAAATTAAAATCATAAAATTATAGTATGAGGATTATAGTTTTAATTTTAAATAAAAATTGTAAAAAAATCATAAAATTATAGTATGTATTAACCCCTTTTTAATATACACGAATAAAATTTATAATTTTTATAGATTTAAATTTTTAATGATTAAAAAATTTAATTATTATTATTATTATATTAAATAATTTAAAATAGTACAAATAATTTATAAAAAAATTAAAACTATAATCCTCATACTATAATTTTATGATTTTATAATTAAAATTATAATAAATAACTAATTTTAGTCAAATTTCCTCCCACAGAAAAAATTTTTAGTTGATAAATTTTAGTTTACAACTAAAAATTAGTAATGAATCATACATGAATATTAACCCCTTTTTAATATCCACATAAAATTATAGTATGAGGATTAGAAATTGTATTTAAAATTAAATCATAAAATTATAGTATGAGGATTATAGTTTTAATTTTAAATAAAAATTGTAAAAAAATCATAAAATTATAGTATGTATTAACCCCTTTTTAATATACACGAATAAAATTTATAATTTTTATAGATTTAAATTTTTTAATGATTAAAAAATTTAATTATTATTATTATTATATTAAATAATTTAAAATAGTACAAATAATTTATAAAAAAATTAAAACTATAATCCTCATACTATAATTTTATGATTTTATAATTAAAATTATAATAAATAACTAATTTTAGTCAAATTTCCTCCCACAAAAAAAATTTTTAGTTGATAAATTTTAGTTTACAACTAAAAATTAGTAATGAATCATACATGAATATTAACCCCTTTTTAATATCCACATAAAATTATAGTATGAGGATTAGAAATTGTATTTAAAATTAAATCATAAAATTATAGTATGAGGATTATAATTTTAATTTTAAATAAAAATTGTAAAAAAATCATAAAATTATAGTATGTATTAACCCCTTTTTAATATACACGAATAAAATTTATAATTTTTATAGATTTAAATTTTTTAATGATTAAAAAATTTAATTATTATTATTATTATATTAAATAATTTAAAATAGTACAAATAATTTATAAAAAAATTAAAACTATAATCCTCATACTATAATTTTATGATTTTAATTTTTTTTTTTTTTTTTTTTTTTTTTTAAATTTTTAAAAATTTAAAAATTTTACCTTGTATAGATATATAGATTATATATATACATATATATATATATATTATCTATGTGTATAAATTGATATATTTTCAATAAATACATTAATAACCCTCAAAAAAAACCCAATTTTTACAAATACGTATTTATCCATAAATTAATAATCTATATTATGTATATATAATATAATTAGGGGAAATCATACAGATATATATTAGTTCTCCATTTATTTGAAACTCACCCCTTTACTATTTAAATACAAAACATTATAAATAATATATTTATATATATATATTCATTTAATATATAAATAACTAGGTTATTTATATATGTTAAATTTTAATTTTTTAAATGTTTAATGGAAATTTTAAATTACATTTAAAAATATATTCTTGAATATAGTTTTTAAATGTAATTTAAAATTTTTTAAATATTTATATATATAAATGTTTAATAGAAGATTAAAATTATTAATCAATTTTTATTGTATTTATTTATATGTAATTTATATTATATTTATATATTATATACTAAATAAATTATTTAATATATATTATTTATAATAATAAAAATAGTTTTATTTTTTTTTTTTTCTTATAAAAAAAATGAATTGCCTGACAAAAGGATTACTTTGATAGAGTAAATCATATAATTATTATTATATTCATTATATTTAATGGAATTAAACCATTTCTAAAAGTATCAAAAACTTATGTGCATCATACACTAAAATATATATATATAAAAAGATAAGCTAATTAAGCTATTGGGTTCATACCCCACTTATAAAGGTTTTAATCCTTTTCTTTTTAATTTTTAATAATTCATCTAAAATTTTATTTATTTTTATTTTAATAATAAGAGTAATAATTACTATTTCAGCAAATTCCTGACTAGGTGCTTGAATAGGATTAGAAATTAATTTATTATCTTTTATTCCCCTTATAAGAGATAATAATTTAATATCTAATGAAGCGTCATTAAAATATTTTTTAACACAAGCATTAGCTTCTTCTATTTTATTATTTTCATCTATTTTATTTTTATACCAAAATAATTTTATAAATCAATTATTTATAAATAATAATTATATTTCTATAATAATTTTATCAGCTTTATTAATAAAAAGAGGAACAGCTCCTTTTCATTTTTGATTTCCTAATGTAATAGAAGGATTAAATTGAATAAATTCATTAATTTTAATAACATGACAAAAAATTGCCCCATTAATATTAATTTCTTATTTAATTATTAAATCATTATTATTATTTTGTATTTTATTATCCATTATAATTGGATCTTTAGGAGGATTAAATCAAACCTCTTTACGAAAATTAATGACTTTTTCATCTATTAATCATTTAGGATGAATATTAATAAGAATGTATTCTAATGAATCATTATGAATTACATACTTTATATTTTATGCTTTTTTAAGTTTTAATTTAATTTTTTTATTTAATATATTTAAATTATTTCATATTAATCAATTATTTTCTATATTTATTTTAAATAAATATCTAAAATTTTCTTTATTTTTAAATTTATTATCTTTAGGAGGTCTTCCTCCTTTTTTTGGGATTTATTCCTAAATGATTAACAATTCAATATTTAACATTTAATAATCAACTATTTATAATAACAATAATAATCATTATAACTTTATTAACGTTATTTTTTTATTTACGATTATGTTATACAGCTTTTATGCTAAATTATTACGAAAATAATTGAAATTATAAAATTTATTGAAATAATTTTATAATAAATTTATACTTATATTTTTCTTTTTTTTCAACTTTTGGGTTATTCATTATTAGTTTAATATTTTATTTAATTTAAAACTTTAAGTTAAATAAAACTAATAACCTTCAAAGTTATAAATATAAGAAAATCTTTTAAGTTTTATAAGCTTTAATAACTAATTGTTATTCCTTTAGAATTGCAATCTAATATCATTATTGAATATAAAGCTTTTATTTTTTGTGATTAAAAAGAATAATTCTTATAAATAGATTTACAGTCTATCGCCTATATTTCAGCCATTTAATCTAATAAATTTGTGCAATGCTTTATTGCAACAATGATTATTTTCCACTAATCACAAAGATATTGGAACATTATATTTTTTATTTGGAACCTGAGCTGGAATAGTAGGGACATCTCTAAGTGTATTAATTCGTGCAGAACTTGGTCATCCTGGTGCTTTAATTGGTGATGATCAAATTTATAATGTTATTGTAACTGCTCATGCTTTTGTAATAATTTTTTTTATAGTAATACCTATTATAATTGGAGGATTTGGAAATTGATTAGTTCCTTTAATATTAGGAGCCCCTGATATAGCATTTCCTCGAATAAATAATATAAGTTTTTGACTATTGCCCCCTTCTTTAACACTTTTATTAGTAAGAAGAATAGTTGAAAATGGAGCTGGAACAGGTTGAACAGTTTATCCTCCCCTTTCTGCAAGAATTGCTCATGGTGGTGCTTCTGTAGATTTAGCTATTTTTTCTCTTCATCTAGCTGGAATATCTTCTATTTTAGGAGCAGTAAATTTTATTACAACTGTAATTAATATACGATCTAATGGAATTTCTTATGATCGTATACCTTTATTTGTTTGATCAGTAGTAATTACAGCTTTATTACTTCTTTTATCATTACCAGTATTAGCCGGTGCTATTACAATACTTTTAACAGATCGAAATTTAAATACCTCATTTTTTGATCCTGCTGGAGGAGGAGATCCAATTTTATATCAACATTTATTTTGATTTTTTGGACATCCAGAAGTTTATATTCTAATTTTACCAGGATTTGGAATAATTTCCCATATTATTAGTCAAGAATGTGGAAAAAAAGAAACTTTTGGATCTTTAGGAATAATTTATGCAATATTAGCTATTGGTTTATTAGGATTTATTGTTTGAGCACATCATATATTTACTGTAGGTATAGACGTTGATACTCGAGCATATTTTACATCTGCAACAATGATTATTGCTATCCCCACAGGAATTAAGGTTTTCAGTTGATTAGCAACTTTACATGGAACACAACTGTATATACTCCAGCAGTTTTATGATCTTTAGGATTTGTATTTTTATTTACAGTAGGAGGATTAACAGGAGTAGTATTAGCTAATTCTTCACTTGATATTATTTTACATGATACATATTATGTAGTAGCCCACTTCCATTATGTATTATCTATGGGAGCAGTATTTGCTATTATAGCAGGATTTATTCATTGATATCCATTATTTACTGGATTAACATTAAATATAAAATGACTTAAAACTCATTTTCTTATTATATTTGTAGGAGTAAATTTAACATTTTTTCCTCAACATTTCTTAGGATTAGCTGGTATACCTCGACGATATTCAGATTATCCAGATGCTTATACTACATGAAATATTATTTCAACTATTGGTTCAACAATTTCCTTAGTAGGAATTATTATATTTATAGTAATTGTTTGAAAAAGAATGGTTAAACAACGACAAGTAATTTATACTATACAATTAAATTCATCAATTGAATGATACCAAAATATTCCACCTGCAGAACATAGATATTCAGAATTACCATTATTATCTAATTTCTAATATGGCAGATTAGTGCAATGGATTTAAGCTTCATATATAAAGTATTTTACTTTTATTAGAAAAATGTCAACATGAGCTAATTTAAGTTTACAAGATAGTGCTTCACCTTTAATAGAACAATTAACTTTTTTTCATGATCATACTATACTAATTTTAGTAATAATTACAGTAATAGTATCATACATAATAATTATATTATTTTTTAATAATTATAGTAATCGATACCTATTGCATGGTCAAACAATTGAAATAATCTGAACTATTCTACCAACATTTATTTTACTATTTATTGCTTTTCCATCATTACGATTATTATACTTATTAGATGAAATTAGAGAACCTTCTATTACATTAAAATCAATTGGTCACCAATGATATTGAAGTTATGAATATTCTGATTTTTTAAATATTGAATTTGACTCTTATATAATTCCTACTAACGAATTAAATATAGACAGATTCCGTTTATTAGATGTTGATAATCGAATTGTACTACCAATAAATTCACAAATTCGAATTTTAGTAACTGCAGCAGATGTAATTCATTCTTGAACAATTCCTGCTTTAGGAGTAAAAATTGATGGAACTCCTGGTCGATTAAATCAAACAAATTTTTTCATTAACCGGCCAGGTTTATTCTTTGGTCAATGTTCAGAAATTTGTGGAGCTAATCATAGATTTATACCAATTGTAATTGAAAGTGTACCCGTTAATTTTTTTATTAAATGAATTTCTAATATAAATTAAACATTAAATGACTGAAAGCAAGTACTGGTCTCTTAAACCATGTTATAGTAATCTAGCAATTACTTTTAATGGGAAAAAAAAAAAAAAAAAAAAAAAAAATTAGTTAAAATATAACATTAGTATGTCAAACTAAAATTATTGTAATTATAATATTTTTTGATCCCACAAATAGCACCTATTAGATGATTATTTTTATTTATATTTTTTAGAATAATTTTTATTTTATTTAATATAATAAATTACTTTATTTATTTTCCTTTAACTTCTAAATCAAAAAAATTAAATCATAAAATTAATACAACTTCTATAAATTGAAAATGATAACTAATTTATTTTCTGTTTTTGACCCTTCCTCTAGTATTTTAAATTTATCTTTAAATTGATTAAGAACTTTTATTGGATTATTAATAATTCCTTCAATATATTGATTTATACCTTCTCGTTACCATATTATTTGAAATAATGTTTTAACTACTTTACATAAAGAATTTAAAGTTTTATTAGGTAACCCTAATCAAAAAGGAACAACTCTTATTTTTGTTTCTTTATTTAGCTTAATTTTATTTAATAATTTTATAGGTTTATTCCCATATATTTTTACTAGAACTAGCCATTTAACTTTAACTTTAATATTAGCTTTACCTTTATGATTAGCATTTATAATTTATGGTTGATTAAACCATACACAACATATATTTGCTCATTTAGTACCACAAGGAACTCCTGGTGTTTTAATACCATTTATAGTTTGTATTGAAACAATTAGTAATATTATTCGTCCAGGAACTTTAGCTGTACGATTAACAGCAAATATAATTGCAGGACATTTATTAATAACATTATTAGGAAATACAGGTCCTTCTTTATCATCAATAATTATTATTGTATTATTAATTACACAAATATTATTATTAATTTTAGAATCAGCAGTTGCTATTATTCAATCTTATGTATTTGCTGTATTAAGAACTTTATATTCTAGTGAAATAATTTAATGTTTTTAATTATAATAGTCAAAAACTTATCAATTAAAATGTCAACACATTCAAATCATCCTTTTCATTTAGTAGATTATAGCCCATGACCTTTAACAGGGGCAATTGGTTCAATAACTATAGTTTCAGGTTTAGTAAAATGATTTCATCAATATGATATATCATTAATAACCTTAGGCTCAATAATTACTATTTTAACAGTTTATCAATGATGACGAGATGTTTCTCGAGAAGGAACTTTCCAAGGATTACATACTTTTTCTGTAACAACAGGATTACGATGAGGAATAATTTTATTTATTTTATCAGAAGTTTTATTTTTTACTTCATTTTTTTGAGCTTTTTTTCATAGAAGCTTATCTCCTTCAATTGAATTAGGATCAATTTGACCTCCTTTAGGTATTACTCCTTTTAATCCTTTCCAAATTCCATTATTAAATACAACTATTTTATTAACTTCAGGGATTACTGTTACATGAGCACATCATAGATTAATAAGAGGTAATTTTTCACAAACAACTCAAGGCTTATTTTTTACAGTTTTATTAGGAATTTATTTTTCTATTTTACAAGCTTATGAATATATAGAAGCTTCTTTTAATATTGCAGATGCTGTATATGGTTCTACTTTTTTTATAGCAACAGGATTTCACGGTCTTCATGTATTAATTGGAACAACTTTTTTATTAATTTGTTTAATTCGTCACTTAAATAATCACTTTTCAAAAACTCATCATTTTGGGTTTGAAGCAGCAGCATGATATTGACATTTTGTAGATATTGTTTGATTATTTTTATATGTCTCAATTTATTGATGAGGAGGATAATATATTTATATAGTATAAAAGTATATATGACTTCCAATCATAAGGTTTATTAATATAATAATATAAATAATTTTTTCTATAATTTTAATATCTCTAATTTTAATAACTCTATCTATTGTTGTTATAGTATTAGCAACTATTTTATCTAAAAAAACATATAGAGACCGAGAAAAAAGATCCCCATTTGAATGTGGATTTGATCCAATATCTTCTTCTCGTTTACCTTTTTCATTAAAATTTTTTTTAATTACAATTATTTTCTTAATTTTTGATGTAGAAATTGCATTAATTTTACCTATAATTATAATTTTAAAATTTTCAAATTTAATAATATGAAGAATTACTTCAATTATTTTTATTTTAATTTTATTATTGGGATTATATCATGAATGAAATCAAGGAATATTAAATTGATCAAATTAAATTAGGGTTATAGTTAAAATATAACATTTGATTTGCATTCAAAAATTATTTATTATATAATAAATTTACCTTGAATATGAAACGATTAATTGTAATTAGTTTCGACCTAATTTTAGGTATTATATACCCTTATTCTATTAATTGAAACCAAAATAGAGGTATATCACTGTTAATGATAAAAATGAATAAAATATTCCAATTAAAGAAATATGGTGATCAAATAAAAGCTGCTAACTTTTTATTTTAATGGTTTAATTCCATTTATATTTCTTTAATTTATATAGTTTATTTAAAACATAACATTTTCATTGTAAAAATAAAATTTTTTTTTTTATAAATTACTAAAAATAATTATTTAATTATTTAAAGATTTAATTAATCTCCCTAACATCTTCAATGTCATACTCTAATTATAAGCTATTTAAATTATAATAATACTAAAAATATTACTAAAATAATAAATCATAAAATAAAAATTATTAAATAAACCTTTAAATTATTATTTTGTAAAAAATTTATAAATTGTGAATATATTACTAATTGTTTATATAAGTTTTGTCTTCCTATAAATTCTGATCACCCTTGATCAAAATTTATTACAACATTTATCCCAATTTTAAATGAATAATTAATAATACCATAAGTTGAAATATATGGTATAAATCATATAGACCCAGCAAATATTCTAATATAATATCTACTTAAAGATTTATTTATTATAAATAAAGAAACATTAGAAATTAAATAACCTATTAATCCTCCTACAATACAAACAAATAATGTTATAAATTTTAAATAATAAGGTAAACAAATTATATAAGGAGTTGGGAATATTAACCATCTTAATATTCTACCTCCAATAATTCTTATAAATATTAATCCTAATATTCCTTTTAATATAACTCAACTTTCATCATTTAATACATTTAAACTACTACAATTTATATCCCCTGTTATTGAATAATAAACCAAACGTAATGAATAACAGACAGTTAAACCGGTTGAAAAAAAAATAAATAATAAATAAATAAATTTACTATACTCAAAGAAACTACTTCTAAAATTAAATCTTTAGAATAAAATCCAGCTAAAAAAGGTATTCCACATAAAGCTAAATTAGCTACATTAAAACAAGAAGAAGTTAAAGGTATAAATAGTCTCAATCCCCCTATTAATCGTAAATCTTGAGAATTATTTATATTATGAATAATTGCCCCAGCACATATAAATAATAAAGCTTTAAATAATGCATGAGTTAATAAATGAAAAAAGGCTAATTTATAATAACCTATAGATAAAATTATTATTATCAATCCTAATTGTCTTAAAGTAGATAAAGCAATAATTTTTTTTAAATCAAATTCAAAATTAGCCCCTAATCCTGACATAAATATTGTTAAACCAGCTAATAATAATAATAACTGACTTATGAAAGTGTTACATAATAATAAATTAAATCGAATTAATAAATAAATACCTGCAGTTACTAAAGTAGAAGAATGAACTAAAGCAGAAACAGGTGTTGGGGCTGCCATAGCTGCAGGTAATCAAGAAGAAAATGGAATTTGTGCTCTTTTAGTTATTGCTGCACTTGTAACTAAAATTCTAATTATTATTATATCTTTATCATTTATTATAAATTCTAAATAAAAAATATAATTTCATCTTCCATAATTTAATATTCAAGCAATTGCTAATAATAAAAATACATCTCCAACTCGATTTAATAAAGCAGTTAATATACCAGCATTATAAGATTTTACATTATTAAAATAAATTACTAAACAATATGAAACTAACCCTAATCCATCTCATTCTAATAAAATTCTAATTAAATTTGGTCTAATAATTAGAAATATTATTGACAAAACAAATATTAGTACTAATATAATAAATCGATTAATATTTATATCATCAATTATATATTCTTTTCTATAATAAATAACTAAAGAAGAAATTAATAAAACAAAAGATATAAATATCAAACTTATTCAATCAAATAAAAATGTTATAACAATTCTTATAGAATTTATTGAAACTAATTCTCACTCTAAAAAATACACAATTTCATTTATTAAAAAATAAAATGAACTTATTAATAAAATAATTCTTATTATAATTAAAATAATAAAATTTATTAAACAAATTGATAAATATTTCATAATTTAAAATGAATTAATTCATATCATTGACACCACAAATCAATATTTTTATTAAACTATTTAAATTTTATAATCACAATAAACTTATTTCAGATTTCAATACTAATAAATTTAAAGGAAATCAATGTAAAAATAATAATAAATACTCTCGAACAAACCCTATTCTAAAAGAATAAACCCCTGAATATAATTTTCCATGTTGACTATACGCATATAAATATAAAGTATAAGCAGCACTAAAAAAACATGTAAAAATTAATAAAAATATTGTTAATATTGACCAACTTACAATTCTATTTAATAAAGAAATTTCTCCTAATAAATTTAAAGTTGGAGGAGCAGCTATATTAGCTGAACATAATAAAAATCATCATAAAGTTATTGAAGGTATAAAATTTAATAATCCTTTATTAATTAATAATCTTCGTCTTCCTAATCGTTCATAAGTAATATTTGCTAAACAAAATAATCCAGATGAACATAAACCATGAGCAATTATTAAAGTATATGAACCAGAAATTCCTCAATAAGTTATAGTTATTAATCCACTTAATACAATACCTATATGAGCAACAGAAGAATAAGCAATTAATGCTTTTAAATCAGTTTGTCGTAAACAAATTAAACTAACTAATACCCCCCCTACTAATCTAATTCTTATAAATCAATAATTATACTTAAATCCTAAAATTTGTAAAAAAGAAAAAAAACGTAATAAACCATATCCTCCTAATTTTAATATAATTCCTGCTAAAATTATAGAACCTGCAACTGGAGCTTCAACATGAGCCTTTGGTAATCATAAATGAACTAAAAATATTGGTATTTTAACTAAAAAAGATAAAATTAAAGAAAAATATAAAATTATATAACTTATATTATAATTATTAATTAAATAAAAATTTATTGTATTATAATTATTATAAATATAAAAAATAGCAACTAATATCGGTAAAGACACTAATAAAGTGTAAAATAATAAGTATATACCAGCTTGTAAACGCTCAGGTTGATATCCTCATCTTAAAATTAATAATAATGTTGGAATTAAACTACACTCAAAAAATAAATAAAACAAAAATATATTTATACTTCTAAATGTTAAAAATAATATTAATAATAATAATAAGAAATTAAGCAAAAATAATTTCTCATAATTTTTATACTTATTAATTGCATAACTTGCTATTAATATTAAAGAACAAATTCAAAAACTTAATAAAATTATCCCATAAGAAAGTAAATCCATACCTAAAAAATAAGAAATTATTATTCAGTAATTAGTAAAATAATTATAAATAATTAATATAAATATAATTATAAATAATATATTTTGTACCATTCAAAATATATTTGTTATAAAACAAAAAGGAAATATTATAATTAATATAAATAAAATTTTTAACATTGTAAAATATTAAAAGATTGAAAATAATCATTTCCATATATACGAATTATTGAAACTAGAATTGATAACCCTAATACTCCTTCACAAACTCTAAAAGTTATAAAAACTATACTAAAATAACCTTCAAAGTTATAAATATTTAAATAAACGAATAATAAATAAAATAAAGATAAAACAATATATTCTAATCTTAAAAGTATTGATAATAAATGCTTTCGATTAGAAATAAAAATTAAAATACCTATTATTATTATAAAAAAAGGTAACCCTCAATTAATTAATATTATCATTAGTTTTAATAGTTTAAAAAAAACATTGGTCTTGTAAATCAAAAATTTTTTTTTTTTTTTTTTTTTTTTTTTTTTTTTTTTTTTTTTTTTTGACCGTGGGTAGGCGCAAAACCTGCATCAGGCTCTATGAGGACCGGAAAACGCGTGCTCATAGAAGTGTGAGATTCTTACTACACTAAAACCACCTCCACTTCCCGATTGCAACTAAGTTGAAACTTATCTAGCAATTTATTTTTAACGAAGTTAAGTAACGTGTTGCAGGTAACTTTCCGGTGAAAGTTTCTGCTTATTCCGCGATTTTAAAGCGGTTTTGTGTTCACCGCACCAAGTCGGAAGGTTTTGTTCTTTGCAGACGGCGTACTAAATTCGACTCGTCAAGAATGTCAATAATCGTTGGATTAGCGTGATCTAATAGCCGATTTCTATGTTTTCGCGCGAAACTCTTAATTTCATCTCGAACCGTAGGAATCCCGAGATCCCTGTGAAGATCTTCGTTTCTTATATACCATGGTGCATTTACAAATGACCTAAGCAATTTATTTTCAAACGTTTGTAATTTATTTAAATTTGTATCGCAGGTACAACCCCAGAGTTGTATACCGTAAGTCCAGACAGGTTTAAGTACCTGCCTGTATAAAATCAACTTATTATCAATACTAAGCTTGGAATATTTACCGAGTAGCCAGTTCATATCTCTTAATTTACTTTTTAATTCTTCGCATTTCTTTTTTACGTGCGGCTTCCATTTTAATTTCGCGTCTAGAGTCATTCCCAGATATTTTGCTTCATTCGCAAATGGTACACGACCGGTATTAAGAAAGACGGGCAATCTATTTATTTTTTTATACGTAAAGTCCACGTGGACTGACTTTTGTTCATTGAGCGCTATTCGCCATGTTTTTGTCCACTCATTAACATTATTAAGAGCATTTTGTAATTTAATCGTAGCTTCGTTAATCGTTTTGCCTACTGCTAGTATTGCAGTATCATCAGCAAACGTTGCTACGAAAGTGTCTTCTGTTTGAGGTATATCACGTGTAAATAGAAGGTACAGAACTGGACCTAAAACACTACCTTGTGGTACCCCAGCCACTATTTCTTTGAAATTAGAATATTCATTTCCGTGTCTTACACGAAAAAGTCTGTTTTCTAGATATTCGTTAAGAATTTTATAAAGTCCTTCAGGCAGAACTTGTCGTAATTTGAATTTGAGGCCTTCGTGCCACACCTTGTCAAACGCTTGCGACACATCCAAAAAGACCGTCGAACAGATTTTCTTTTCTTCAAGAGCTCTCTCAATTACGTCAGTTATTCTATGCACTTGATCAATTGTTGAATGCTTGCTTCTAAATCCGAACTGATGTTCAGGTATTAATCGTTTCTCTTCTATTATAGGCTGCAGGCGCAGGAGTAGTATTCTTTCAAAAACTTTCGATATTATTGGAAGAAGCGAAATCGGTCTGTAAGAATTCTTTTCGTGAGATGGTTTACCAGGTTTCAAAACCATTATGACTTCCGCAACTTTCCATTGGCTTGGAACATATTCTAGCCTTAGAGCGGCATTTATTATATAAAGGAGGTTAATTAATCCTTTATTAGGAAGCATTTTTAATATTTCCGCTGTTATTAAGTCATACCCCGGAGCTTTATTAGACTTAAGCTTCTTTATTTCTCTGTTCAATTCAGCAAGCGTAGCATTTCTGGTTCTGTAATTTTCACTTGAGCTAAAACTCATATTAATATTTTCATTGAGTGCTTGCCCATCGGAAGGTTTAAATGTTTCTTCCAGGTAATCGGCGAATACTGCCGCTTTCTCTTTGTCACTTTTAGCCCATTCGTTTTGGCTTTTCTTAATCGGGGGTACTGGAAGCTTTGGTTTTTTCGTTGTTTTTATAGCTTTCCAAAGTGAGTAGTTGGATTCTTTCCCAGCTGACAAGCTTTCAAGGTAATTTTCAACTTCACGGTTTTTGAAATCTGATATCGCTGTTTTTAGCACATTACACAAGCGATTTAAATGAGCTTTGTGTTGAGGAGCACGGGTTCGCTGCCATTTCTTACGTGCTTTTCGTTTATCTTTTATTAAGTCTTTTATCTCCTGCGGATATTTTATATCTTTATAGCACGGGGTAACCCTTTGATAAGGTGTGTTATTCCACGCTGCCTTTTGTATTATATCAACAAAGGCATCTAATGCATCTTCAAGCTCAAGAGGCGTTTGTAATGATACCCTCAATTCAACGTTGTCCTCGATATCTTTCTTAAATCCTTCCCAGTCGGTTTTACCGTTTGTTAACCTGGGTGGTTTTTCAATTTTGACAAGGCTTTCGCTCATAGTGAGTATGACTGCAGAATGATCTGAGAAGAGATCATGGCCTTCTGAGATTTCAATACGGTTAGAGGGTATTCCTTTTACCATAAACAAATCGATTAAGTCAGGTATTTTTGACGGATCAGTTGGCCAGTAAGTTGGCTTTCCGGTCGAATGAAAATCGCAATTATTTTCCATTCCTGCCTCATATAGCATTCGACCCTTTTGAGATATGCATCTTGAAGCCCAAAAGGTGTGCTTTGCATTAAAATCGCCACCAACAATTAAGTTTGGGCTTAGCGATTTTATCAATGTCGTAAATTCACTCTTATCTATTTTGCAACGTGGAGGGCAATATATCGAAGAGATATTGAGAAGAATGTTTTTAGTTCTAACCTGAACACTACTCAATTGCATCGATTCTAACTCTATTTTCAGGCCTATCGAGTGTTCAATGCACTCTTTTATATATAACGATGATCCACCCCTTGCTTTATTTGAAGGATGAACAGCGTGGTAGTCAAGAAACCCGTGGATTTTAAGATTTGATTCATTTTTGGCATGCGTTTCTGATATCAAACATATGTCGATATCATTTTCCTGCATATACGTCTCTAATTCTCCAAGTTTTTGCCATAATCCGTTGGCATTCCACGTAAGAATTTTAAACTTTTCCATCATAAATTTTTTGAGAGAGATTTGGGTCGAAAACTATTTTCGAGCTTACTTAACCTATCAAAGATAAGTTTATTTGTGTCACTTTGTTCCTCAAGTTTTGACAGAATTATTGAAAATACTTTTGAAACCGGGTCGGTTTCAGTGTCGTTGTTTACGGGTATTTTTTTAGCCGCTATTTGGGCATATGTTTCTGCATTTCCTTGCTTTGATATATTCTCCGAAGGTATTGAATGGATTTATGTATTGACTCAAATTGAACATTATTATTAATGCAATGATTCTATAGACGCTTCGCTGAGTACATAATTACGAAAATTATCGCGAGGTATCCGACAGTGTTTTGTGCGATGGGTCAATAGATTCTTCATTGACTATACATCATGCAATTAAATGTTTGTATACAGTACAGATTTGATAATGGAATCAGTACACAATGTTATGTGTGCAGAAAAATATGGGATGAGTCAATACATTTATGGGCTATGTGCATACATTTTTCCCTCAGTGCAGCAGTCTCGTCATCAAGTATCATCATTTTGATATAGAGAGGATTGTAGGGTGAAGTTTTAAGGGATAAATAAAACCTAGGGCTTACATTGACAAAAAAATTACACAAAATACAAAAAAATAGGTATAAAACTATGTTGACAATTACGACTGAATCCTCCCCTGAAACAATTGCATGAATGTTAAATGTTCTTAGCCCAGAAAGACTAGTAAAAATGCCCAAGAATGATAAAGAAATTGAAAAAGGCGGATGACCGCTGTTGTTGTTTGGGGTCAAAGGCTATAATAATGTTTTTTTTTTCTATAATCTCGGTAGCGGTTTTATGGAAAAAAATTGATTTACAAACAGGTAGCTGAAGTTATTTTTTTACGGTAAAATTTACCGCAACAAAAACTAGTCTTTTTCGTTTCTTGATCCTTGGTTCCTTTCTTCACAATTTTCTTTTGAAAGTATTTCTTTTAATAACTGAGAGAGAGAAGGGCAGCCATGGTCCATCAGCCATTGCGGTTGACTCTCTCAGTATCTTGAAGAAATAGAAATTGATATGATAATTTTGACACTAAAAGTGGATGTGTCCCACTCACCGGTAGACGGGCGGTCTGTTTTGATCTTAAGTCCGGGTGACAGTTGGTCCCCGAGTATAAATTCTTAAATTGCCAAACGGGCGGTCTGATCAAAGCTTAATCCACTAAAAGGACCACGGGCGACACTTGGTCCCCAAATGCTGAAGTTACTCATGGTGAGAATGGCAGCGTGTCCAAAGTAAATTGAGTTTCTTTCAGTTTTCTGAAACTCTCTTTTTAATATTGAGTTGGGGTGAATAGGTGGCTGAATGGACCCATTGGATTACCTTCCACTGGAAGTTATACCAGAGTTCGGTGAATTTAATGGAAATGACTGTGCAACAAGCTGGGGTTAAAGTGCGAGCAGGAAAGGCCGCTGAGTGTTGCTGAATTATGACGCGACTGAAATCCACGGTCACTGATTGGCCGAAAGCATTGGGTATTGCAAAAAGGAAGAGGTCATCCAGGCAAAGTCAAAGCTTGGAAGGGCACTTCTTACCCGTTGATAGAACGAACCAGAGGTTAAGAAATTTGAAGAATTGAAAGTTTTGAGAAAGTGTTAGAAAAGAAATTTGATTTGAATTTTGAGAGTTTTGTAAAGTTCAGACAGAAGATCTTTACAAAAAAAAAACTGGAATTTGGTGAAAAGCTAATTCTGAAATTCTGGATTTCCAAGAAAGGAGGTGGTTGTCAGAAAAAAAAGAAGCCCAGAATTATAGTGCTATATAAACTTATTTATATTAAAAAGAGGGTTGCTCTTTAATTGTGGTTTTTTGGTTGTAGCGATTGAGTTTTTAAAGACGTCATTGAATTTCGTTTGGGTTTTGCTAGTGTTAAATTCCGGTAAAGCGGAACTCGTGACCCCTTTTCAAAAACCTTTGTTCTTTCGAAACCAGGTGTTAGCGGTCCATCTTTTTAGTTTTCATTTTTCTTTGTCTCTTTTGTTTAAAAGATCTTGGGTTTAAGCCATACTTAATTGCAAGGTTTCCCAAGAAATTATTCAATAAAAGTCTTCAATTTCCCATTCGGAATTATAAAAATAATATTTAATTTCTAATTTCTTTTACCGTCGGCTCCGCTCCGAAGGTTTGTAATTTCCTTTATCCAAAAAACAAAATTACTGGCGCCCATTTTCATTTTCAGCTACGCCCCTGCTGTGGTGAGTGAAAATCGAACTTTTTTAATCATTTCTTTTTTTACCAAATATCATACAAAAATTAACCCGTGAACCCACCCTGAGGTTAGTTGTGGTGGCAGCACTTTTTTGCTGCCTGTTGCATGTTTTTATTTCGCTCGTTTTTTTATTGCTTTCTTCGCCGACTAGTTTGACAGTTTGGCTTTCTTTTTTTTTGTTAAACGTTGCATTTTTTTTGTCGGTCACCGGTCGTGATTTCTTATTACAATCATTTTAAAAGTACATATTTCATTCCGTTTTCGCGAGTTAAAATTGCAACAATTTACCATAAAAAACGTTCTTGGAACTTTGTTCGTAACATTTACCGTTAAGAAGCTATATCAATTCAAAGTTTCCCAAGTATTCTACAAAAGCATGCACTTTTTTCCACTCTAACTTCTTAATGTCTAGTGTCTGGTGCGTTTTTTTTTTTTTTTTTGTTATTTTGAAGTGCTATAAGAACTTAACGGATATTGTTACGAACGAAAGTTCCAAGAACTTTTTTTATGGAAAAAATTGTCTCAGCATCAACTGCGATTCTACTAAAATGTTCTCCTAATCGTCTTCGCAATTTTCAGTGCATGCCTTGTCACAACGAGACGAGAGGTTCTTTTTACATTTCCGTAAACCTTCGAACTTCATTCCTGCTATATTATCCCTCTCTTTTTCTCGATCGCGCACTTCTGATGTTTTCAGCTCCAGTTGATCCTCCACTGGAAAACTGCTTCATTAGTTAACTCGGGTTTAATTTAATTGTTAACTTTCACTTTACTAAGAATTAATTCAGCACTGAAAGAACTGCCCTTAATTTCATATCTATTTCATTTAACGAATATTGACGATGCTTTATTCTGATAAAAATTTTACATTATTTTTCAGAAGCTCTCTCTCTCTTAACTTTGAAAAATCAAAATCATACTCCACTGCACTGCACAGCCCGCAATCCCTGATGCGTGTCTGCTTCCATATAAAAAATACTTTCAAACATAATTTTAATTAATTTACAAGGAATTCACATTTTCGACACTCGACTCGCACCGAATAAACAAACCAAAATAAGTTCTTAAAATTAATCATAATATTCATAAATACATATGAAGAAACCTTCAAAGTTTTTCATTTCGTTATGTGTGGGATGATAACAATTGACTTTTACGTATAGAAAAAGCAAATACACGCAGATAGATACTCCAAACTGCCCCTGCCACAATCTTTTTCTTGAAAAGTTTTATTTTTTATGATTTGATTAAACTGATTTGTTGTGTCATCACAGGCATCTGAAAAGTTTTCGACTTCGTTGTTGCTCTTTTCGTTATGAGTAGGTACTAACGTGCATTGTGCTTATAGGTTTTATTGCGTTTTTTCCACACAAAAGTCATCTTGAATTTGTGTCACACATATGAATGTACATTATGTAGAGACAAGAGAGGGATGTTGTTTAGCTTCTGCCAGAGAGAAACTTTTGACAGAGTAATGACATTGAAAAGTTAAATATAATATGGGAATGGGTAAATTTCTGTGTTTTCTTTCGAACTTCTGCTGATGTGGGATACAAATATATTCGACATTTTTATAGATTAACCAGGGTGGCCTTTAAGAGGTGACAAACTAATAATTTTGTACCCATACTTTGTTTCCATTTATTTGTATTCATTAATAGGTACAAACTAGGAAAATTAATTCAACTAACTTCAAAAAATTACATTTTTTCGTTAACATTTTAGGCATTGCAAAGAGTAGCCCTTTTTAACACATATTCCATGACAGCTGACCTGAAACTTTTTCATCTGCAAGCTTAGATTGTTGCACCTACATATGTTATCCATTAGTGCAGAGCCTAAGGATCTGGAAAAATAATTTCGCAATATTAGCAAAAGCAACATCCACGTATCGCACTTATAGTTGATCAATTTTCTTACTTGATGTCAAATTGGTAGGGCAACAAAAAAACATAGCTAAGTTTAAAGTATAGTTTCAAAAATAGCCTTGATAAAATTTTGTGGTAGGAAACATTTTCCCCAAAAGTGTTCAAAGCATTTTGATTGATTTTATATGGTTCAAAAGCCCTACTCGTGGAGATGTGCAGAATCTTAGACTTACAAACTGTGTTGCGGTAAATTTTACCGCAACAAATTGTATCTACTAATTCGTTTCTTTTTTTCCACTTACACCCTTCCATTCCTGTTGTGACCCCAAAATGCTAATAGAGCTCTGTGCGAACCTGGTCCATCGCAGCCAATGGTCTGCTAATAATGCTTCTTGGAAAAACAGCACTAACATGTATTGGACGAATAATCGTGTGACAGGTGTTGTTCTATGAACGAATTATTTTAGTAACAAAGTGAGACAGAAGGTCCACTTGCCAATAAAGAATTTTTCAGATGGTTCTTGCCCAAAAATTTGATGTGGTGATTGGCGCACCACACCCCCCAACCAAAGTTGTAAAAGACTGTAATCTTTTTGAATGCAGTCTATATAAATCTCTCATTAAATTTAACAAAAAGATTACATTCTAAACATTTTTTTTGAGAATGTGACTTCGGAAAATGCAGTCACCATTCCTTTTTCATCACCATTCCTTTTTCATTAAAAAGATTGCAATCTTTTTTGTTTACAATCTTTTGTCATCATCAACTGATTGCAATCTTTTCAGACTTCAAATTCAAACATTCTTCACATTCTTTTTGCATTCTTTTGCATTCTTTTGAATTCCTTTCCATCCTTTGATTTTTTTGTATTCTTTTGAACTTTTTTGATGTGTAAAGGAGTTCAGTGCAAGTATAAAACTCGATTTTAGGTGTTGAAAGCTCCACCATTTGGCCATCATATAGAAAAACGAGTTTAAAAAAGTTTTCCGTGGCAGCTTAAATTTTATAAGTCTTAGAAAAAAGCTTCTCTTCAATTTATGTTAACACACTTTTTACCCTAAAACTGTTAAACAAAAGTTATACCTAATCAAAAACATATGAACTTTTTCAATGTTTAAATTTTGATTATAACTTTCTTATTTATAACTTTAGGGCAAAAAGTGTGTTAACATAAATTGAAGAGATTTGAATTAGAAAAAAAAAATGAATTTGCTACAAATTTGTATCGAAGCTTTTTTCTGAGACTAATAAAATTTAAGCTGCCACGGAAAACTTTTTAAAACTCGTTTAAAGATTTAGATTAGGTTGATTTTTATTTCCACATACATTTTAACAATAATTTGGTTAATACAATCAATATGATGCATGACATTGCCGTCTGCCCGATTGACAACTAATATTATATCTTTGTATAGATTAAAAAATATATAAAAAAAAAGATAGTACAGTTTAAGATTAGAACGCTTCATTTAAAATTTGATGTATATATTTAAGTGTTGTTTTGCAATATGCATATAACTTTGTGACATCCATTTCCTGTAGAAGCCTTATGATTTCATTATTTGAAAGAAATTCACTGCCTAGGGTATGTCTTCTTGTTTCCCTCAATATCGCACATCGACCAACAAAATGAAAAACATCCTCGCGCTCTTCCAAGTTGCACAGGTTGCATAAAATCGGTAAGTCCTCGCGGTGAGGAATGTAGTTCAGATTAAGGAGTTCTCCTCTTAACCGGAACATGCACGAAATTTGTTCGATAGTATAGTTGTCGTGGAAGTAGTTTCTTTCCCGGAGATCGTTATCTAGTCTACTGTAAATCGCACGGTGCGGCTTGCGGCTTGTGGCTTCATCCAGAAGAGCTATTAAGCGATATAAGGCTGGTTTCCATGAGGTAAGGTTACTATAGTTCAGTTCAACACCCACCTGTTCGGCTAGTTCTATCCAGTCTTTAAACCATCCACTTCGGGATTGGATTATTTGAAGAACTACTTTCTTTGGAAGATGATAACTTGGCATATCAAGTGCTTTGAGGATGTAATCGACCTGCAGCTTGAGTGTTTTGATGAATAAAGGTGATAAACCCGTTTCCAACATGATCATGTAGTTTGGCGTACTCGAAAGAAGGCGGAAAATCCGTTTTATGTAAAATCTGAGCAGTTTTTCCACATGTTCATATATCCGGCCTCCCCACGCTTGCGCTGCATAAAACATAACCAATTCCGATACAGCTTCGAAGACTCTGAATTTACTGGTATGTGTAATTTCCCTATTATTAAAGCATTGTTCCCATCCTACATTTATAGCTGTTTTCGCCTTAGCAAGTTTGTCAGTGAGATGTTTTTCCATGCTCAAGTTCTTAGTAAAGCAGACTCCTAGATATTTGTATTCCTTCACCAACTCTATTCTTTCACCATTAAAGTGCCATTGCTCACTTGCACATGATCTTCCTCCGCCATTCTTGAAAACCATTACTTTGGATTTATTTCAATTTACCACTAGGTTTCACCTTATACAATATTCGGTTAGCTTATTTATCATTAGCTGAAGGGACTGCGGTGTATACGCGAGTAGGACACTTCGTACTCAATTCCTGCGGGTAATGCTTCTACTATGTCTTCAATGAAGAGTGCAAACAAACTTGGACTGAGTGCACAGCCCTGTCTAACTCCCGATTTTGTTTGGAACCACTCTGATAAGCATTGACCATTCCACTCTGCTGCTTTGGTAGTCTTGTATAAATTTTCCAATACTGTACCGAACTTAAGCGACATTCCTTTCTGGTAAAGCTTGTAAAACAGGGCACTTCCATCCACGGTGTCGAAGACAGCTTTAAAATCAACGAAAAATGCAAATAGTTTCTTATTTCTCGATAGAAACGAGTCAGCAATCGAGCGAAGTACAAAAATGTGATCGACGACGGTGGAGTATCCCGATCTGAAGCCAGCTTGGAACGCACTGAGCAGGTTATTAGAATTTATCCATTAATTTAAACGCCTGAGCAGGAACGATGTAAATACTTTATATGACGAGTTCAAAAATGAGATTCCTCTATAGTTTTCCGGATCTTCAGTGCTTCCCTTTTTGTGGATTGGGAAAATCAAGGCATCGCTGAACTGGTTGTGAATGGTTCCCTCCTCAAAGATCTGGTTGAATACTGCTGTCAGAGTTAGAACAAGAGTATCTGTACCATATCTGTAGAATTCTACGGGTATACCATCTGAGCCCGCAGCCTTTCCATCCTTTAGGTTGTTTATCGATATAGCCACTTCTTCCTTTGAAATTGGTGCATCTAATATATTATTTTTGAAGCCAGGTTTGGCATTCTGATTCAGAAACTTGTTTGGCGCATCTGGTTTTAACAATTGCTCGAAATGTGCTTGCAGTCTATTTGAGTTAAGTCTCGGACTAATAATAAATTTTGTTCCATTAAGTTTTCGGACCAGGTTCCAAAACTCAGACGACTTGTTACACCTTGCAAGCTGATGCGCTTGAGCTTCCGAATAGTCTTTTTTCTTTTTTCGGCAGAGAAGTTTATATTTTTGATTATTCCCAATGTACCGGTCTTTTGTAAAATTTGTATTCGACTTTCGATATGCACTCAGCCCGGCGTAAGAAAGTCTTCTCGCTTGCATGCATTCCTTGCAGCGTTGCCGATGTGGCACGATCGTGCCATTTTGACACGGAAATTTTCTCGTGGCACGGTGGCACGAAAAGTTTCAATATGCCTACACGAATAGAGGAAGTGATTTTTGTTTTTGTAATAGTAATAGTATTGAATTAAAATTAATTTTTAAAGAACAAATTGAGTTTTTTTTTTCATATGGCACGAAAATTTCATAAATGGCACGTTTTTTCAAAAAATGTGGCACGAAATTTTTTTTTTTGGCGGCAACGCTGATTCCTTGTCAAACCAAGGTTCTCTAATTCTCTATATTCAGTTCTTCCTCGACTGCTGTGCGGTATATGGTATGCTCCCTTAATACTTTTTTTCAATTTTGTTCAGGCTTGCGTCGTAATGTTCCATCCTCAGAAGTGTATCTAGACGTATTCTATAGTTTGATGCAGATTCGTTTGACCAGCGTAGTTTGGGTATCAGTTGCATTTGTACATTAGTTTTATTTTTTTCTTCCCCGTTAGTAAACGATACACTAAGAGGCATATGGTCTGAAAACGGTTTCTTTTCAATTTCTAGATTTTTAACAACTGTTCTCCAGTCACCACCTTCCAACCGGTAGTCAATGACCGAACTTCCTTGTTTTCCCACGAATGTAAGTTCACCCAATTTATCACCTTCACTTGCACCGTTCATTATACGGAGGCCGAAAGTGTTGCAAAGTTCAAGCAATTGACTTCCTCTTGCATTCTTAATTGTGTCTTTTGAATTTCTTGCTTTTCCAAGTCTGGCATTCTCAACTCCTTCTTCTTTACCTATTCTTGCGTTTAGATCTCCCACCAGCAATATATTTTCAACATCACCACAGGTTAAGAAATCCTTGATATTTTCGAAGTCGGTGTCCCAGTGATTACAGTTGACATATGCTGGGATTATACGGTAGATTTTTCCACAAATCCTTAAATCCAAGTAAGTCAGATCTCCATTCTGTTTAAACTCGCAATTTATGCCTTTCAGGTCTCTTTTGTACCCAAAAATACACCCACCACTTGCTCTTCCCCTTGTGTTTGTTCTCGTAGCTGGTATTATTTTAAGTTCGAAATTATTAAATTTGTTCACATAGTTGACGATATTACAATCCATTAAATAAGTTTCATACAGAAAAATGATTTCAAAATTATTAACATAGCCAAAAAAAATCATTAAAAATACACTTATTAGACAGTCCTGCTATATTATATACTAAAAATTCTAAAAATATTGAGATCTTTTTTTCCTACATTGCTTTTGTTTACATAGGTTCTATTAAATTTTCGTTTTTATATATGGTGGCCAAATGGTGGGGCTTTCAACACCTAAAATCGAGTTTTATACTTGCACTGAACCCCTTTACACATCAAAACGAAAAATCTTTGTCCAACCCAAATTGGGAGGTTATTGTTACATTTTAATAGACATTTTGTGAAAATGTTAAAAGCTGCTTTATTAGATGATTGGACAATTTTCATGGTTATTTTGTCAATACACAAGCATGTGTTATACCATTTTGGAAAATGTATTAAATAGCCAAATTTTTTAAGTGACTGGCCATTCATGTTCTCATACAATTTTAATTTATAAGAGTGGGTCAAAGTTTTTTTGAAAATAAATGTTTGTACTGAAAAAAAAAATATTTAAAAAAATTAAAATTAAAAAAAATGAAATAACTACTATTAAATTTTACCTCCTATCTATTAAAAAAGTTATTCTTGAATATTAAAAAAAATAAAGAAATAGTTAAAACTGTCCATCCATGGTCATAGCATTAACGTTTTTGAGGAAAGTAGTACTCGTTAACAATTTTTGGAAAAAACATCATAAAATAGTAACCACTGGGAAAATATTTCTCTTATATTCTCTTATGGAAAGGTCATAAAGCCTGCTATAACCAGTTGCAAGGCTATCCATTATTTACAGGACACCCTGTATATCGATTCCATAAGATCGATTTTTATAATCTCGGCACCAATTTTTTACTGGTTTAAGGACCGACTGATCAAAAAGTACAAACAAAATTTTACCGACTTTTTTAAATGATGATTTCTCAAAATGTCAACAGTCATGTACATTTTGATCAGGTCATATTTTACGGAATGAGGTTTCAACCTCACGCTTCTGATCTGATTAAAATACTTACTTGTTTTGGATTATCATCAATCACCGTTCAGCACGTGCCATCCAAGCGATTGTTTAAAGCTCAACAAACAGAGTCTACAATTTCCAAAATTCAATGACTGATAAGTTCATGTTAAAAATTCAGTCAAGAATTTATGATTTATGATTAGAGTTTTTTCTTATTCCGTACAATCGTTTCATGCAGAGTGTTGTTCCTTAAGGCACGCAAGAATAACCGACCGAAAAAACGATGACATGTTAAAATGTGGACTGGTTTCGACTTTTTGTATGTTCCTACATACCTATATATTCGGAAAAAATATCGACAAGTCAAATAAAGTCGATATTTTCTCCAATTTTGTTCCATACAGTCCACTTTTTGTCGAGTCGGGTTTTCAAAATTCCGCAAGAAAGTAGGCATAAATCGACATTTTAACCAGACCCTAACTTTTTTCGGTGTGATTGGAGTCAGTATAAATACCTACGGTGAAAATGACGGGTTCATAATTTACCATTTTTATTTTGTTTTATTTTGAATATTTGTATGGGAAAAGGCGTGTTCTCTGAGCTTGTCCCAGGTGATCTACGGGCTAGGAACGGCACTCATTCCATAGCTATGACGACAAATATTCCCTGATGTTTCCCAAATGATGATCTTTTAAGATGAAAAAACCAAGATTGATACCTTAAGATTTACTCCTGTTAATCACATAATTCAACGATGATGATGATTAAAATTCCTTAACGATTTCTCCAAGACGATGATGCTACAAAAATAAATGCTTCGTAGATAATGATGATGCTTTGAATATGCTCTACCAATGACCTAACCATTTCCGAGGACGATGAAATGTTACAGGATGACCAAATTTGTGGGATCGCCCAGGTCCGATAGTTGGGAGTTGGGACCATCAGTTAGATGACTATCGTACGATAGGCGAAACGCAATTATGGAGATGAGCTCACTTGAACTTTTAACTTGAATTATAAATATTCAGTCACTCCACTTAAACAGAATAATTTTCTTTTCAAATTTTCTTCATATTCTATTATTGTCTAACTAACTTTTTGAATTTTCTTAAATCTACTAAAAACTATTCTTGAATACATATATAATTAAAAATATGCTTTGTCAGTCAGTCCGCTAATTTTTTAGAACAGAGGTGGTCAGTCAGCGGCAGCCCCAATGTATGTCACTAAATGGCAAAAGTATACCGTAACTCAGGCGACAAGAAATAATAACGAATTTTTGTAGAAAAGGTTAGATACAAGTTTTTTTATTGATTTTATTTTATTTTCTATTTTATTTTGTTAAAAAAAATAAACTCAAAATGGAAAAAAATATTTAAAAATAACGGTAATACCTGCAATTAAGTATTGCAATTTTTTTAAAGCTAGAAGTCTCTTCTATAATCTTGTTTTTAAATCCAGAATTTCTATGAAAAATTTTTGAAATAATAATTTCAAACTCAAAACTCCGGAATTTTTTTTTCAAAAAACTTTTCATAGAAATAAAGGAAGTTGTAGAAGAGTTTCAAAATGAAAATCAGATTTTTGAAATCAGAATCAGAATTTTAAATAGTTTCAAGATTTCTGAGATTCTTATACGAGTGAAGTCGAATGTACAACACGATATTACATTTTCTGATGCATGTGTGGACCAAGGGTCAACTCATAAGAAATTGGTAAATTAAAGTATAAGGCGCGTCCCACCAAATAAAATCTTACTGAGCGCTCTATGTCAAGTCGACGGAGGCGGAATGTTTTGGTGGGACAAGATTCTCCATTCAATTATTTAAAAAACATGTGTTATAATTCTTGTACTGAAATTCTGGGAACAAATTTTCAATTTTGCATAAAATATTTAAAAGTTAAAGCATAAAACTTTATGAAACGAATGAAAAATAGTACCAAGTTCAATTCATTTTTATGAACATTCCACCTTTGTTTTGTATTTACTTATCGTTTTCGTATTTGTACCTCACCAAGAAATTGCAAATTTGGTTGTGAAACGAACAGCTGTTTTCGCTGAGAAAGAAGATTGAGAAATGAGTCCAAAACAATGTTCATCTCAGTAATCTCCGAAAAAAAATCTAAGGGCTCAGGTGAGAGATTTTATTTGGTGAGACACGCCTATTGATTAAACTCTTTTCGTCATTGAATACATCCAAATTCGTCGGCACTGAAACCTGAGTATGCGCACGGAATTCTGTATGCACTGCACATACGACATATCGAACTTTCAAGATCAGCTGCGTGTTAATTTCTTTTTATGCCTAGTTGCATTTTCATTTCCGATCTTCGATCTTTTTCCAATCCAACTCTCACACATGGTGGTCCATTGGATCGCCAATTAGTTAATCGAGCAAAGAAAAAATCGATATACTTAAACGTAAAAAAATTTTAAAGTAGTAAATTAAGCTTATCTATAACCTCAAGAAAATAGAGGGTTAATACTTAATAAATAGTCAACTATACCAAAATAAACTTGATCAAGACATTTATTTTTATGAAATTAATTTTGTTCTGCATCTTACATTAAACACCAGGTAAATCGAATTTCCATTTACATACAAGATTATTGAATTTATTTATTTATTCATTTCATCAATTGATCAAAGATCTGCTGATTACAAAAAATATCTAATTATTAACTACGTTATTAACAAGTACAGGCACTTGTGTTCTTAAAAATACATAATTATATCACATGAAACTTTATTATTATTTTAAAGGCGTACTTTTATAAAGCATTTATAAGTAAATTATTTACATAGTCATAATTGCAAGCATTTCTTTTTTAAAAAGTCCCTTTTCATATAAAGGTCGATTTCATCGCATATACTATATTCACAAGTCTAAGAGAACGCACAATTGGTTCATTCAACCCATAGTTAGTTCTATGAGGAGGAATATAAAAGAGCTTATTTCTATTTCGTAAGACACGGGTTGGGGCATAGAAAGGCTTGGGAATAGCTGAAAACTTTGAAATGGGCCTATAATAATTGCTCACTAAGTGCTTAGGTCCGTTTTTATAAATTGGATCTATAAAGATATATATATAAGACTGAAAAACAAGATAAAATTTATAAAATTAAAACAATTCTAAACATAGTAGTCAAGATCGAACCTCTTAGAAAGAGCACAAGGTTAGCTGCCAAGAATTCAATCACACCCAAACCTATGGCAAAAAAGAGCCAAGGTGTGTTAAATGTGCCGGAAAACATCAAACCGCTGACTGCAACGGAAAAGTGAATGTTCACCAACGTGCATTAATTGTAAAGGAAATCACCCGGCAAACTATAGGGGCTGCGAAATAGCTAAAGAATTACAAAAGCGAAGATCAAAATTTGCCCAAACACAAATAAAACCACCAAGGCTAATTAAAAACGTAACTTCCAAGACTTCTAAAGCAGGGAAAGCTTTAAGACCTCCTTAAGGAAAAGAAAGCAGTTCAATACCTTGGGCCAAAATATCAAAGCAAGGAAATACAGAAACATAAGCGGCCAAAAATATACCCGTAAATATAACGATACTGAAACAGTTCCGGTTTCGAAAGTCTTTTCAATAATTCTGTCGAAATTTGAGGAAAAATGTGATACAAATAAACTTATCTTTGATATTTATAATTCAAGTTAAAAGTTCAAGTGAGCTCAACTCCATAATTGCGTTTCGCCCAAGTAAGGTACAATAGTTGGCCTCCTCAGTTAGATGGCTATCGTACTATCATCTAACTGGTGAGCCCAACTATCATACCTGGGCGAAACGCAATTATGGAGTTGAGCTTACTTGAACTTTCAACTTGAATTATAAATATTCAGTCAGTCCACTTAAACAGAAGAATTTCTTTTCAAATTTTCTTCATATTCTATTCTTAACTTTGATAGGTTAAGTAAGCTCGAAAATTGTTTTCGACCCAAATCTCTTTCAAAAAATATATGATGGAAAAGCTTAAAATTCTTACGTGGAGTGCCAACGGACTATGGCAAAAACTTGGAGGATTAGAGATGTTTATGGAGGAAAATGATATTGACATATGTTTGATATCAGAAACAAAAAAGCAAAAAATGAATCAAATCTTAAAATCCATGACTACCAATGCCTGACGTAATCGACTTATTTATGGTAAAAGGAATACCCTCTAACCGTGTAAAAATGTCAGAGAGTTGTGATCTCTTCTCAGATCATTCTGCCGTCATACTTACTATGAGCGAAAGTCTTGTTAAAATTGAAAAACTACAAACGGTAAAACGGATTTAAGAAAGATATCGAGGACAGCGTTGAATTAAGGGTATCATAACAAACGTCTCTCGAACTTGAAGATGCAGTAGAAGATACCTTTGTTGATATATGATACAAAAAGCAGCATGGAACAACACACCTCAAAGAGAAATGCCACGCTGCAATGATATAAAATATCCGCAAGAAAAAAAAGGTTTATTGAAAGAGAAAAGAAAAGCACGCAAGAAATGGCAGCGAACCCGAGCTCCTCAACACAAAGATAAATTAAATCGATTGTGCGTAATTTGCTTAAAACGATAATATCAGATTTCAAAAACCGTGAAGTTGAAAATTACTTCGAAAATCTGACAGCAGGAAAAAATTCTAACTACTCATTTTGGAAAGCTATAAAAGTTACAAAAAACCAAAGCATCCAGCACCACCGATTAAGAAAGGCCAAAGTGACAAAAAAAAAAGCGATGGTATTCGCCAATTACCTGGAGGAAACATTTAAGCCTTTCGATGGCGACAGCTACATAACAAGAAATGCTACATTTGCCCAATTAAAAAGAGAAATAATGAAGCTTAGGTCCATTAAACTCCAGGATATGAGCACAAATAATTATATACAGATGTCTCACGCTCATAGAAAAATCTGGGATATGAAACTGAAAATCTACAATTCAATGAGCTTTTAAGAAAGCTCTTTTCATGGAATTATTTTAAGATCTGGTCAAAATGCTTTTTCTCTTTCAAATTTGTACCTTCTAAAATCACAACAAAAATATATTTTCTGCGATGCTCTCTCACTTTTATTTCTGTTTCTAGTTACTCTTTTTTTCAAGTATTCTCGTAAGGGATATACCTATGGTTATGTACCTAAATTTCTCATAGCGGGATCTTATCGAGAAAAAAAGTGAGACGAGAAAAAAAAATGCAAGTGCAGGTGCGTTGTGTACTCCGATTGTAGGTAGGTAAGTATAACTTCTTGTGTATTAATTAAAGGAAACCGAAACAGAATTTTTCGTAGAAGGAACATACATAGATGTAGATAAAGATACATATGTATGTAGGTATTTGAATTTATTTGCCTTTTTAAAGATTTTCTTGATATAAGTTAGGAAAATTAATATCTATGAGTGATTCGGATAATGATGAATTTTTGTGTGATTTGATAAGATTTGTGTGTCTGCTAAAAAATAAAAGAAAGGCAATGTACCTGCCTACCTAGGTATGGGAATTTTTTTAATAAGCATAGTGCATAGGTAACGCATTCTTTTTATATTTTTCAATGGGCATAATGTATGTATAAATAAACTTTATTAAATTCCAAAGATGGGTTTACAGATGGATTTGTATATAATTATTTGTTGTGCTTATAGACTATACATACATAGGTACCTACTGATGATTATTCACAAATTCAGTGTTTGATTAAAAAATATCAAAAATCCAGTGCTTTTAATTTTGTTTGATGCAAAAATGGTATCAAATATCTAGGTAGGTAGGTATACCTATCTACAATAGAAAAATAATGTTGTAGGAAAAACTGCTATAATAACACTGTATAACAAAATTTGAATTTGAAACCAATAATATACCTAGAATCCGTAGTTTGGTAGAAATATTATAACTGCTTTTATAAATTTGCGTCTTTACGTCCACTTTACATTGAGATAGAGCTTAAACGGATAAACCGATTTCCTTCAAATTTGATTTGCTGAAAATTTTATGATGAAATCAAATAATTTAAAAGAAAATAAATAATTTGTTTAAGAAAATATCAGCTATCGAAGCTCCAATATGAACACAGCATAAAAGCTGTGATTCGATCTTGGAGTTCATCGTTGCTAACATAGCTGCTCGGATTGTTTATCTCAGCTTTAGCATAAACGCACCCTAACTCCTTGAGGTCTGAGGTGTATATTCAATTTTTTTTTTTAAATCAGTTTTTTAAAATTTAGTAAATGTATATTCAATAGCTTAGCCATTTTTTTTTAGTTTTGTAAATAGCGCTTCTAATGAACTTAAGTAAATATTTTTTTCACGTCGTTTTTTCCATTTTCTTTTTGAAAAACAGTTTGACCAATTTTATTTAAATTTTGCTAGTACATATCAAAAAAGTTATTCCCTTTTCCGTGATCTTTGTAATTTTAATCGCCCCCCTTAGATCAGTTTTTGTTAATATTTGTAATAATTCTGAATTTGAATACATATTCGAATTGATTAAATATTTTTTGAATTGTCTTTTCAAATATTTTCAAAAAAATTATAAAATAGAAAAAAAGCAAAAATATACCAGTGATTTATGATTAAACTTAATAAAAATTGCCTGATGAAGTAACCAATCCTTTAATGTCACAGTTTTATTAAAAAAAAAAACAAGTAAAACTTACGTATCGCCGATAGCGAAAGGTTTTTAAAGAACTAATATTGCATACCAATATTTTTTGATAGAATTGAAATAAAAAGTGTTTAAAATGTGCTACCTACTATCAATGTAATTATTTTTAATTTTTCTATCAATTAAAAACTGTTTCCATATTACTTGAACTACTAAGAAGTAGGTACCCATTTACAAAAATTAAAAAAGAAACAGTAAGAAAATATATTCATCCATACATAAAAATGACAAAAACTTCTTTCACGGAGGCCGACTTTTTTTTGGTGTCATTTGATGCAGCATTCAAAACTCCCTTAAAAACATGTGTCATATGCTAAGGTCGCACCAAAGTTAATTTTTCTGTTTGATACACCACCACCTCCCCTTCTACCCCTCAAAATAAACACTATTCCATGTGAAACATTTGTATAGACTCTTTTGATTTTCTATTCTCATGGTACATGAAAGGTTTTCACCAAATTTCATGATGGTAGATACTATTAGAGTAAGATCCCAGGACTGCCAGACATACGTCATTTTATCATAGCTGAATTTTTTTCTGTGAATGTACACTAGGGTAGGTATGAACGAATGGATAGTACGAACCTTGAACCCGGGTGCGTTTCGGAGGTATTAAGTGCTAAAAGTGCATAAAATTGATGCAAAATTACGTTATTTTATCAAACTGGTTTTTTGATATGTTTTAAAGAAAGTTATGATTAACTTATTTTGAAACTTACCAGACACCTACATGGGTGCACAATGTCAGCCAGACACCATTAAAGGTGCCAAAAAAAATCGTGAAATTTCATTATAATATCAAAAAAAATCGTAAAATTTCATTATAATATCAAAGCTGAATTTAATATATGTTCTTCGAGAAACTGTTACAATATATTCCCCAAGCTGCCCAAGGAACATATTATGCAATACAAAACTTAACTTTGATATTATAACGTAAAATATACGATTATTTTGACAACTTTGGGGTGTCCAGTGAATCCAAAGCCCCATTGCAGGTGCCTGGTCGCTTGAGAAATATTGTGAAATAGTTTTCCGAAGTGCATGAAACGTTTGCTTTGACACTAAAACGTAAACTAAAATATTTGTTTGAAAACGTCAAAGGTGTCTGGCTGACATTTGGTCCCTCTGTAGGTGTCTTGCAGCTTAGGAAATATATTGTTACAGTTTCCCGAAGAATATATATAAAATTCGGCTTTGGTATTATAATGAAATTTCACGATTTTTTTTGGCACCTTTAATGGTGTCTGGCTGACATTGTGCATTGTGTAGGTGTCTGGTAAGTTTCAAAATAAGTTAATCATAACTTTCTTTAAAACATATCAAAAAAACAGCTTTGATAAAATAACGTAATTTTGCATCAATTTTATGCACTTTTAGCACTAAATACCTCCGAAACGCACCCGGGTTCAAGATTCGTATTATCCATTCGTTCATACCTACCCTAGTGTGCATTCACAGAAAAAAAATCAGCTATGATAAAATGACGTATGTCTGGCGGCCCTGGGATCTTGGTCTATATCTTTTTTTATTCGAAAAACTTTTTGTACTATTTTTCTCTGTACCTACTATATGTATGTACATAATTTATTTGTAAACATTTTAAATCTATGCTAAACTGCCCGAAATCGTCATACCTCTACTACCGGAGCTACTACTGTTCTATGGATAATTAAAACAAAATAACTAAATTTATCGTATAGTAAAACACATAAATGTGCAAATCCGTTAATATATATTGGCTCTAGCTCGATTTACACCTGGACACAGTCGAACATGCATATAAAACACATAGACATCGACGGACGACATGCATCCCGAAAACCACAACCACTTGTTTAGACTTCTCCACAATCGTTAGTTTTGATTAAAACCCCTAAATTTTAGAAACGAAACTTTTACACTTGCCTTGAAGATTAAGTAAAAATAAAGGGGTCGAAAGTATTTCTCAGGTGTTTGGTAGAAACATAATAATATAACTATAGAATTTGCGTCTTTGGGTCCATCTTACATCGAGTAAGGGCCTAAACGAGCTCACCGATTTTCTACAATTTTGGAATATATATGGACATAATCCTCGAAAAATCATGCTTCAAATTTGAAGAAAATCGGTTCACGCGTTTAGGCTCTAGCTCGTTGTAAACCTGTCCTAAAGCCGCAAATTTTAAAATGTTTATTATGTTTCTCCCAAACACCATATTTGCATTTACATATAAACAGGTACATACATTTATTTAATTATCTTTTAGCATAACTTAGGTAGACAATGTGAGGAAAAAATGGCCTTAACTGTCTTCGAAAAGTAAATAAAAATCCAACAAACTCACAAGTGCACACCATCAGTGTGGGTGGTATGACAAAAAGCAACTATTATAAATAAAAGATTGTAAAAAACATATAGCCTATTGAATAGACCTTTTAAAAAGGAACAATTACATGCAAGGGTTTTTATTATTGAATATGATTGTTTGGCCCATAAGCATGCTTAAAACCGAAAATGCTACTAAATTCACCCATGCGTTTCTGAGAGAATGGTTACACTGGCCACTTTTAAGTATTTTTGGTATAGCTCGAAAACTAAGCCGAATTTGACAATTTTAAATATAATACTTTTTGTTCAAAATTGAATTTTCTATCGAAATGAATAGTTTGGAAAATTTCTTAAAAAAATTTAAGCAGCAAAAGTAAACAAAAACCAACATAAAAAAATCGAAAAATCAAAGATTTTAAATTTTTTTTTCTAAATTGCGGTTAACTTTTTTCGGAGCAAAGCTACGCTTAAGACATGCATAAACAAAGTGAACTGGAGTTTAAGGGCTTTAATATGACATGTTAAAAAAGCCATATTATTTGAAAATTGACAGAGATATATCCATTCAAACTTTACCATTTCTTATCACTTTTCACAGTTTTTTACCGAAAGCCTATTTTTTGGTACTATATGACAAAGTTAACGTTCCTAGCAACTAGTACCAAATCTTATGTTAATCAGACCAGCCGATCGGTCTGTAGGTCTGAAAGCATTAAAAAATAGCCGAAAAACGAAATTGCGAACTTTTATCCTTTTTATAAATTCTCTATAGTTCTAATGTCATATTATATCGAAATTTTTATTTCGAACATTTTTACGAAAATGAAATTTGCCATATTGTACCGAAAAAGGGGCTTTCGGGCCAAAACGGCGAAAAATTATAAGGAATGATAAGGTTTGAACGGGAATATCTCTGTCAATTTTGGACAAATATTAATTTTTGAACAAACCACGTCGGGGTCACCAAATGTAAAGTTCGATTGTTCTATCGAACGTTGTTGGCCAGATCACAGTACGTACACTATGACTAGCGGTGTTTTCACAGTGCAACACTATGAAAACAATAAGTTGACCAGAAAGAAAAGACCTTTAACAATCAAAGTGTATCACTCTGATGTTTGATTATTTTAAAGAAAATTAACCACTGAATGACTGTTGTAGAATGAATATATTTTATTCTTTTCATAAATTTGCTGTTGCATTCATTTTCATTGTTATTTTTATTTTTATTTTTATTCAAATTAATGACCTGCAGTGCCTTCTGCACTATCAGCAGATGTAAATAAATACTTTTATTTTTTAATTCAATTTATAAATCAACGATCTGCATTGCCTTCTGCACTATCAGCGAAAATAATATTAAATAAATTCAACTCGAGCTACCTGCAGTGTTTTATGCATTGTCAGCATAAGGGTCATTAACCAATGTTATTGCCATCCAAATTTTTATTAATACACACTTTGTTTCGTCTTTTTTTTTTGTTTTCTTTCTTTTTGCTTCACATTTTACTAGTACGTAAGTTTTAAGTTGTATATAAATACCGATTAAGAAAATAAAATATATTCATTCTACAACAGTCATTCAGTGGTTAATTTTCTTTAAAATAATCAAACATCAGAGTGATACACTTTGATTGTTAAAGGTGTTTTCTTTCTGGTCAACTTATTGTTTTCATAGTGTTGCACTGTGAAAACACCGCTAGTCATAGTGTACGTACTGTGATCTGGCCAACAACGTTCGATAGAACAATCGAAATTTACAAAGGCCTTAAGTCTCTACTTTATTTTTTCTCTGCATGTATTGACCCTATCTTTGCTTCAAAAAAAGTTATGCACAATTTATAAAAAAAATTAGATATCCTTGATTTTTTGATTTTTTTTAGGTTGGTTTTTGTTAACTTTTCCTGCTTAAATTTTTTCGTAAAATTTTTTGAACTATCCATTCCAATAGAAAATTTAATTTTGAACAAAAAGTATTATATGTAAAATTGTCAAATTCGGCTTAGTTTTCGAGTTATATCAAAAATACTGAAAAGTGGCCAGTGTAACCATTCTCTCAGAAACGCATTGGTGAATTTAGTAGCATTTTCGGTTTTAAGCATGATTATGGGCCAAACAATCATATTCAATAATAAAAATCCTTGCACGTAATTGTTCCTTTATACCCCTCATTTTCCCGTATATTCAATAGGCTAATAATGATATTGTTTAATTTAAAGAATTTGTTTTTAATTTTTGTATTACATAGGTACCTATAACTTACCTCTAATAAAAAAAAGATACACGAATTAAAATTAAACGAAAAGATTAAATACCACCTTCACAAAAATAATCATATACATATGTACATATGTAATCAATCAAAGTTCTTAAAATATAAATGAATGCACTGAATAATGGAAAATCACTTTTAACTGAAATAGCAATAAAAATAGCTGTTTATCTTTTCAAAATCACAATGCCAGTGTCCACGATTTGCATCTGAATAGCAAAGTAATTAAAACCAACTCCGCAGAAGAAAAAACATCTGAAAATCTACATAACTACCCACAAAGTAAATTTCTCCTGTATCTATCATTTTTTTTTGTGAGAGAAATTCTTCTGTCATTTGTTTTTGTGTTAATGAGAAGAGTATTCAAAGAGTTTTCCATATTGATCTCTTTTCTTATTAGAAAAAGCTTTTTCTTCTTGGAAAGTTGGCGGCTTAAAATTCTCTTCTTCTCATGAAATCCACTTAAAAAGCATTTTGTCGGCTGATGATTTGTCGGCTGATAAATTTTTGAAGACTGAATTTTCTATGGAGGTGAGACATCTGTATATAATTATTTGTGATATGAGTTAGTCACAGTAGAAATTCTAAAAATGCTTACATAATAAATGCCGCTCTAAGGTTAGAATATGTTCCGAGCCAATGAAAGTTGCGGAAGTCATAATGGTTTATAAACCTGGCAAAACCATCTCATGAAAAGAACTCTTACAGACCGATTTCGCTTCTTCCTATAATATCGAAAGTTTTTGAAAGAATCCTACTCTTGCGCCTGCAGCCAATAAAAGAAGAAAAACAATTAATACCTGAACATCAATTCGGATTAAAAAAAAAGCATTCGACCATTGATCAAGTGCATTGGATAGCTGACGTAATTGAGAGAGCTCTTGAAGAAAAGAAAATCTGTTCGACGGTCTTTTTGGATGTGTCGCAAGCATTTGACAAGGTGTGACACGAAAGCCTCAAATTCAAATTACGACAAGTTCTGCCTGAAGGACTTTATAGAACTCTTAACGAATATCTAGAAAACAGACTTTTTCGTGTAAGACAAGGAAATGAATAATCTAATTTCAAAGAAATAGTGGCTGGGGTACCACAAGGAAGTGTCTTAGGTCCAGTTCTGTACCTTTTATTTACACGTGATATACCTCAAACAGAAGACACTATCGTAGCAACGTTTGCAGATGATACTGCAATACTATAGCAGTAGGCAAAACGATTAACGAAGCTACAATTAAATTACAAAATGCTCTTAATGATGTGAATGAGTGGACAAAAACATGGCGAATAGCGCTCATTGAACAAAAGTCAGTCCACCTGGACCTTACGTATACAAAATAAATAGATTGCCCGTCTTTCTTAATACCGTCGTGTTCCATTTGCGAATGAGGCAAAATATCCGGGAATGACTCTAGGAGCGAAATTAAACTGTAAGCCGCACGTAAAAAGAAAATGCGAAGAATTAAAACAAGTATGCTCAGCTATATTCTTAAATATTGTTCAAGCCTTTGACAAGGTTTGGCACTTGGAACTTGAGTTCAAACTGCATAGGGACCTTCCCAGGCAGTCCTACGAAATACTGAAATCCTACGTTACGAACCGACTCTTTAAGGAACGATACGACCAACATTACTCGGAACTAAAGACAATTGAAGCCGGTGTACCACAAGGAAGTGTCCTAGGACCAACCCTGTATCTGTTATATACAAGGGATATTCCAGTGGACATCAACGCAATCATGGCCACCTTTGCTGATAATACTGCAATATTGGTGCCAGATAAGTCCATTACGCAGATATGGCGCGGCGCATCAACTAAACGAAATAAAATCGACACATATAAACTTTACAAACAAACACATAAACAATGTTCCAACTCTTATAAACAGTACAGCAGTAACTTACTCCAATACCGCCAAATACCTTGAAATGACTTTGGATGCAAAGCTTAAATGGAAAGAGCACATCAAAAAGAAAAGAGAAGATCTAAACTTGAAGTACAGAAAAATGTACTGGTAACTAGCAAAGAAGTACTAAAACATGATCATCTTCCATGTACCGCTAGATGATGTCACCTTAGTTGAAATCACCAAAGATACATGGGAATTAGTATTCACGGTGGAAAACTTAGGGCTAGTACTGATTCAAGAACCCTGCATTTACTGGGGCCAAGTAAGAGACCTAACAAATAAAGACTACACTTATCTGGGATAGGAGACAAAAATCGCCCAGAACATGCATAATAGTACGAAACAACATAAAATTTATTTGTCTTTCAGAATTTATGACGCGGGATCTAGTCCCAATCCAAGCTGAAATAAACATCAATGGCAGCCCTCGCATAATGGTTGCAGCATCAGTCTACTTTAAAAGTGATGATGCCAACATACAACCACTGGATGTCCAAAGACTCGTGGACTACTGCAACAAACGTATGCTACCGTTGTTGTTGGTTGGATGCGTCGTGAATGCTCACCATTCAACATGGGGTAGTTCCGATATAAACCAAAGGGGTGAGTACCTTTAGATTTTATTATCGAAAGAAATTTAGATATATTCAATGTAGGGAATACCCCAACTTTTATAACTAGAACCAGAAAAGAAGTGTTAGGCTTAACGCTCGGTACTTCGAACTTAAGTAGCTTGGTTAGGGAATGGAGGGTCTCCAGCGAACCCTCAATGTCTGATCACAGAATTTTACTATTCACCTTAGAAGGCCTTTTCAAAGAGAAGGAATCCAAAGAGAACAAACTGGAATCTCTATAGAAATACCCTCAGGACTAACCTTAAGCAAATAGGCCCAGTAAGAACAACAAGTAGTTACCTGGAATTATAAAAAATAGTGAATGGTGTTAGTGGGGCAATAAGTGAGGCTTACGAACTCAGCTGCCCTCTTAAAACCAAAAAGATGCAGAAAGATGCTCCATGGTGGATCAATAATCTGTCTAAACTAAGATCCAAGGTAAGAAAAATCTTTAATGAGGCAAAGAGAACTGGTGAGTTCTTAGGAGAGCTAACAAAATATAATGGGGAAATAAGGAAAGCTAAGATAAATAGTTTTGCAATCTTCTGTGAGGGAATTTCTTCTGCTCCTGCAGCTGCAAGACTACATGAAGCTCTAGCAAGAGAGATGACATTAACATCGGTAGCACTTCGAAAACCCGATAGTAGCTTCACTGAAAATAAGGAGTAAAGGCTTAGATTACTGCTAAATCCTCATTTTTCAGGGAGTTTACCGAGAGTAGGAAATACCATAGAGAAAATACCTCTCAAACCCAAACGAGAAGACTTTAAGATAGCGAAAACTATCTGCTCAGATAAAAGACTTGATTGGGCATTAGGCAACTTTCAACCTTTTAAATCTCCAGGGGTGGATGATATTTTCACAGCCCTTTTACAGCAAGGGAAAGAGGAACTTATGCCTCATTTAATAAGCATACTTCGTAGTAGTATTGCACTTGGGTACACACCAAGCCCCCAAGCCCATGGAGAAGAGCTAAAGTCATCTTCATTCCCAAGGAAGGGAAGATAGATACAACCCATCCAAAGTCATTCAGGCCATTAAGTTTAACATCTTTTCTACTGAAAACTTTGGAAAAAATAAGAGATAACTTCCTAAAATCAGAAGTACTTATCAAGTTGCCTCTTAACATTCGCCAGCATGCTTACAGGGCAGGTAGATCAACGGATACTGCCTTATACGACCTAACTAACACCATTCAAATTGCCGTAAATGAAAAGAAATCGCTTTATGTGCCTTCTTAGACATTTAAGGCGCTTTCGATAACACCTCTCATGAGGCAGTAAACAAAGCTTTGATTAGGAAAAGTGTATCCATCATTTTAACCAGGTGGATCAATCAAAAGCTGAGCACAAGAACGACAGAGGCACACACCGGGCAAAGTGTTCAGAAAATCACCACAACAAGAGGCTGTCCTCAGGCAGGGGTACTGTCACCCTTGTTGTGTGAATGAGCTACTAGAAAGTCTGACTTCTCAAGGCATACGCTGTTAAGGTTTCGCGGACGATATCGTCATAACAGCCCTTGGGAAGTTCGAAGAAACTCCTTATGACATAGTACAAAGAGAACTAATAACAAGAAAATGGTGTCTATCTGTAGGAATAAATCCTACAAAGACGACGGTCATACCATTTACACAGAAAAGGCTTCTGCAACGAATGAAACCTATAAGGTTAGATGGTCAAGTCATAGAAACGAAGAGGGAGGTAAAATATCTAGGAATCACGCTAGACAAGAAACTCCTCTGGAAAAGCCACAAAGGTCCTAATGATATGCAAAAGACTTGCAGGAAGAACATGGGGGTGTAAGCCTGACATTCTTAGATGGATGTGCACCATGAAAGGTATGGTGCAGTAGCATGACACAAAAGAACTGAATTACAAACTACTAGGACAGCACTAGACAAAATTCAAAGCCTTGCATGCATTAGCATCACTGGTGCAATGAGAACTTGCCCTACAGCATCAGCAATGGAGGTCATACTCTACCTTTCTCCACTACACGTGGTCATTGAAAGTGTTGCTCAGGGAGCTATCATGAGATTTGCCAAAGAGGGAACTGCGAAGGGTAAATGCATAGGCAACAGAGAAAAAGATAACTTTACCCATTCCATAGTAACAAACCTCCTTGACATTCAAGAGATGGCATAACCAAAAAATACAACTTCGTAAAAAAATTCAAAACGGAGTTAAGTAACAAGAAAAAGTGGGTAGGAGAAACGGAAAATTATACCCTCAAAGAGAATGCCATCAAATGGTACACCGACGGCTCGTGAACGTCTGTAGAGACTGGTGCAGGAATCTGCGGTGCAGAAAAGAACCTCAAAAGAAAATACTGAAATCAGAACATCGCCATCATGACAGACAGCCAAGCTGCACTTAAAGCACTAGGCTCTTACGCCATCGACTCCAAATTAGTTTGGGAGCGCGTGGGTAAGCTGAATGAACTCGGCGAAAAAACACTGTCTCACTCTATTGGGTACCAGCACACGTTGGTATTCTTGGTTACGAGGAGGCAGACACCCTAGCCAAAAGAGAAGCAACAGACCCCCTTATGGGGCCTGAGCCCTATTGCGGTGTAGGCTAAAACGTGATTAAATACACAATCAAATCAGAAGAGGAGACTAAAAGTTCAAAAATCTAGGAAGAACTCCCAAAACTGAGACAGGCCAAACTATTGCTTGGGAATTATAACCAAGTGCGTTACACACCCTGCATATATCTAAGTTGGAACAACCTTAGATTAATAACGGGCATTCTCACAGGGCCCTGCAAGCTAAGAAGACATCTCAGTCTCCTCAGTTTAGCGAGGGGTGCAACTTGCAGATTCTGCAACACCGGATCACATATTAGGAAAATGTGATGCACTCGCGCATCAAAGACACAGGTATCTGGGACATTACCAGATAGACGAGAGAGAGTTTCCCTCTCTAAAAATACCCGACATACTTGAATTCCTAAAAGGAACCATTCTGGAAAGAGATGTATAGAATGAGTCGTCTAATTCTACTCTTAAAGGGAGCACAATAGATCTTTAGGTCGCAGTACACTTATCCCTTATTAATTCATTCATTAATGGGAATTGGTTGGTCATGCAATTCACTTACAATTGCTTGAACATTAGCAATATGTTCATTATACACTTCTACTCCACTAATGAGACGAATATAACTTACAATAAAAAATAAAAATCTTAATAATTATCAGCAGAATTTTTTGGAACTTACACTAACACAAAGTTGCTTAATTTCATCACCGTCATTCAATAGATTGCGTTGAGTGTTGTTAAAAGTTGTTCGAGCGGCAATCAAAAAGCCTCCACCTCGAACCCATCCTGTTGTAGTGTAACGATCTTTTCGATAAACGTTGAAAGAAGCGAGTTGAAAAGCTCCGATGACAAAAAATTGAGTTAAGCCATGTTTCCACAGTGATAATTAGATACATCAAAGTCATGGATCCAAGAAGCTAAGAAAAACTGGTTTGTTTTAGTCCGCAGGCCACCAGCGTTTTGAAAGTCTACACGAACTTCATAGACAAATTCACTTTAGGTTGTGGGGTTTTTATTATTTCAGGAAGTGCCGCCCCTTTTCGAAAAATTTATTAATTTTTTAATTTGTAAATTAACAGGCCAAATTGATAGATCTATGGCTGCATCGCAAAATAGTATGCACGAATCCATAATTTGATTGACGTTGCGAAGTAAGGTAGAGTCAACATCTCTTTTAATAAGCTTCGAGCAACACAAACAGGTCTTCGGGATGTTTAATTTATTCGCCGCATAGTCCAACACATTATCTTCAGTCACATTGCTAAGCAAACGAAAAAGCGGCAGAAACCGCATCGGAGGAACAGACTCTAGTGTAAGTTCGCCTTCGACAGCTGCAGCAGTACCAAACATTGTTTTTTAGAGCGAAGAACATTTGACTTTTTTCTTTGATTTGTATCTCTTCCGATCGTAGTCGCAGTATCAACATCCAAAAGCAAAACAGCTTCATCTTCATTATCAGAAACAACATTGAGATCGGTACTCTTACCAGCCCCAATATCCACAGCAATGAGAGGCAAAGCAGCTTCATCTTCCTCACCCACACCATTTACAACACCATCAAGATCCTCAACAACAACAGCAGCATCACCGTCGTCGTTAGTGGCATCAGCAACAGCAGCAGCAGTAGCAGCAGCATCTACCACATTAACAACAACAATCTCTGATTTTGTATCAGCTTCCGAATTTGTATTAAGTAAACTGAGGCCACACGAGCCAGTACTGGCTCCGGGTGACTGGCTAAGTGGCTAGCCCATACTGGTTCGTGTGGCCTCAGGGTCAGGGTTACAGATAACTGGCTAAGTGGCTAGCCAAATACTGGCTCGTGTGGCCTCAGGGTCAGGATTACAGATAATCTTTGTTTTTTTTTTAATTTTTGTCACTGGGGGAATTTTTCAATAGATTGCTTAGGCTCTAGGCCAAACTAGTTTTGCAGCTTTGTATATTTTTAGAAGTTCTCCGTTCCGATGATAGTTCCTTATCAAAATAGAAAGCACAAACTATTTATGTGTAAACAGCACAAATTAAATTATTACAGCATTTGAATTAGTTTATTGGTTAGTGAGGCCAGTCGTTTGTGTTACACGGACACGCGCGAAACTATGTTATGAAATCCTCTTGTAAGTCATTCGTTTTATTGTTCACCATATTCATCCAGAATGGAAAATTTTGGAAAGCTCTCGCTGCTCCCACGATTGATAATGAAATTCTCCAGGACAAGGACGACGAGATCAAGTCTTATCGCAAAAACTACGCCTTAAGCATGAAATCATACATGAACACCTCGGTTGAACTGTGTGACGAGTTCGCTTGTGGTAACATCGAACATATAGAAACATAACAGAAACGAAGTAGGTACCCAAAACGATGTTGAGTACACCTTCATCGATTTAATTGAGGTTATTTAACAGAAACAGCGGCATTCCGAAAGAGCTTCTGAAGGCCAAACATTTGTTTGACTCCTGCATGGATGCAAATCTTTGACCGATCGAGCAAAAAAAGAAGAGTTTTTAGAAGTGCTCAAGGCTATTGGAGGATTTCCTGCCATCGATCCAAGCTGGAATGCTTCGGCGTTTAATTGGTTCAAAATGACAGCCCATCTTAGTCGATATGGGGTCAATGGATTAGTTGTAGAAAAAATCGGCACGAATTTCCTTTTGCGCCGTGCTATGAGCTTCCAACGTTTGGTTTCAGTATACCTGCCTATCCGGAGAACACTGCCAAAAAAGAAGATCCAGTTATATGTGGACAATGCGAAGGTGATGAAGGAATTGCTGAATACTTACGGAGTGTCTGACAGTAAAGCCGATAAAGTTATCGAATATGTGATAGTATTTTCGCGGGAAACTCGTCTAGCTGCCGAAATGCAAAGCGACGAAGAATTTTGTGACGACTCGTCCGATTATTATGACACACTACAGACTACAGAATTCCCAAAATGGAATACGTTTTTTGATATCGCTTGGGAGGGACGCAAATTCGTTCCATCTGAGATGAGTGACTGTCTGTGTTGTAATAAATAAATAATACTTTGTCCGAGGCAAAAGAAGGAAACGTCCGTTCAGCTTGAATTCAGATTTATTACTTGATCGTGATCTCTTCTTGCAATGAGTATAGTAGTAGTAGTAGTAGCCGCATTTCATTATCGCTCATAGTCATAACGCATATGGTTCACCTCGTGAAAATAAAACGATGCGTAAAGCCTGGCTCTTTTCCTCTCTAATCTTAAGACTGCTGACAAATTGCTGACATCATTCACAATTTTAAATAGCTCTTTACCGGTCAGAGTGAAAACCTGTATCTGGGTTATTGAAATTAATCTCAATAGAAACCTGGATCCCATGTTGTTTTTGTAATACATGTTAAAAGATAACCTCGACCCAGGCCCAGAGATAATAAAACGCAGCTAGTATCTACAATAAGTACATAATAGTAGGGTTCGGTTGATATTTAGACTAAGTATTGTATGCAGTATGTATAATAATAATAGTATAGTGTAATTAGGGTACAGTTTACATTACATCTCCCTTTTCAGAAAAGAATAATCTAAATTGTTTGAAATGTTTAGATTATTCTTTCACAATAACAAAAATAATATAATTATTAAAAAAAAAATTATTTTTAATACTAATATTATTTTTGTTGTGATTAATATTTTTTGTTTATATTTGTAAAATTTAAATTAATGTTTATTCCAAAATTAATGGCTTTGATTCTTTAAACATTTGAATTCAAATTAGGTATGTTAAAAATACTATGATTCAAACTTAATTTTAAGTCACATTAACAAATGATTTAATAATTAGTAATAAAAACTAAAAAAAAAACAATACTTTAAGTTTCCTTTTATTATTATTATTATTCAACGCCTTGAATATGTACGAATCTTTATTTTATACCATCTGATACCCGCCCGCTTCGCTGGGCCCCCAACAACCTTCTTCGATAAAATGAAGCAAATAGTAAAATTAAAAAAAACGTTTTATTTTTTCATCTTCAATATGATGACAAACAATTCACGAATTCGATTGGGATGTGTAAGATTTGAACGTTTCTGCATCATTAATGCAAAAAGTATATCCCATTCCCATTGTCGATCGTTATCTATAAATTAAGTTGCAAGCTTAGCAACGTTGTTAATTCTAAATTTCTGGAAAGACGTTTCATCATCGTGTCCTGTAACCCCGGCTGGGGCATAGGGCGTCAACAAAACGTCTCCATCCTTCACGGTCTGCTGCAAGGTACTTTAGCTGTGGCCACGTCTTTCTCTGGGATTCTGCTTCCGCTAAGACAGTTGATTTCCATGTTGTTCTTGGTCTTCCAACCCGCCGTGCACCCTGAGGATTCCATTCAAAGGACTGCTTTGCAATTTCATCGTTTGGTTTCCTCAGTGTGTGACCAATCCAACGCCATTTACGCTTTCTTATGTCGACGTCCAGCCTCTCTTGACTTGTCCTGCGCCACAATTCCTCATTTGATATTATTTGTGGCCAGCGAATCTTTAGGATGTGGCGAAGACAGCGATTCACAAAAGCCTGCATTTTCTTCGAAATGATAGACGTGACTTTCCAGGTTTCACAAGCATATTACAGCACGGATTTGACATTGGATTCGAAGAATCTCAACTTAGTGCGTAAGGAGATTTGACTGGATTTCCAAATTGGGGACAGGGTACCGAAGGCAGCACGAGCTTTATTCATTCTACTTTAAACGTCCAGATCCGTACCACCGTTTGCAGAAACAATACTGCCAAGGTAGTTGAACTGTTCCACTTCTTCAACTGGCGTCTCCTGTAGAATAATACGCTGCTGTGTGGAGCAGCCTGTGAGCATTATTTTTGTCTTTTTGCTGTTTATTCTTAGACCACTCGACTCTCCCTTCACTTGCAGCGTTTGGCACATCCCGTTCAGCCCATTGATGTTATTTGCCAGTAGACATATGTCATCGGCATAGTCTAAATGACTGATCCTTTCGAACGGTCTCCACTGAATGCCCTGTCCCTCAGCTGTACCAACACTGGCCGTCAATACGTCGTCCATCGCCAGCAGGAAGAGAATTGGCGATAAAACATCCCCTTGTCTCACACCCTGTTGCACTACGAAGGAGTCGGATAGCTGCCCATTGTGCAAAACGAAACACCTTGCGTTGTTGTAGGACTCTTTAATAATGGCAACAATTTTTGGTGGAATTCCTCTACCAAGCAACGATCTCCATATACATTCTCGGTTAACTCGATCAAAGGCCTTCTCAAAATCCACGAACATGAGGTAAAGCGGTGATTGAAATTCCATCGACTGCTCGAGGACGATACGCAGGGTGTTGATATGGTCGACACACGATCGACCACTGCGGAAGCCAGCTTGATTCCTCTTGAGTGTAGACTCGATTCTATCCTTTATTCGCTCGAGAATGATGGTTGCCATTAGTTTTGGGAAAACGGACAAAACGGTGATACCACGCCAATTCTTTAAGTCACCTTTCTTTGGCAACTTAACAATCTCACCATCCTTCCAATCCCTGGGATAGCATTCGTTTTCCCAAATGCTTTGTATCAACGGATGTAAAATACTAGCCGCTGCTACGGGATCGGCTTTCAGGAATTCAGCTGGTATTCCGTCCAGTCCAGCTGCCTTGTTGTTTTTGAGGAGATTTATTGATGTACGAATTTCCGATTCTGACGGGGGTTCGATGTCAATACCCCTATAGGACCTGCGCATCTCGTTTAGTTGGGGCACTTCAGCACTCTGCTCAACTGAATCCTCATTTAGCAGGGCACAAAAATGGTCCTTCCATCTACGAAGGTGATCCTCAATTGATACCAAAAGTGTGCCATCCACATCCATTACAGGATGATTGGTGTTGCTTTTTTTCCCGATAACATCTTTGGCTATTTGGTACAATTTCCGGATATCTCCTCTTCTGGCAGCGCTTTCCGCATTATCTGCGAGTCCATCCAACTTCACCCTCTTGTCACGTCTCACACAGCGGTAGACCATCTTATGTGCAATGCGGTACTCTCTTCGCAAGTCAGCCTTTCGTTGAACATCAGCTTCGGCATTTATTTGGATTTTCAACGATTTGCGAAGTTCGATCTTATCCCAGGTGTCTTGGGATATCCAAGAGTCTCTACGTCTCGTTCGCTTGGGTACAGTTTCGGATCCAGCCTCCATAAAAACACTTTTAATTTCACCCCACATCTCATCAATTGTTGAATTCTGGATTCCATTTAATGACGAGGCTCTGTCGTTAAGGGTGGTGACATAGTTTCGACATATGTTGGGGTCACTTAAAGCATTTGTAATGAATTTTGTGCTCCTTGCTGCATCCTGCGCTGGTTTTTGTACGGCAGCGGTTCGTAGTTTGAGACTCATCCGAACCAAATGGTGGTCGCTTCCCACATCGGCATTTCTTATACTCCGGACATCACACATAGACTTCCTCCATCGCTGCTGAATCATGATATGATCAATTTGGTTTTCGGTTTGACCATCCGGATGCACCCAGGTAATTTTGTTGCACGTCTTATGCTTAAATACAGTCCCACCTATCACAAGACGATTCGCGTTACAAAAGTCGACAAGCAAGTCACCATTTTCATTCCGTGACCCCACGCCATTTCTTCCCATCACGCGTTCCAGTCCGTAATTGTCTGAACCGACTTGGGCATTAAGGTCTCCCATAACGACTATGATGTCGGCTCTCGGAACACTACTGTAAACCGAGTTAAGATGAGTGTAGAACGCGGTTTTGTCTTCCTCGGTCGCTTCATTTGTGGGGACGTAGCACTGAATAATTGTGACGTTACGAATTTTTGAACGAAACCTTGCTGTCATTAATCTCGCAGAAATGGGCGCCCATGAGATCAAACTACGCCTCGCTTCTTCGTTCAACATAATTCCGACACCATGCAGTCTTTGGCCACCCTCTCTTTCATCTTCGCCGGAATACAGCATTCTCGTCTGTCCAGTGTCTGATCTGTATTCAGCTCTTCCTCTCCACTTAGTTTCGCTTATGCCCAGGATACTGATCTTTAGGCGAAGCATTTCACGCTCAACCTGCTCGTATCCACCATCGCTGTACAAGGATCGAACGTTCCATGCTCCGATTTTCGTACGTATGCGGTAGCCAAAAGTAACATTTGCGCTTCTTGAAAGACTTCTTCTATTTGTCAACGATTCATTTATTATTATGGCGTCTTGATTGACGCTCGTACATGAAGGATGCCGCACCCCCAAATCCGATGTGCGGTTTACTGCAGCCGAAGCTACAGAAGGATTTTCTATAAAAAGATTACCTCTTGGGGACTCATTTCCATTTGTTGTCATAATTCATGTATTTGCATATATCCTTCCACCATGGTGTTTTCCGAGATATGATTAATAACATACATAAGCTCAGATTTGACAGGCACACCCGCCTTTTGTATGGTCAAACACATAACTGCTCGAGGCCGCCCACTGTGGGAAAACAGACGCCTTTTGTAGCCGCCCAATATGGGTTACAGACGCTACCTGCTGCTGCCGTTGGCCTTTTACCAAAAAAAGCTCCTCCGCCACCAGACTATCATGCCGTTGACCGCCACCTGCAGTTCATCCGCCTTAAGGGGGCTTTTAACCATCCCGAGGACAAGTTTGTGCCCTGACCAGCATAGCTGGGTTGTCTGCTTACCCCGGCATCCATTCGGTCCCCCTGCACGTTAGCGTTACCCGCCCTCTACCACGCGGAGGTGTGCATAGGGATTTTCCTATCATTGAACCTAGGGCCATATGGCGTCCTAGCACTCTCAAGTACTTTTAGAGGGCTGATTTACATGTACAGGATTTTAAATATCAGATGTGACAAAAGGATAGAGCCTTTTAGTTTGGATGAAGACAAGAAAAAATCGTACGGAAGAGGGGGTCTATTTCCCCCCTTTAAGTGGGAAGGGTTATTCTATAAAACATTTAACTAAAATATAAAAAAAAACATAAAAAACAACGGCATAATTCACAATGTCTAGCAATAGCATTTTTAAAAGCAAAAAATCCATTCTTCAATTTTCTTTCCAAATAAAGTTGATTTTGTAAATAGTTTTTGAAAAATAATTTTCAAACTTAAAATTAAAAAAAAATCAAAAAATGAATCCACCAACATTCAGTTTCTCAAAACTATTAATTTTTGTGCATATGACATATTTTGGGCCATCGTAGTGGGTCGCTGAATACGAAAATATAGATTTTTTTCCAAAGACGCGTTCTCAAAATTAGCGCAAAAATAATTTTCCTAGCTATGTTATTAGATACTGTCATAAATCTCGCTAATGGCTTAGCTAATTAAAATAAACTATATATTTTTTAATGTCGATTTGTCTTCTTCCGACAGTATTACCTTAGGAGCACATTTCAAATCACTTTGCTAAATTTTATGTTTCAGTACATTTTGGTATGAAAAAAAAGCCTTGACTAGCAGACGACTTTTTTCACATAGTGATTTGAAATGAGCTCTTATAGTTACTATTGTAGTTCATAATAACCTTTCCAACGATATGTCTCATCATTATTTATCTCCCCGTAGAGAGCAACCAAATTCTAGAAATTTTTCAAAAATTCTAGTTTTTGTAGCTTTGACCTCCGGTAACTTAATAAATATCAATCCTATTAACACCAATGGAGCATTGTCGGAAAGAGAGAGATCACACGATTCTAAAAATATACAGTTTATATTAATTTTCTTAACAGTTACCGATTTATGTCAGTATGCGTAAAAATAGTTAAGAAAATGATTTTAGTGCAAAAAATATGCCATGCAAATTCGTGCGAAATGAAAGGAAGATATTTTCTTTAAATAGACATGATAAGCTTTACAAAAACACATATTTCATCATAGCATAATGATATACATACTCCTATTTAGATTTTCCAAAATAACTTTAAACTACACTTTGCGTACACTAAAAAACGTCATTCTTGTATGTATTTTTTTCATATCTGGGTCAATATTTCAAAACATTAATATTTTTCACTCCAAAGTGGACCCTCGCTCAAAAGAACCTATTTTGGTAGACGAACAATTATGTCTCTTAATAACTCTATAATAACCACTTTAAAACAAGGAGTCATAACCTTTAACATCAAATCTAACGGTTTTTTAAGTCAGGGAAATGATACTTGTATCAGGGGAATGAAAAATATTTATATTTACTCCGTTGATTAAATGGATATTTAATTTTGCGAATGGTTTCAGGAGTGTAAAGAAAAAAAGAGAACAAATACTAACATGAAAAATAGCATCCACGACTATGTTGCACGAACTTGCTCTCATGATTTAAGGATCAGGCGAGACTAAACATTTTATAGTGATAATCGTATTTTTGTATGATATTTTGACCCAGAAAATGTGAAAAAATTCAAAACTACTAAAAATACTTCAAATATGTTTAAATGTAATATTATTGATTCTTCTAGAGCAGCTATACTCAACCTGCGGCCCGCGGGCCGCATGTGGCCCGTCGAGTATTTTAAGTGGCCCATCTGATTTACTCACATAAATATGCAATTGCATATAAAAACTGAATACCATAAATCAAAATTTATAGCCGTTTGGAAAAAGTGCCAAGCTAAATCAATTTGGAAATAACACCCAAAAAAAGACTGAAATATTTGGATGATATTTTCTAATTTTGTCGCTTTCTGTTATAAAATGAAACAATGCCCGAAATAATAAATCAAATGGGAAATAAATCCAAAAATAGGAAACATTTCCAAACAAAGAGTGTTGTCAGTGAAAGACATCAAATTTGAAAGAAAAGTGGAAATAGCTCCACCGACAAACGAAATGTTGCTTTGTCTTTTCGTTTCAACGAATGACTGATAGGGTTTTCGTTTGGTCCTTCCGTAGTGTCCGGAAGCATTTCAAACGCTTCTAGAACAGTTCATTTGGCACTAGACAGTTCTTATTCTGAAAAGAGAGCAACGATTCTGGATTTGAAGAAAGAATCAAGACCAGAAGCACGAATACCTGCTCTCAATTGAAGCGTTAAAATTGTCAAAAGTTATTTGTTATTTAATTTAGAAATTGCCAATTTGCATTTTCACCATACATACTAAAATTTGGAGTTAAAATGAAACAATTATGAAAAAACGGATAGGCCAAACATTTCATCATATCCGTTATCGTCATCTTCATACCTTGCAGTAGAATTTTTGCTTAGGTAAGGAGTTTACTAAAAAAAAACCTAAGGGGCAGATGTTCGTTGCAGTTATTAAGGAATATTAATATTCAGAGAACAGCTCTGTGAACGGTTCATCACCCAAATGCAACAACCAAGTGCACAAATACAACCAAACTTCAGATTCAATAAAAGGGTTGCAACTTGTTCGTTTGGAATTCTGGAATCTGTAACGGAGAGCTTCGGAGAGTTTCCCGGATTACCAAACGAAAACGTTATGACAAAGCAAATATTTTGCTTACGTGTGAAAGGCAGCTGCAGCTGATTCAAAACAAATCGCAAGTAATTTTGAGAAGTTTGAACGGTTTCGCTCCTAAAAATGAAGACACAAACTAAAAAAAAACAATAAGAGTGTGGATTGAGCGACCACAACATAAATTTTCCTCCTTCTACTTCAGTTAATAGATAATGTTCCTGAAAGAAAAAAAATATCAGAAAGTCGACCCTGGATTGAAAAGTTAACATATCTTGGATCTACATACGTTTGGGAATCATTGTTTTCTATCCTACAAATTCTTTTTAAAGAAATAAACGAATTAGGCTAGCATGCAGGAACAAGCCAGATTTTGAAAAAGTGTTTTAAATTTCAGAAATCAAATTAATTTTTGTATTAATGAATAATAAACAATTCAATCTAAAGTACTTAACATCTAAGTGCAAAAAATATTTCATAATGCGGCCCGAGGCCACATAGCTAAAACGTCTTTGTGGCCCTTATGAAAAAAAGGTTGAGTATGGCTGTTCTAGAGCTACCAAAACGCAATCAATCATTATAATGAAAACTTGAAAGTCAGGGAAATGACACAAAAAATGATGTTAGGAGAATGACTGCGAAGGGTGTTTTATGAGAATTAAATGGAGGTTATTAGAAAATAAGATGTTTTATATTATTTTTCATGTAGGCCCTTGTAAAAGACACAGATGAGTAAAACTTTTAAATTTTTAGACCACACGGTTTAGTAAAAAACACGCGTTAGAGGAATGACAATTTCGCTTGACGAAAAGCAAAATCATAGCCTTAACTTGAAATAAAAAAGACAACAAAGTTTTTTTGAAACCCTTACTTCAATTTCATAAAGAGCAATTATTCTGTACCGTTAAACAACAAAAAAATCAGTTTTCTATACATGAGCCTATATATTTTTTTTTTAATTTCCATTGGTGGGATAGAAATGATCAATTTATGGGGGACACTTACTTAATAGCTCCTATTTAAAAAAATAACGCAACTAAAATTTAACTAATTTTTTAATAAGGATGCATATATTATTAAAAAGACTGCATCATTAGATTTTTTGTATCGTTTTTAGTTTCGTTGCTAAAATTCAGGCAGTGTGGTAAATAGGCCTGGGGACACGTCAAGGGGATGACATTTTGGGTGTTTAAATGGAGATAGCGGGTATGATAATTTTTTTAACTTTTTTCTTTCTAGAGCGAATATTAGAACCCGGTTGTTTCAAGCCATCCAATTAACAAACTTATAGTAAAATTTTGTACTTCGGTTCAAATATTAAGGAGACTGAAATATTAATATTTTGAAATATTAACCCATCTATAGAATATGCTATGGGTTTGAAAACAATTTATTAATAATCTACATACGTTCCTAAAGATTTCCGTAATTTTTTTTTTTTAATTTGACGAATAATTTTAAATTATATGTACAGTGCTATGAAGCTAAAAATTCACTTCTAGGTAGTTACCTATTACAGAAAATTGGAGGTTGTCTTCCAACTTATTCAAGTTAAATCTTATATTTAATTGTACTTTTGTGGTCAGTGGGTTATCGTTCCATTTTAGAATTACCAACAACGAAAATTCGGAGTTTTTTTTGACGTCTAGCATGTATGAAACGGTCCACTGTGCGGTGGTGGCTTCATTCAGGATTCTTTGTTATGTATATATTTTTGCAGTTTTGAAACAAACGTGTTTTCCATTTTCTAGATACATACACTGCTAAAAGCCCTTTATTTATTAAGGGCTTTTATTATTTTAAAAATTTTAATAATACAAATTGAAAATGCTTGTAAATTTTGAAAAGTTTTTTGACAGTCAATTGTCTATACCTAGCGGTATTTTTTTGACAATTTTTTTTTTTTGTGGATATGAACTCAATTTATTATTTACGATTTTCAATAATTATTATATAATCATTATTGTATCATTTGACATTGAAATTTGTTATTCTAAAGGCACTTTTTGACAGAAAATTCATGAAAATTTGGAGGTTAAAATCAAAATTTACAAAATTGTTTTTTTTTTTAAGTACAATAATATGCCTATAATCGACCAATAATTAGTAAAAATACAAAGTTTTATAAAACAAAGTATCTGTTGAAAGTGAAAAAAACCGACCTTATACATATAAGCAAAAAAAAAGTTAGCAAATGACTGGTTTTGTTCACTCCGGACTACTCTTAAGGCTAATTTTTCATTGCGAGATCATGCTAATCTCCGGGTTTAATTTGAGCTAAGCTAGCTAGTAGTAGCTAGCTCACATAATTTGGTGAGTTAACTCACAAGCTATACTGATTACAATTTTCATTATATAGTGAAAGTTTTCGAAATCATTGAAAAATACAATTTCTTCCAAAAAAACTCATGCAAAGTCGTTAAACGCTAGAAGTTTACGTTTTGGCTAAGTTTATCATTTGGTTAGTGTCAAATTTTGTCTGGGAAATTGTTAACATTTGGTTAATCTTATCCAAGGATTTTGCTGTGGAAAATTAACAAAATTTATTTGGTTAAACTTATCCAAACTTCATTGTGACTTTTAGAATTAGACATGTTCCGAAATATGATATACATACATAGTTATGTGATATCTCAGAGATCAAAAAAAAAAACTGGCGTCAACGAATGACTCACATATGTGTGGGATATCTTTAATAGTTGCAAGCTGTCGGAAGAAGATGTCATAAACGAATGAATATTTGTTAATTTTTGTCAGGTTTCGTTAATTTTGCTTTCGGAAGAGAATAGTAATCATGAGTGCACCCCACGGAAGTGAAACTGACATTTGATGGTGAAGTAGAACGAAAAAAAAGATAGATGATTCATTTTACTTTTGATTGTTTGGAAAACTACTTTTCGTTGGTTATTGACAATAGCTTCTGACTATAAAAGGTCTACCTTTACATTTTTATATATCGTTCCGAGACTCTGATTTCCCATTGGAAGAGGTTCTTCTTTAAAAATTACTTCGACATCCGAGCACGTCTAATTTGTGACACACCTAATCTGTCAAATACATTTTCGAAGCCTAACTGAATTAATTACACAGCATTAAATCTAAACTTATAATTTTACACAATTTGTAAACTTACGAAGTTGCATGAATACTCTTAAAATTAATTATCATATTTAATAATTTTGAGTGAACAACATCAACTTATAACCAGGGTTACCTCTGAAAATTTTCGGAAGGAGTCAAAAAAAGGAGTCCTGGCTGAAAAAAGGAGTCCCATCAAAGCTTCAAGAAAAACATCAAAATTTATCACCGTTTTAATTCAACATGGTTTATTAAAAAAAAAAATTAACAAAAACCTTCTCTTTTAAACAAAACAATAAATAAATATTTGTATTTCAGAGAAAAACAACTCAAACTTGAAAAAACTTCCATCTTTTCAATTTTTTTAGTTAATCTCAAGACAAAATCAACAATTACCTAAGTTTATTTAAATAAATAAACAGTTAGTTGCTCTTCTTAACAAAACACTTACCTAATATTAATTTAATATTACATATCGAATATCATAAATATATTCTTTTTATAGTACTAGCTATTGGTTATTTAAACTGCCCACTTCAAACCAAAAGTTTCAATGTCATTAAATTTATAAAATATATTTTAAAACGACTGTCTTGGGCTTTTATTTCTGGTAATTTTAGTTCTTCAGTAACTTTTACTGGATAAAGGGTAAAGTTGGGATATTCAGATATCAACGAATATTAGTTAAAATCTTTTTGCATTGTAATTACTTGCCTTCGAATATAATATTTAAGAATTGAAAGCTTGTTATCAATGAAATTAAAATGCGAGATTATTTGATTACAAATAATTTTGTAACATGTAATAAAAGTATTTCTTTCAATAGTATCACAGAAACTAGTGTTATCTAGATATCGCATCCAGTACAAATAAAAATGGCCATTTTTTCAATATTTTGTGTGTTTCAAGCTCTTTTTCTTCTTCCTCAAAAATCGAGTCCGTTGATCGAACTGCTGGTGGCTTGTAGTTGATGTTTTGTATTTATGTCTATACATGTAAATCTATCTTTTTTAACATCATATAAAGTCTAAGGCTCACACAAAATTGATATGACTGGGACTTAGTCTGCTCTGCGTGCGATATATGTGTACATAACTATATTATCTGTGATAGAATGTTTTTCCTTCATCCGCTTTGAATAGCGCTGTGAGCCGAATGCCGTATGTAATGAGATAACATCTTTTATTGACGAAAGAAGATGTATAATTTGAGATGAATCGCTCTGAAAATTTTTATTTTATTTAATCAAAACATTTCAGACATATGAATGGAAGTTTAAGTAAACGAAATTGATGCTGTTTAATGAATCTTTGTTTTCGAAATTTTGGCAGAACTACCATAGAATTGAGCCCTTAAATGTCGGAAAGAACCCATTGCTTAGTTATTCTTTTTGTATAACCAGTAGAAATATTTCACAAAATGAATAAAATTCTGAATTATTTTTACAATTTTTCGCTGGTAATATTACAACTAAAAAATTTGTCTTGAAGAATTTTGAATTTTAGGACTTTTGTGAACTACAAATTTGTAATTACTATTTCGTAATACGGTGCAATAGGCCACATGTGTTTTTTTCCAATACAAATGGTGTGGATACCCTAAACCTTCGATGAGGCATGTCTAAACATGAATAAAGCTCAAATTTTCACAGACTTCCTTTTTCGCTCAACTGAAACTTTTGAACCCGTTTGAGTGAAACAATTTTTTTGAAACTGTCTAATGTAAACAAAGGTTAGAATTCAGCTTCAAGCGATATTGAACTCGTTAATATCATAGAATTCAATAAATCTTTGTGCGTTTATGAAAAAGAGTCCTAAAATTGTAAAAGGAGTCAAATTTCAATCATTTTTAAAAAGAGGAGTCCTGGAGTCCCAGCGTTTAAAAGGAGTCAAAAGGACTCTAAAGAGTCCCGAAGGTAACGCTGCTTATAACTCATATTTGTCAGTCGATCTCGTACTGTGGAGTGGAGGTGTTAACACGTTTTCGGCTTCCCAGTTTATTTAAATTAATTAAATCGGAGTGAGTAGTAAAAGTTAAGCTACAAGCAAGCTATTTTCAATAGCGTCGATAGCGTAGAGGAAGAGGTGGCGGACCGTGAAACCGAAGGTAGTGGGTTCGAGCCCCAGTCGGGGAAAAAAATTTTAGCCGCTTTTTTTCATAATCGCGAGGTAGAAAATATCATCGCGAGGGATAAGTGGCATAAAGAAACATACAAAACGGCCGGCGGGGACATTGAAAGGTGTTCCAGCAGCAACAACAATGAAGCAAGCTATGGCACCACCAGCCATAGCAACAGCTAGTGCAGTAGCACCAACAACAACAACGAAAGCGATGGCACCACCAGCCATACCGTCGTCTAGTGCCGTACCAACAACGGCAAGTTCAGCAACGGCACCAACAGCCGATACAAAAAACAAGAGGAGGAAGAAGATACGATGCGCGCCGAACTTGGTAAAGCGGCGCTCTACTACCACTCCAGCAGAGCTGCCAGCTGGGGGGAGAGGGGCGTCGCGGCCAGCAAAAGCATCAGCAGCAATCAATATACAGCGACAGCTTAATACTTCGCCCTCCGACGAGGAGCAAATTGAGTACATGTCCGAAGGGGGAGAGGGACTATACACTACGGGTGATAGCAACACCTTCATCGACATCACAACTCCAGAGGCGTCCTCAGACGAAGAAGATGAGGCGCAAAATGCTATACACGTCAGCCCTGATAAGCAAAACGAAAATGAAGAGCAGCGAATCAGCCAGCAAATTGGAGCCATCGAAGGAGAGATGGTGCGCCTCAATGCCCAACTTGCGACACTGGTGCTAGCTCTAAAGAACAAGCAAGAAGCTCGCCGGGAAAAAGAAAGGCTGGAGCGGGAGCAAAAAAAGGCACCACAGGCGCCAAACAAGGAAGCGCAACAGCACCCACTGCAACCACAGCTGCCAGAAGGAGTGCAGCAACAACTACAGCAGCAGCCAAAAACAAAGCTGCTAATACATCAGCCACAGCAGCAGCCCATGCCCAAGGAGCAGAGGCAACAAAAAAAACAGCAGCAGAAACAACAGCAGCAGTTACAACAACAGCAGCAGCAGCAGCAAAAACAACAGGAGCGGAGCAGTGAGCAGCAGGAAGTACACCAGCAGCAGTCACAGCCGCCCCAAAGCAAGAAAGAAAAGGTGCCGCCCATCAACACCTATAAGATGGAATTGCAGGAGACCATAGACCTATGTAAGTCGGCTATAGGCCAAAACTTTATTATTAAAAGACTTAGTAAAGATAGGCATGCTATTCACTGCTTCACAGTGGCAGATCATAAAATTATTAAAAACTTATTAAAACAATCCAAAACTGAGTTCTTCAGTTTTACCCCCAAAGTGGATAAATGTCAAACGGTCCTCTTGAAGGGCATAGATTCCTGCACGGAACCAGAGGTGCTCTATAAGGAGCTCCGTGAAAAAGCGAGCGGCGATCTCGAGTTTATCGGGGTCAAGCCGTTTACCACAGTCAGAGCCAGACGGGAGAAGCGGTCTTTGCCGTTCTTCCTGGTTCAGCTTTCGCCCAGCAGCAAACTGGATAGTTTGAGGAGTATCTCCGTCTTCAACTACCAGGTTGTAACTTGGGATAAATTAAAGAGACGCGGCGACATGCTTCAATGCATGCGCTGCCAAAGGTTCGGCCAAGCTGCAGCAAACTGCGAAATGCAGTCACGCTGCGTGAAGTGTGGTGAGAACCACATTAAGGGAGAGTGCAAGCTCGGAGAGGAACGGGTCGAAGACATGACCCAGCTTAAATGTGCACTTTGCGGAAAGGAGGGGCACCCTGCTAACTATCGGGGTTGCTCAGCTTTTCAGCAAATACGTATTAATAAAGCGGCTAGGCAGACAGTAGTTGAGAAACGCCCCCCAACGCGTGCTCCCATAACAACGCCCGTCAATCCCCAAATTTCTTACGCCCAAATGGCGGCAGGAAGGGAAAACACGGTACAGCCTGCAGCTAAGGCAGCCCATCCGGCCCTCGTGCCTAGGGCTCCGGACGCTCAGGCCGAAATAAGAAGCATGTTGCTGGCAATTCAAGGCCAGTTGACAGGACTTCAGAAAGAGATCAGGGAGCAGGCAAATAGGGTAGACTATATCTACTCTGTTTTGCCTAGCTTAACGCAAATTAGAGGTTAAAGGCGCGCTGTTGGAGAGGCCTCTTAGGATCCTTGCTGTGAATGTAAATTCACTGATTAGGACCGAACGTAGAGCTAATCTTTTTCAACTGTTGAAAGACCAGAGTCCAGATGTGTTTATGGCCAGCGAAACTAAGCTGAACCAGAAACATAAGTTGACTAACAACAATTACAATATCGTTAGAAGAGATCGACCCAACTCCACTCAAGGGGGGGGCGTCGCAATCTTCATACGAAAAGGCATTAATCATAAAGTTATATATAATAGTGTTCTGCGTAGATTTCGGCTGTTAGAGGCGTGCATCGTGTGCATTCCTCTCCAACAGGGGAAGCGAATGTATGTGATCGCGGCTTATGCACCGGAATCACCTCAGCCAACTGATTTTATGACAGAGCTTGAAAAACTTTTCGAATGTCTGCGCTTGAGCCTGGAAGAAAATTACTTTCTCATGGCCGGTGATTTGAATGCCAAACACCTTGATTGGGGAAATCAAATACAGAATCCAAGAGGTATTCATCTTTTTAATTGGATGAGTCGTTATAACACTGAATATGGTGTCGACCTGCTGGCTACGGATCGGCCATCGTTTCCAAGAAGCGGTGCCTATCTGGATCTATTGCTAATAGACTCAAGACTGACAATTACTGACACTGTGGGTCAAAGACCAAGAAACTGTTTACGAACGATTGAGTACGACAGTGACCACTGCGGACTCGCCGCCGTAATACAGCTTCCGAACGAGCTCGTGGAGTTGGATGAGTATGTGCCTGTGCATACTTACAATTACAGTAAGGTGCGCTGGCCACGCTTTACCAACGCCTTATCGAGCGAAATCAGTTCGAATAACATATCCCCACCAAACGACAGGAATTTGACAAATATCGAAATAGACCAATACCTTGAACAAATGGACGAGACAATCAAACGAACAATGAACAGAACGATACCAAAGTACAAACAACGGGACGCAACCGACATGTACCGGAATGCGACCATTGACGCATTACACAGACAAAAAAGTGGACTGCTGACAAGACTCAAGCTCTTGTACAGACGATTTACTGACCCACACAATCTGGAGATTAGGACGCTGAAGTCGTCGATCAAGAACATTAACCAACTAATAAAGGAAAACTATCGGTTGTCGATTAATTTGTACTGGGATAACAAAATCCGGGCCGTTAATTCTAGCGACCCGAGTATGTTTCCCCAAATTAACAAGATATTTAGAAGGAACGATCAGAACGTCCTTCCGTGTCTTAAGCTCCAGAGAACGACAGATAACAGAGACGTACTTCTGACAGCAGGAATTGATCCAGAGGACGCCGTCTTGGACGATGACCTCTTTATTGTCGAAGATCCGCAGGAGAAAGTGGAGGCTGTGGGGGCTGCTTTCCAGCAAGTGTACAAGGTGAATGCATGCATTCGCCCGAACCATGACCTGGAAAACAGAGCCTTGCTCCACCACTTCTACCTTCGGAATGACATAACGCAATGGCGATCAGAGAACCTCGGTTTCACCGGGTTCAATGAAGATCATTTGGCAAACGCCATAATCGCCGAGCGAAATGGGCCAAGTTCCCTGTTAATTACGAAGGTGGAGCTTCAGCTTATCTTCGATTCATTAAAGAAGAAGAAGTCAGCAGGAGTCGATGGCATATCCAACGTTGTACTTTGACATTTACCGCAAGATGCAGTAGACATTTATACCACACTGTTTAACAACGCTCTGAATAATGCATATTATCCAGTGCGGTGGAAGACGGCTGTGGTGCATCCTCTCCCGAAAAAGGGAAAGGACAACTCCAATCCGGCGAATCTCCGGTCGATAAGTCTTCTTCCGAGTATCAGCAAGGTATTCGAAAAAGTTATCAATAGAGCTCTGTCAAAGTGGGCAGAGGACAATAATATCATACCGGATAATCATTTCGGTTTTAAGGCGGGACATGACACCATTCATGCTGCGTCTAAACTCGTTTCTGATATCCAATGGAACAAATCTAAAAAGCAGTGTACGGATGCCTGTCTGGTTGATTTGGAGAAGGCCTTCGACACCGTATGGCTAGAGGGTCTTTATCTAAAGCTGACCAGACTTGGCATTAGTAAACCACTATTATATATGCTTTATGATATGCTCAATGGTAGAAAGTTTGTTGTCAAGAGTGGAAATGTGACTTCTACCACAACCTTTAATATTAAAAATGGTCTTCAGCAGGGAGCGGTCAACTCGCCGATTCTATTCAGCATTTACACCAGCGATCTGATAAGTAGTCTAACGTATGCCGACGATCTAATTGCGTACAGAACAGCTCCAAAAGTCGAGGTCATCAGAATTCTTTTGCAGCGTGACTTCGAGAAGATTCAGCGATATTGCGATGACTGGAAGTTGAAAATCAACTTCCAGAAATCAGAAACTTTCTTGTTTAGGACTCCGTTGCATTAAGCCACAATGGATACGAGAAAGAACTGGCGTAAGCTGGTGATCATAGGGCCAAATGGACAGCCACTGGCGAGTAAAAGTGTAGTAAAGTACCTTGGCATCTGGATGGATCAGTATTTGTATTTCGACAGACATATAAATGCTGCTCTGTCCAGGGCTAGGGGAGCTTTTGCCCTGACAAAACGGTTGTTTTATAGCAGCCGGCTTGACAGCAGGGTGAAGGTGATTTGCTACATGGCCCTCATACGGCCGATGATTGCCTATGGGTGCCCGGTTTGGTTCAACGTTGCCCCATCTCAAATGGAAAAGATTCGGGTGTTTGAGAGGCAGTGTCTTAGACGCTGCCTTGGATTACACAGAACACCAGAGTCGGAGTACAAACATTATTATTCCAACCTGGTTCTATACAACGGCGCCAACATAAACAGGATAGATAATTTCTTGCTGAAGCTTATTTGAGGTCACATTGCAAGAGCAATTATAAAACCAATAAAAACACAAAAAAATTATAAAAACACGAAAATGCTTGCTGTGGCTGTTCTAGTTTGTAAGTAGTTTATAAGTAGCTTGTAAGTAGTTTTATAGTAGTTTTAATTAGTTTTAATTAGTTTTAATTAGTTTTAAGTAGTTTTAATTTAGTTTTATTTAGTTTGTAAGTTTTATATAAAACAAAAAAAAATAAAGATAAAGATACCAAGTTTTTTTTTCTCAATTCTTCTTGGTGAAAAATAAAACCAACATGAATTCTAGTTTTAAGATAGTTCTTAGGCCGAAAGGCATTAGCATTAAGTTATTAGTTTAACTTAGAGCGCCCGAATGGGGCCAGTAAGTTAGTTGTAAGATATTGATAAGTAGGCTAGTTTTTATGAATTTTTGTCTTGCTTTAAGATAGTTTTAAGAAAATTGAAAAATAAAAATTGAATTTAAAAAAAAAAAAAAAAAAAACTCATATTTGTAGACGAAGTTTTGGTTGCCTAAGTCATATTATACTTTACCAAGGTACTAAATATCATATATTCAAATCCGAACTCAATATTGTAAATACAAGCTTATGAAACATCTTAAAATATTTTTTTTTTTTTTAAAAAGGTAACGGCATCTAAAACGTCTATACTCTATACACTTTTACTCCTTGTAGACCTTTTAGTATCAAATTCTTTCCATGCCCCCTATTCATCACTATATTCTTAGCTGGGCTTTAACCAAAGATTCTGGGACTATGATTCTGACAAAAAAAAGTACATATTCTACACTAGCTGATAGTGAAACTGCTCATTTTTATATTTTTGTTTTCCTAAAGGAATTAACTATTGAACTTCAATATAATGAACCTACATATTTATAATTGAAATTCCACTTAAATGTTCTATTCTTAAAGCAATGAAGTCTTTTTGTGAAACAAAATAAAAATCAACAAAACCAAAGTAACGAAATCAATGAACGCAATTACATAAACCCTATACTATACCATTATTTTTGTCACTAAACAAACAAACTGTCGTTTTGATTATTGGTTTACTTGGTTACAATATTGTACATAATTGATATCAAATTTATTACAAAAGTACTTCTGTTTGGATCAAATATCAAGTTGTTTTGCGCCCTTGTCGAAAACATCAACTACCTAATATTGTAACGCAGTACCTACTTACCTTCTGTTCCAGGAAAAAAGTGTTTGTTTTTCATTTACAACAAAAATACTCACAACGATAAGACAATTCCATGGCCCATAACAGGAAATAGGCCATCGACCATTTCTAATTACCATTAGTCGAAAAATCGAATAAAATCGGCTGGAACCCTAGTTAACATCTTGTTTGTGTTAGAAAGGCAAAGTTGTTAGCATACCATTATAATAGAAGCAGTGCCATCTCTAAATATTGGCCAAGAGAGACAGTGTTTAGGGCTTCATGATTCTTGGGGCCTTTTATCCTTCAGTACAGAACACATCACTATTCAGTATTTTAACTGATTATGGTTATAGAAGAGCTAAACTTTGACTTTTCTTATTTGTAGGTACAGTCAAACCAGGAATAAACATCATCAAAAACTGTAGGAAGGTTTGATTCTTAAGTTTATTGTTGCTCAATGTCTTAAGCCAACAAAATAATTGCCCCCCATCCCAGTTTTCCCCGCCATTTAACCCGTTTTGTAAAAAATATCATTCAAATGGATTATTTATGCTTGACTTCAAGGTTCTTTCTGAAGTCAAGCTATCTGTAGTTACTGCCGAAAAGGTAGAGGGTACATAAGTACCCAAAAATTGGTATATATGTACATGTATTCATATTTAAACCAAAACAAAACTGAAAACTAGGACACTTTGGAAGCTCTTGTAATTTTTTGGGTGCTAGGTACAGTTGAAACAAGTCCAAGAAAGTTACTTTTATCATACCGCCCATCCATTATATTATATTTGCCAGAGGTCCCTCCATTATGCCATCGAGATCCTAATGTGCATAAAGACGGCCATGTAACAAGGAGATATTTTTCATTATGTTCTTGTACATTCATATGTACATCCTCTTGGTTTTTTTTTTTTGTATACCTATGGACTAAGTTTACTTTAGTTCTTGATGTAACAACAAAGAGGGTAATAGAAGAAGGCGTATAAGTACTTATCTCGGATTATATTGCTGCTTCGAGTTGCAACAACGCCCATAAACACAAAATCTGAGATGTGCAATTATGTTCGTAAAATGAATAGGTACTTTTATGTGTGGTTACGAGAAGAACGGAGGTACTTGTTTAATTGCAGAAAATCGATTTAATGTGTATAGTTTTTCCAATAATAAAATGAAATCAAGGGGAATTTAGTCATTGACTTAGAAAACATTCCCGTTTCAAGGATAACTCTTAGATTTTTCTGGTTTATTTTCTGATTAAATAAATAAAGTTGTGTAACTTTAAGATACAAAGTGAAAACATGGAGGTCACATAAATTGGAGCAAGAAAATATAAAAAAACAATTTAACCGCAGCTTAAGAAATAAATAATCATGTAAAATAAGACTTTTATATCTACAAAAGATACTGTGTTTAATTTTTATATTTTTATGTATATATGTATGTATGCACATACATATGAATTGCTCAAAGAGAACCTCTTTTAGAGACTAAAGCCACAAAGTTTGAACAAAACGTAGGTACAAGCTTAGCCCACCATTTTGAAAAAGGTGCTGAAAACGTAAAAGTGATTTTCTCTGCTCTTATTGGACGTAGAATATTTTTCTTGTGATTTTCTAGCTTAAAATATCTTATAAAACATTTCTTTAGAAATACATATTTTTAATATTTTTTTTTTTTTTTCAATAAAAATGTATTGACAAGAAAATGTCAAAATTTTGAAAATAAATATTTCGTTTACACTTATATCGCCTCTTTTTTCATAGAGGGATAGACTTCAAGAATCACCAAAAAAGCCACGAATCCAATCCTGCAATATGTTTTTTAATCAAAGTTTTATTGTTAATAGTTTTTGAAAAATAATTTTCAAACTTAGGTTAGGTTAGGTTGTAAGGGGTGATAATGCGGCAAGCCGCACCATCTCACTCGGATCTCAGTGGATCCATTGTGCTCCCCAGGGTACAGGTGGTTAGTTAGGAGGGATAGGGAGGGAGTTAAGGAGAAGTTTTAGGTTTGGGGGGCCTCCCTGAACCATCCTGAGTTCTGAATGAATTTCAGGATGTTCTTTAGTGGCAAGACAGAGATGTCGCCCAGTTCATCGAAGAAGTATTCTCCAAGGGCTTCTTTTCTAGTTCTAGCTAGGCTAGGGCATTCGCAAAGGAAGTGGGGGGAGCCCTCCTCTGCCTCTTCATCATGACACCCTCTACATAGATCCGATGAGCTGATGCCCATTCTGTTCATGTGGGTTCCCATTGAGTTGTGGCCCGTAAGGACACCAACCATGAGAGATAATTGAGGCCTGCTTAGCTTAAGTAAGTAATCCGTTTTTTTCTTTGAAATATTTGGCCATAGATTCCTTGAAACCCGACAAGTGTCGATGGATGACCATCTGACATTTGCAGCTTCCAAGAAACTCTGGTGTATTCTACCTTTTTCTTGCTCCAGTGGCATGAGCACAGAGGCTTCGATTTGGCTCGGATCAAGAGATGACCCGATTTTGGCCAGTTCATCTGCCATTTCGTTCCCATGAATATCCCTATGTCCTGGGACCCATCTAAGGGTAACTGTGTTCGTTGCATTGAGTACTCTTAGCTCATTCCGACAGCGATCGACCAATTTTCAAACTTAAAATATTAAAAACAAAAACAATAATTAGGTATTTACCTCTGAAAATTATTTTTTTTTTCAGAAACTATAACAATACAAACTTGATTTAGAAAATATATTAAAGAGTGGATTCGTGGCTTTAAAAAAAGCAATAGAATGTCATTGTAAGTGGTCCCGTCGTTTTTTAATATTTTTTTTCCATTTTGGGTCAGATTTTTAGATTTAAAATTACCCCTCCTGCTTGAACAGGGGAAATAGACCGCCCCTCCAGTACAATTTTTTTCTCGTCTGAATCTAACCTATAAGTTCCACCCTAATATACATATGTAGTACATATGTACAATAAATGTAACAGAATTTAAAAAAAAATAGTAAAATACGTATACGTCACAGTGTACGATCGTTACACTTATAACTTTCTTCATATAATAAATTGATAATTTTGAATGATCAACATTCAACACCAACCCGTGTGTGGGGATGAGTTGAAGAAATTGACGCTGGCCAAGAATTAGTTTACGAGTGGGGTTTTTGTCTATAAATGGAAATCTACACAAGTGCAGTGCAGCTGCGAACTATGAATCAAATTATATTGAATAATTTTTAATGAACAACAACAACTTGTGTGTATCACCACCAAGTATATTGGCTGGAGTTACAGCTATTTTACGAATGCCATCTCGATCATCAGAATCCTTTTGGGGGGCTTAGCCTGGTTATGCTCGTATTAATTGAAAAAGTCTTTAGTCGCTCGTCGCATGGTTCACTTCCAGATGACAGCAAAGAGTTTTTCAATTAATACGTTCATTCAAAATCATTCAATATAAATTCGCAGCACGCACTGCACTTGTGTGGACTTCCATTTTCACACAGAAACTCCACTTAATAATTATTTTGATCAGGAATATTAAAAACAAAAACTTTACGATACACATTTTAAAGTAATAGGTCTGATCCTTTACTTTGAGTTTTTGTGATTTTTAGTCAAAACTTGTGCCAACAAAATTTTTGTATATGAACTTTGACCGAACTTTGGACTAAAATGAGCAGAAATGCAAAGAAAAGGAACAGCCCAAATGTTTTAACCTTTGACATGACAGCCCAACGCACTAACCATTATGTCACGTGGAGTTGTACCTGCCAAATAACTTTTTTTATTTTTGATTTTCTCTTCTTCAAAATGTTAATAATAATGCATATCAAAATTCTGAAAAAAATTAAATTAAGAATTTTAAAGAAGCTTTAGCATACAATTTAAAAAAAATTGAACCATAATAAAGATGAAATCAAAAATATAAAAAAAATGTTATTTGGCAGGTACCGTCAATAATAGTTTTTGTTGAATTTTTTTCCACCAGAAAGTACACCATACCTACAATGATACACTGATTTTTTTGGGAAGGGTACAAAACCCTGAATGCGAAATTCCCGAATTGCAAAAAAAAGAGAATCCCAAATGCCACAGTCCCGAATGGCCAAAATCCCGATTGCCAAACTCCCTAATGGACAAAAACCCGAATGCCAATATCCAGAATGGAAAGGATCCCGAATGCAGAGAATCCCGAATTTTAATACTTTTATTTTACTATTTCAGTACTTTCAAAGAAATCAAACTGCTGTGTTGGGTTTGACCTCTGATGTTCATTTTGGGATCACAAATACCAAGGATCTCGAATACAAACAATCTCTAAATAAAATATAAAAATCTCAATTGCAAAAATGAACGAAGTTTTATATGGAAAAAACCCATGTAAACAGGTGGAAAAATGTGAATTTGGTACAATTTTTTTCTTTTATGACCTAAAATTCATGACAAAACTCATTAAAATCGAAACCAAAAACCTCCTTCCATAGAGGAAAGTTGAAGAGTCAAGTTTTCCTTCTAACAGCCATACATTTGTTTTTAAAAAACCATTTTTTAATCATAAGTGACTATTTTTGTACCAAAATTTAATTTTTTCTCTCAAAGGTCACAAAAATGACCTATCGGTCGTCTGATAGAGTTTTCTTAGATCGGGGATCAGGCCCAATGTGTATACCAAAAATCAACCTGTGTCAATAAAAAAAAGCAAAAAAGTTAAAAACAATGGCACCACTTACAACAACTTATTATTCCTATTTTGAAAGCCAGAAGTCTGTTCCTTAACTAAATTTGTCAATCTAGTTACAAAGCATATTTGTCAACAGTTTTTTTTAAATTGATTGTATAGAACAAAAATCACATTTTAATTAAATTTAAAGTGAAACAAGTATGCCATCTTATTGGTCAGTTATTTACCCATTAAAGATAAGCTAATTCAGTAATCGGTTAGCCGTATAGATTTTTTTGCGGGAGGATAACGAGATCCCACGGCACAGAATCCCGCAGCACAAAATCCCGCCGATTACAAGTAAACAAAAATCCCGCCAGGTAGTACCCCAATACTATTCGACGGGAATTTCTGTATATTTTTAAAAAATACTATTGGAAGAATTTCGTTGGTGATTTCAAATTAAGTATTTTTTGGATATTAAATATATTTTTCAGGGAGCAGAATCTTACGCGAGATTGTGCCTGGCGGGAGATTTCGTTACTCTCTCGATTAAAATTGGTTTTCAATTTTGGCAGGAGATTTTATTTTTCTCCGATTAAATTTGGTTTTATATATTTTTTGTGGTCTGGATCTGGACAGATGTGGGTCTCGATTCTGGACAGTGGTGGAAATTTTTTTTTTTTTTTGAAAAAATTCTATAAAAATATAAACTTTTTCGACTTTTTTTTGAAAAATTTAGAAAAAAAAACAACCTTTTTCCTAAACTTTTTTTTATACTTTTGTTGAAGAAAAAATTAAGTTCATAGAAATTTGGTTTTTCTTCGAAATAAGAATGATTTTTTTCTTTTGTTTGTGAATTTCACTCTCATTCAATCAAATTCCTATGGAAAGAAAAATTTTATGCGCCGCGCCGTCGCATTGTAGTAGAAAAGGTAGGATTTTGTGCGACGGGATTTAGTGCTGCGGGAATTCGTGATACGGGATTTTGTGACGCGGGATTTCGTGACGAGGGATTTTGTGTTGCGGGATTTCGTACCCAACCCATTTGTTGCACGTCATTTGTGAGATATTCCCATAAACCTTGACCTTGAGAAACTTTAAGCTTTGATTAGAAGTTTTCTAGGGCTGAATGATTTCTAAAACTAAAAAATGGGCATAATTGTTTTTGAGAATATCCCATATTCATGCGGTGCCAAGATCCCAGAGCCGAATTTTTGAAACATTATGGGGGAGGAGCTAAGTTTAATATATGTCATTTAGCTTTTGAATCATAATTGTTAGCCTGACGCTTACAGTAGGTAGCAAAAATGAGTACCTGTTTGTAATTCACGCACTTATTGATGCCTAAGAATAGAAGTTATAAACAAACCAAAAACTTGCAAATTGAACAGCAAATTTCGATATTTTAGCTGATTAACGCTTGGTGCAAAATTGAGTACATGCGATTTACTTTTGTTTAATTTGTTCTTTTCTTAGAACTTGCTGCTTTCCGTTATGTAAATTATATACTGTTTTGTTACGAATTTAACAAAAATAAAGGGTAATACAAATTCTTTAATTTGCTTTATTGTTTCTGTTCTTTTGCATCAAAGTGCGCGAATTACAAACATGTACTCATTTTTTCTCCCTACTGTAGATATCATTTTCAAAAATGGTGCCTAATCAGTAAAAATGTTAAATTAAAGAAAAAAGTGGTAAATTTCATATGTACTTGGAAAATTTTAATGGTCAAAATAACGGTTGATATCTAAAAAGATAGGCGTTGAGGTATTTCCGGGTACATACCTTTGTGATGTCAAAGGGTGGGACTTTTTTGGTAATCTTCAATATTTTGAACACCACCCATAAAAACACCCAATTACCTCAGATATTTGTATGGATTCTCCTGATTATTCTTTTTTTTCATGAAAAATTAACCATTGATGCCAAGTTTCATTAACGGCGCATTATTTTCAATTAGTTTTCGGCAGTATTTAACCCTCTCTTCACCTAAAAACAAAAAACCCTTCTATGTGAAATATTTGCATAGACTCTTTTTATTCTTTATTCTCATCGTAAATGATACATTTCCATCACTGTACGATTTTGTTTTTGTTTTATGTATCCATATTTTACATGTACATATTATATCTTAATAATTTAAAATGTAAATCGTAAAGTATTTAAGTATTGCTGATCAAAATAACTACCAATTATTATCAAGAAAGTGATACTATGAAACCAGCCCCGGATCTATGGGGGGGCCAAACCGGGGCCTGTGGCCCGGGCGGCAGCTTACAGGGGCGCCAAATCTATGTGACTGAAAAAACTGAGAATCTCGACGCTTAATGAAATGAAATGAATTGAGATGCGGCATTGGAATATCAAATTGTATTTCTCCGTCAGCCATTAGCAGTTTTTCTATTATTATTTATTCATTTAAAATAATTTAAAATTAAAAAAGAAACGAGCTATAATACATTGTTAAAAGTTTTTCTGATGTTTTTTAACAATAGTTTTTGGCATTGTATGTACCTTAGTGTATTTTTACAAAACTTCCCCTCCTTCCTTAACTGTAGGAGATAGATCCTACTTCTCAATAATAAAACATTTGGACTGTGTCACTCTACAAGCGTCGCACCACGCCGGCCGTACAAATCCTCGTCTTGCCTAAAGAAAATAAAATGCACGACTGGGTCGCACGTACTTGCTCTTATGTTCAAGACACTGCGAGTTTAAGAAAATTGTATATACAAACATGGAAATTATGAGAGAAAAATGTAGAGAAGCATGAAATACGACACTTAAATTAGCTAAAACAACTCTTTTGAAAGTTTGAAGTGAAAAAAAAGTATGCCATCTTAATTCATGATGGAATATGATTGTATGGGAAACAAATTTTAAAATCGTTGGAGCGGTTTTTTTTTAAATCAATTTTTTGTATATAAAATTCTTAAAACATTTTTAAGAACACATTTTGGTATGCAGATTTAAACTATATATTTATGTGTATATAAAACCAAAATTTGAAAAAAAATTGTCAACCCGTTTTTGAGATATCGAATTTTCAAAAAAAAAATTTGAAACTTTTTTTAAAAATCCAAAAACTTTTTTTTTGAAAATTTTGATATGCAATATTATTTAATCTTATCTGAAATTTGTATATAAAAAAATTCATTTAAATCCGTTAAGCTGATAACGAGAAAGCTCAAAATAAAAAATACGTTCTATGACAGGTACTACTAATAGTTGCTATGTGTAAAATTTTATAGTTTTTGATGGTAGATCGTAGTAATTTTAGTATATGAAAAAAGTTTAATCAAAATCGTAGGAGTCGTTTTCAAGCAAAAAAATATTTTCCTTTGCGGTTTTTTTCACTTTTGTATGGAAGGTACCGTTATTTTTTCATAAATGTAAAATTTTTTCTAAAAATATTTTAGAGAGTACTAAAGAATTCTTAAATATCGAGTTTCAAAAAAATCTATGATGCCGTTTTCGAAATATTTGATTTTCCAAAAAAAAATTTTGAAATATTTTTTAAAAATCCAAAAAATATTTTTTCAAAAATGTTGGTACACAAAACTATTAAAATTTTTGGAAGCTTTTGTATAAAAAAAATAATTGAAATCGGTCATACCATTTTGAAGAAAATCAAAAATTAAAAAAATGGTTCCTTGGGAGGTACCATTAATAACCATTTTTAAAAAATGGTTTTCCACCCAAAATAAAGCCTTTACTAAAGTAAATTTATTGAATTTTTTTTAAGAAAAGTTGTCGAGCCGTTTTTGAGAAAAATACGATTATGTAAATTTGCCAAAAAAAATGTATGACAGGTACCGTTATTTTTGGTTCTAAAAAAAATGAAAAAAACGTGTCGGCAGAATCACCAAAAACCACTAAGTACCAAGTTTGAAGAAAATCGATTCAGCCGTTTAGGCTGTAGACGAACAGACAGACAGACAGACAGAATTTTGCCACCCACTTTTTTGGTGTTCTCTATCATCGTAATATCATGTTTGATTGTTATCTCAAAAATTTTTTTTGCACGAATCCAAAACTTGCCTTATAGAACCTATAATCGCAAGTAAAAATGAAGAAAATCAGGTGCTTTAAAAAAAACTGCTTAGTATAAATGTTTACTTTCAGTTGAACAAACAGTGAGAAAAACGCTGCAAACCATTTTTACAATTTTCGACAACAATTTTTCATGATGTCGATGATTTTTGGAAACAAAAAATTGAAAAGATATCTTAACTTACAAAATCAAATAAAAAATGTTACTCTCCGAGAAAATTGGATTTACCTTATTCAACACCCTTTTTCAAAATGGCGGATAACACAAAATTTCCCACCAGCCAGAGACTGCTCTCACGCGTATCGAAGAACCAGCCAATCTTAAATTACTTGTGTTTTGACGTTGCTTAGCTCTTGTACTACTAAGGTTTGAAATTGTGTGTGTCAATTGCATTGAAATCGTTCAAGGAACAACAAAGTTATTATATGTTAACATTTCTTGAAAAATCCTGTAGTGAAATATTTTTTTCTGTTACAATTTTGTATCTGCTATCCCCTGAGTAAATTTCATTGCAATCTCTCAAGAAAGAACGAAGTTGCAAAACGTTGAAATATTTTAGAAATATCCTATTTTGAAAATATTTTTTTCAGCTTTAACTCTGTCTCAGCTATCACTTCTGTCAATTTCATTGAAATTGCTCAAGGAACAACAAAGGCCCTAGGATTAAGAAACTTTTTTCGAAACTTTGTGCTTCGATACTATATTTTGCTTAACTTTGGCTTCCCGAAATTGTGTCCTGTCGTAAATTTACATTTTTCTTCCTTCGGTTCAGGGAATGGATCTTCAATAGTTCTCCCGTGATAAATTCGGGAACAAACCATATTTTACAGATCCTTGCAGATTTAATTCGAATGAAAACGAATTTTAATTAGGAACCAAAAAATAAGATTCGTGATCGAATCAAAAATAAAATTCTATTGAATTGTTCACGGCAGAACGAATCATATTTTATCGTTCTACGAACCTTGGTTGTGTATCGTCTTTGTTTAGGCATTGTTAATTTACAAAATGAATTTGTTGCAATTAAATTAAATTTTGCGAGATTTTTATTTCCACGTTTTTATTTTGAGGAATTTTGTAGTTTCGATGTTGTTAAAAGCAGGATGATGTAATTGCGAGATTATGAAAAGCAAGGTTGGCAACTCTGCTCTGATAAACGTCACACGTCTGATTTATTACACTCTATATAAATTCCTAAAAAAAAATATTTATTTTATATAATTAAATAAAATAACTTTATTATCTGAAACTTTAGTGAAGTGTTTTCACAAATACGATAACATAATCTTTTAAAAAGTGTTATTTTGGCGAAAACAAAAAAAAAGTGTTTGCGCGACTAAACATAATCCCAAAATATATGGCACATCACAAAAAACGCGGGCACCAAGAAACTTCACCTGATCAAAGTGCACCTAATTTCCCAAAAAAACACTCATTAAACACAAAAATAATGGCGAATTCCTCAACCAGCATCAGTTCGAATCAGACTAATAATAGTCATGATCTATTTTCTTGGTCAGTGTTTGACTTAAGGCTGAGCGCTGCTCTGGACTCAAAACTGCACGACGTCGCACGTAAGGATGACCTGCAACATCTTAATATTGAGATTCAGCACCTGCGTTCAGAAAACACTCAGCTTAGAGAAGAGTTACAGTCGATGAAAAATAGATTGGAGTTTATTGACAAATCTTCTCTACGTGCTAACATTGTAGTCAGTGGGCTAAACAACAAAAGCACACAGTCAGCTGTTGCCGAATTCAATGAACTGTGCTCTAAAACTCTCAACACAACAGCACTTGTTAAAGAATCGCGGCAGATTCATGGTGGGAAGTCGTTTGTGTTCTCGTTGGACTCTGCCCTGCAAGTCAACAATATTATTGCAGCTAAACAAAAGCTTCAAGGGTCTTCTATTTACGTACAGAAAGACTACACTGCCCATGAACGAAATAAGAGATTCCATTTACGTCAACTAGGAAAAAACATTGCACAAGCTGGGGAAAATATTAAAATTCGCTTTGGAGAGTTTTGCATCTACGTTAACTATATTCAGTTTACCTGTGCCGAGATTCAGCTATTTCAGCGAGTGAGATGAGATGACTCGCCTTACTCGCCGACTCATCTCACTTCACTCGCAAAAGTGATTCAGCTATTTAAGTGAAATGAGTAAGTTCGAATTAAGTTTTGAACATGAGACAAAGAATAAATATAAAAGAGCTAAACTCTACCTCCTTGTCACACTCGTTACGCAAAACGAAATGAAACAACAAACACAACTATGTAAACATTGGAATCTTTAATAATGGAGTTTGGAGTATCTTTTGTTTCGATTTTTTTTTTGTCATAATTAAAGTGTAATGTGAGTTTCACCCTTGAGAAATAAAAAGTATAAAAGTGTTGAAAGTAAATAGAATATAAATTTATTTTATATATATATGTGCATATGATAATAAAATGAAATTAAAGAATCAATAAAAGGGTAGTTGTTTTTATCTACGTTGTTGTTTTTTATTTCGTTTCCTATCCATGAATAGGAACTCTTTAGAAAAGCACATATACCTATCCAAAACTAGAAATTTACCAACACATACACCAAGTCACTGCGGAAATATCTGGCGAGTAATCTGACATTTCATTTCACTCGCTCACTCACTCCCTTTTACTAACTGAATCGATTTTCGACGAAAAGTGACTCATCTCTCTCACTCCCTGCGGCTTCGAATTAGCTGAATCTCGGCACTGGAACGATGGAAAAATCGAAGCTGTAAAGATCCAGGATGCTGAGTTTCTTCGAGCGATCGTCACCAAAGTAAACATTTCTTGCGATATAATTGTACGAGAGACACGTAGTTCTAAAGCTAAAGTTCCTGCATCACAAGCTGCTGATCAACATAAAAACTAGCAACCATATATCTGTCAGGTAGTGTCGTATAATGTAGCAAACTTAAAGAGTAAGCTTATTTTTAGTAATTTTTTTTCTTATATAAATAAATTTGATATTTTTTTCTTATATGAAACTAATATTTTGAATGATAAGAGATGTAATTTTTCAAATTATTTTAGTGATTTTTATTTGTATTGGGAAGATGCAACAAAGTTTCATAGTGCTGGCCACGCAATTGGTGGGTGTTTATTTGGATTGAAAAAAATATTTAAAGATAAATTTTCGTTTAGATTTCTTGAAATGTCTGGCAATGTTGTTCTCGCTGCCAAGTTTGATGGTGCAAACTTCCACTTCATACCTCGCTATTTAAATGGTTCAAATAAAACAAATTGGGCGGCTGATTTCGATAAATTTGAAACTTTTTTAAAAAATATGAACATTGATTCGTATTGTATACTTGGCGACTTAAATGCTCGCACGGCCGAAGCCCAATTTGTTGATAGGTGTCTATTGAGTAGTGCTCCCCATGTCTCTGAGATACGGGCATCCAAGGACAAGACTATAGATTCTAAAGGAAAGAAACTACTTGATCTTTTTGAAACTATAGGTGGGGTGATCATGAATGGCAGAATGCTTGGTGATATTGATGGAGAGTTAACCTTCTGTGGGGCCTCTGGTAGTTCAGTCATAGACTATTGTGTATGCTCGTTTAGTTTCCTACCCTTGATCGAAAATTTTACAATTCCAAGCAAAGCTTTTTCTGATCATATGCCCCTCTGCCTGAGCCTTTCTCTCCCATCAACTCACAATGATAACCTCTCTGAATTGGTGCTCCCCCAAAAACTTAAGTGGTCTGAAAACAATCGTGTAAAATATGCAGACACTCTCAGCCGCCTTTCTAATTGCAATTATATATTTTCAAGCAAAACAATTGAAGACAAAGTGAATTCTCTTCTGCACAAGATTAAAACTGCGGCTGGTAAATGTAAAAGTAGTAAACGTTTTATTCCAAAAAATAAATGGTTTGACTTTGTATGTAATCGCGCTCGGAATAGGATGTTAAAGCAGCTCAACCTTTACCGGAAATATAATCTTGGATTTTATAAGAGACTTTACATGGAGAGGAGATCTAAGTACATAAGTATTTGTAAAAGTAAAAAAATCAACTTTGCATACAAAAATATTGAAAAACTTAATACAATTAGGAATGCTAGTGATTGGTGGAAACTGGCTTACTCTATGAAGAAATATAGGCCAAAAGTTGGTGGCAATCTTAAAAGCGAAGACTTTATGATTTATTTCAGGTCACTTTATTCACAATCTGAAGTTGATGTTCATATCTCTTGGGCCATGCCGGAAAAAATAGATCCTTTTCTTGACTCTCCTTTTGAAATGTGGGAGCTGCTGCAAGTGCTTCAAAGAGCAAAGAATAAAAAAGCCCCGGGAGAAGATAGAGTCAGCTATGAATTTTATAAAAATGCTCCAATTTGTTTTTTAGAAGAAGTTCTGTCCTTACTCAATCAAATTTATCTCTCTGAACACATTCCTTCTTCCTTTCAGAAATCGATTATTACACCATTGCACAAAAAGGGCGATCCAAATAGTGTTGCAAACTATCGAGGTCTTTCTCTACTATACAATATACAAAATTTTTACTGGCATTATCCTGAGTAGAACTAATAGTTGGATTGAGTGCAAAAGTATCCTCAGTGAATACCAGGCAGGTTTTCGTAAAGGGTACTCCACCACTGACAACATTTTTAATCTTACTAGCATCGTACAACTTAACCGCAAGAACAAGAAAAACACGTTCGCTTTCTTTGTTGATTTTTCCTGTGCCTTTGATTTAATCCCACGTAGTTCGTTATTCTATAAACTCTCTTGTCTCGGATTATCCTCAAAGGTCATTAGAATTCTGCAACTGCTATACAATAATACAACAAGTCGGACCTGGGATGGAACATCGTTGTCGGAATCTTTCTTGGTTAGCCAGGGCGTGAAGCAAGGGTGTTTGCTGAGCCCACTCCTATTTGCTCTTTATCTTAATGACCTTCATGAAGACTTACCTGGTGGGGTGTCTGTGGCGAACATGGTTATCAAGATTTTACTCTATGCAGATGATCTTGTCTTGCTCTCTGACTGCCCTGTCAATTTGCAACGCATGATTGATCATCTGTTCAGTTACTGCACGGTTTGGGGTTTGAAAATCAACCTAAATAAGTCAAAAATTGTTGTCTTTCGCGAAGGAACAAGAATTTCTAGAAATTTAAATTGGAATTATGGGGAAAATCTTATTGAAATAGTTAATCAATATAAATATCTAGGTGTTATTCTTAACTATAATTTGTCTTTTAATAAATATCTGGACTCAAGACTGGTTGTATCAAAAAATGCAATTAATGCAACGTGGTCAAATTATATTAAAAACTCTAAAATTAATTTTTCGAAAAAACTCAAGATTTTTCACACCGCAGCTAAATCAATTATGTTTTATGGCGCGGAAGTATGGGGCTTTAAGCGTTATGAGCAGGTTGAAAAACTACATATTTCGATTTTTTATAAAAAAGATGTTATGCCTCCCCAGTAACACCCCCAACTATATGTTACATTTGGAAACTGGCCTTCACTCCCAATTTGTACAAACGCTACGACTCCATTTTAATTACATAAGAAAAACGCTTAAGCTTCCTAGTTCCAGATTGACACGTATCCTTGCGGAAGAGACAATCACTGAAAACATTTTTTGGGCACGCGAGTTGAGAGATTTATGTAAGTGAGCTGGGCATAGTTATAGATGCTAATTCTTTTACTTCTTCATTGTTCAATCTGCACCAGAATATTCTACAATCCCTGAAAAGTTTGGAAACCACTAACAACATCAATAGTGCCAGAAACTCACAATTCCATGATCTATACCCCCATCTTGATTACAAAATCCAACCATACTTCATCGACGATCATTCTTCACATTTGGTAAGCTTAGTTCTCAAAGCTAGGGGCGGGCTCCTCAATATTAACGCCAAGGCTTTTAAAAAAGATACCGTCGGTATTTGCACAATTTGCAGTCTAGATGAGGTGAAAAATACGTACCATTTTATTGGCAGATGTCCAGTTTTTAAGAACTCTAGACTTATATGTTTCGGTAAAAGTGTGCTTTCTTGTGAAGAGCTCTATGAAATTTTAAACGGCAAAAACTTTCAATCTCTTTTCAATTTTTTAAATTATTGTTTGAAATATAGAGATTTATTACTAAATGAATTTTGTTAATTAGAAATATTATATTAAATAATGAAAAAATAGGAATACGAAATAAAATAAATAACGATGTATGTACTACTCTAATGATTTTATAAAATTATTTATATAAATATATTTAGCCAACCTGACGGACAACTTAAAATGTTATGTCAATAATACTGTAATATTTACATTACATATTAAGATTTTTTGCAAATTTTTGTACTATTGTTATACTTAATGAAATGTTTAATAAAATCTGTTTCTATCTATCTATCTATCTATCTATCTATGAAAAGCAAGGTTTTGCAATTGCATAACCTAGAATGCGAGACTTTAACTTGCAAGATTTCATACCCAACCTGCTAGAAACAACCATAATTTTAGCTGACTGCGTCTCTCTTAATCTCTCAGTAAAATCGCTTCACTAACACCAAATGGAGAGAAAGGGTGGAAACTCTGCCAAAAATCCATCACAAGTGCCACCACCAAATAATATTGGCTGGGACATGGGCATAACCTACCAGCCAAAACTAGAACTAGAACTGATTTGGAGAATTATGGGCAAAATGTCGGTCGGTCGGTGGATGCGATATCTTAGCTTAAGTCGTACAAATCTGATATGTGGAACACCGACCTGCCGAACAATTCAAAGCAGCTGGATATGATTTGGAAAGGATCTAATAAGATCATTGAATTACTCGATAGCCACTAATATACCTAACTAAACCAACTTTGAAGCCCAAAGAATAAGCGGTTATATTGGTGGTGTGTGAAACACCCAAACCCGCTTATACTGCAATATTTATTTTATCGATCCTAAAACATCAATCAGCTAGAGGTTCAGGTATATAGGTATAGATACACAACATTAAGCTCCTTGACAAAATATATCTATACTAAACTGCAAAAACTAAAACGTTTAATCTAAAATGATTAAAAACACAAGATGCTTGCTAAACAGCATTTTTAATACTTCAAGATGCTTTTAGAGAAGGAACTATCTAAAGACTGCGATGTGATATTCCTATTTTGTATATAAAGGATGTTGCCCTTTCATTTCGCTCGTTTTTTTTTTGTATGTAAAAATTAAAAAAAAAAACTATAGATATAAAACAAAAAATATAAGCTACACATAGCTTCTTAGAAATTCTGCCTTCATACAAACTCATGATCCTTTCAATTGCTGTGCACATTTTCTCTTATCTTTCATAAACATTTTCCTCATTGGAAATCTACGAGGACTCAAGCCAAATGTCCTCGACATTACCCCTACAGCATAATGTCGGCTTTATTTTGTGTCCATTTTCCCAGAAGGATGATTCGCAAAATGTGTTTTTTTTTTTTTTCTTCTTCTACTTCTATTTGTATACATACATACATAAGTATGTGTACGTTATTCTATCACGTATACGAGCATACACCTACTTGTTAACGAGAAAAAAAAAATATGAGTCCACAATGTATAGACACAGAGCAGTAGAAGCAGCAGCAAACCTTTTGACATTTTTTCCTATTCTACTTTTGGCAAAAGTGAAGTATCCCCAAGGATAAGGATTCGCAAATTTAATTTACTCCACAAGGATCTCTTCTTGTCGTTGTGGACTGAATAGTTTCTTTTGAATAGCAATGCCGATGTTTTGGGTTGTTTGGTTCATTTTTTTTTGTTGGCTGCTTTTTCGGGATGCTTACAATCGAACTGATTGAAATGTCTCTTATTCTGTCTGCTTGTTTTCTTATTAGGAAAAACATGAGATTCCATATGTATAGCCTAGTAAATTGGTTAAGGGTTGCATAATCCCGCAGATGTCCTTCTAACGAGAAATTCCTTAGAGTTATGTATGTTTTCTATCTTTTTTTTCCTCTGGCAGCTCGAAATTACCTTTCGTACAGTACATTATAGGTTTAATCTATTCAAACCGAGTTCAAAGGTCAAAAGATTAGTTCTAGGAAAGTTAATTTATTTATGATTGGTTGTGTGGATTAATTAAGTTGGCAATAATGTACCTCGGTCGATTTAAATTGTTTTCTTAGTTCATGTGTGTTTATGTTTTCTTTTCATGGATACTTTCATTTATTGCTTAAAAGCCTACAGCAGCGTTTTGAAACATGCTCCAGGGTTCGTGGCCAAGATTCAAGTGGATTGCTTGGCCGTTGCAAGTGCAAGTATGTATATATTAATGTGCACACAATCCCTTGCTTCAATTTAAACACCAGCTTAACAATAGCAACTTTGTTCCCTTTGGCGTAATGGTTTGTGGGTCAAAAAATCACGCTGGAGGACTGGGCTCAAATTCAGCTTGTTTCACCTTAAACGTTTTTGTTTGGGATGCACTGCATCTTGGGGGGAAGTAACAAATCCTCCAAGAGTATCACTTGTTATAGAGCCTCTCTCTTTTTAGCCATTCGAAATTGAAAGAAAAACTATTTTAGTTCCCTTCCACTTCTGTCGAGGTCGACCAACAATACGCATACAGAATTGTTTAAGCCACAAAGATTTCTTAGTTCTGGTCCTTCATGGCCTGTTGTGCACCTTTTTTATTTTGTATATCAAGAAAAAGCGAAGTAAGATTGGTTTATAATAAATTCTTAAACTAACACAGGATAAAATAAATTACTCAAAATACAATCTTTTTTTTTTCTCGTCAATATTCCAACCACCTCAACCGATATCTCCTTTTTAATCAAACAAATCGAAACTTTAGGTACATGTCGTAAACAGTTCATGGTGTACGTGTTGTGTAGAATATTTTTGTTGGAAATTGGAAAAGATGAAGGCAAGAATCAGTCAGCAACTCATGTGTCATTTATCACTTATTAGCCAACGAACAAAATGAGTGACAGCTCATCCCATTGGGACATAAATGGTACGTATGGAACTTTATTAGTATTTATTTAAGGAAAAATAATTAAGAAGGGGGTGCGTGTCTATCGATCATACTAGAATTTTACTATGATTTTAATTATTTTTGTATGTCTTTTGAGTTTCTGGTTCTGCATATCACTCGTGGTTGTGACAGTGCAATAAATTGTAACAAAGCGTTCCATACTACTCCAATTCTTTTACTTTCGTGTTATCTTAATTACTAGTGAAAATTGTACTTCACTACATTCAATTCACACACACACTATGGATACGTGACGTCACAGAAAAAATCTACATTATCATTTTTCGTTCATCACTTTTACAATTCACATTCAGTCTTTACTGAAAATGTAAAATGAGGATCTGCTTGGTTGAATGAAAATCACCCATTTGGTCATACGATAAGTCAGGCGACAATTATAGTAAATTTGGTATAATTAGTCATATTACTTCCGGTCCTAGACAATTCAAAACGATCTGGTCATATAGCTTTATCGCTTTCTCGAAGCTTCGCCCCACCAGTGGACAGTGGGCAGGGGTTTCGTCGAAAGCTTAGGTAGGAGAGATTGCCCAACTATTTCTTAATAAGGCTTCCTTCCAAAAGTGGTATGGGGTTTTAGTTCGAAGTTAAATGTCTTGATTGCCACCAGGGGCTTTGGTACAGGCTGATCTAACAGAGCGTCTTAGCCTGCTGTTTTGAGTGCCACCAGCTGATCTAACAGAGCGTCTTAGCCTGCTGTTTTGAGTACCACCAGTTGCGTAGTATCTGCTGATGGGGTAGAGCGTTTTTGCGCCTACTAAGTTAATTTAGACCAGGGGCTTCGGTACCTGCTGATCTACCAAAGCGTTCTAGCCTGCTGTTTTGAGTGCCACCAGGGGCGTAGTACCTGCTGATGTATCAGAGCGTTCTAGCCTGTTGTTTTGAGTGCCACCAAGGGTGTAATACCTGCTGATGTACCAGAGCGTTCTAGCCTGCTGTTTTGGGTGCCACCAGGGACGTAGTACCTGCTGATCTACTAGAGCGTTCTAGCCTGATGTGTTGATTGCCACCAGGGGCGTAGCACCTGCTGATGTACCAGAGCATTTCAGCCTGCTGTTTTGAATACCACCAGGGGCGCAGTACCTGCTGATGTACCAGAGCGTTCTAGCCTGCTGTTTTAGGTGCCATTAGGGGCGTAGTACCTGCTGATCTACCAGAGCGTTCTAGCCTGTTTTTGGGGTCGTAGTACCTGCTGATGTACCAGAGCGTTTTAGCCTGCTGCTTTGAGTACCACCAGGGACGAAGTACTTGCTGATGTTTCATATTTCATATTTATTTTACTAAAAACATAAGCATATTAAAAACATAATGTTTTTGAAAGTAATACTTAGTATACGATGGTTAACATTGAAATCTCTTGAATGAATTAAATTAAATTAAATGAAATTAAGAGCAAGTATGTACATATATAATATTTAAAAAGATACATTTTCGAATATAATTGAATGGAAAAAGCAAAATTGAAAAAAAAAAGAAAACAATTTATTGAACTAAAATTGAATTTTAAATTGAAATTAGCACCGCAAATGATTATTAAGAGTAGTTATAAACCTATCGCAGTTGTTGATTCTCTTCAGCTCAGCAGGTAATGAGTTCCACAGACCTACAGAGTACACGAAAAATTGGCGCTTGGAAACATTATACTTATGGGTTGGCACAATAAGTACTCGGCTTCTTTGCGACTGAGGAAAAACGAGTTTTTCGTATAAATATTCAGGGGTTTTTGTTTGCATTAAGTTGTATAAAAAAAATAACACTTTACTTTCAAGATGGTTTTGGAATGACATTCCATAGACGTTATTTGCATAGTGGGAAACGTGATCAAACCAACGGAGAGAATAAACGAAACGTATAACGTTATTAAATGCAACCCTCAATCTTCTTTGGCACGTACTGTCAACATTACAAAAAATTAAGCTTCCATAGGTTAAGATCGGTAGAACAAGGGTTTTTACCAGAATAGTTTTGATTCTCGCTGAGAGGCAGCCACCGGTAAGATGAAGAACTCTAAGTGCACCGAATGTTTTGCCAATAGCGCAGGTCAGGTGATCATCCCAAGTTAAGGTTTGGTTGAAGATTACGCCTAAGTTTTTGACATTTGTAACGTATGGAAGCGTTGAGCTGCCAAGCTCGATGCTTGGATAACAAGAAGTGTCAATTGCGTTTTTACTTATGACGATTGCTTGGCTTTTTTTGGGGTTAAGTCGCAGAAGATTTTGATCGGCCCACTGGAAAACTCTTGCCAAATCAAAATTAATGCGATAAGTAGCATCCTCAACCATACCTATTGGATAACTAAGATATAATTGCACATCATCGGCGTACATTAATATGTTACAAAATTTAAGATTATCAGGAAGATCATAAATAAATAACGAGAACAGCAGCGGACCAAGAATGGAGCCCTGAGGTACACCAGCATTCGTTGGAAGGAAATCTGAGAGCTGGGAATTTATGCACACAGCTTGGGTTCTTCCTGACAGGTACTTTTGAATAAGAGTCACCGCAGTTGCCTCAAAATGGAAATTATTTTTCAACTTCTTCAACAAGATATCATGTAAAATTGAATCAAAAGCTTTGGAAAAATCGAGCAACACCAGCGATGAGGCGTGTTCCTTGTCTATTTCTTGTCGAATGTCATCTACAAGCTTTAAGAGAGCTGTGAAGCAGCTATGTTTTGGTCTAAAACCAGCTTGCACCGAAGATAATAATTTGTTAACTGACAGAAGGGAAGAAATCTGTTGGCTCAAAATTCTTTCAAAGACTTTCGAAGCAAAAGGCAGAATGGAAATCGGGCGATATTCTTTAACTAATGAGCTAGGGCTTTTCGGGATTGGGATGATTTTGGAAGCTTTCCATATCCTAGGGTTACAAGATGTGTTTAAAATAGAATTAAAAACGTAGGTAAAATATGGAATAATAAGTGGTAAAATTTAAGAACTTAGGATTCATGTTGTCCAGTCCAACAGCTTCAGATTTTACTCCCCAAACTACCTTTATTACCTCAAACTCACTTACTCTGCCGAAACTGAATTGGTATAGTGAGTTTGATGAATAAGTGATGTGGTCTACGATTAAAGGGCTAGATGAAGGGCCAGCGAAAATTTTGTTCAACTTGTTCGCATCACATACTTCACTTAAGATATCCTGTTTTTTGGTTAAGGCAAGTGATTTAATGTTTTGCCATAGTTTTTTTGATGAAGTGTTATTAAATTTCGAGGCATAAAAATTGTATTTTGCCTTCTTGATCTCCTTATTGACAAGGTTTCTAAAAAATTTGTATTCCCCAAGTAGGGACGGTAGTCTGAAACGTTTCCATCTCTTATAGGTGGCATTTCTTTTAGAAATGAGTGATTCAATCTTGCGATTAAACCACCCACACTTATGGTTACGAACAGTGACGGTTTTAATTGGGACACAAGAGTTAAACAAGTGGTTAACTTGGTCGGTAAAAAATTCGATTTGGTCATCAACTCGTGGATGATAGTAAATTGTTTCCCAATTGACGTTCATAACCAGTTGGGGTAGGGCTTCGAAGTTTATAGCCTTAAAATCCCTGTATTGAAAAGTTCGTACTTCCGTGCTTTGACTAATATTGAGATCATAATAAGCCACGATCAGATCATGCTTTGAAAAACCAGGAACCTCTAGCTGATTATAGAAATTAACCTTACTGAGTTGATTAACAAGAAGATAGTCTATAAGTGTAGAGTTCGTTTCGGAAAAATGAGTAGGCATAGAAACATTTACTGGAAAGAGGTCTGGAGAAGTTAAGTTAGCCCGAAAATTTGCAACGTTACTATTTCGCACATCTAAAAAATTAGTATTTAGATCTCCGGCTAAGAGAATATGGTTATAACACGGTGTTATTTCTTCAAAAACGTTAATTATGCTACTAGAATCATAAATGCTAGGAGGCTTATACACAACACCAAGCAAGCATTTCATCATCACACAATACCTCGACAAACACAAATTCAACCCCAGAACTATTAGATTTTTGTAAAATTTTTGGGTTAAACTTTTTTTTATGAAAATAGCGACACCACCTCCTCTAGATGCACGATCACATCTAAAGATTTTGTAGTCCGCAAACTCCAAAATTCTATTTTCAACATCCGTTGTCAACCGAGTCTCCGACACGCAAATAACGTCCATGACTCCATCCTCAAAAGTGTGTTTAAATTCGTCTAAGTGCTTTCGTAGACTTTGTGCATTAATATGGCAAACAGAAAGCCCCTCATACCTATTACGAAAAATATTTAACATAGCGCGCGTAGTATTTACTCGTGAAACACTAGTGGTCTGTGAAACTCCAATGTTACCCATTGAAAAATTGTTCATATTTGTTATGTTTTAAACATAATTCTAAAAACTGCAACTGAAAAGAGAATAAAAACTGCTGATGAGCCCTGAAATTTTAAATGTTGCTGAAAGTGCTAAAAACAGTTTTAAGAAATCTATGAAAGAATTTGAATATAAAAAGGAAAAATTTAAAATTGAGAAGTGAAATTTAAGTAAATAAAAATAATAAAAATAAATATTCAATAAATCTAAATATTTCGAAATTAAGAATTTAAACAGTAAAAATAAATATCTGCAAAAATTATAGAGCTGGTAACACCAATTGTTGATTGCGAACAGGATTCGAAATGTCATCATCATCATTGTTTTGTACCAGAAAGTTTTAACCTGCTGTTTTTTTAAGACGCTTTAAAAAATAGCTTAGTAAATGGGGTACACATCTCCCCGTTTAGGTAGGAGGGGTAGTTATCTAAAAAAAAACTGACTTAAAGCAGAAAAACAAATATTCAAAAACAGTGTAAATATCTGGAGCAAAATCCTTCAGCTCCTTTTAGACGAGAAGTCCATTGTTTGATATTATTTATAAGAAAGGTCAATTTAGTTGATAGTTTTTGAAACATTAGTATTCAAACACGTAACATTGGAAACAAAATTTAATATTGCCTTCTTTTGAACAGCTGTATTTTGGAAACTATTGCGTCTACAGAAACGATTTAAGGCTCAAATTGAAATCAATTTACATAATATTAATAATATAAAATTGAAATCAATTTAACATGTAATTAATCGTGATAAGCAATTGCAGTCTTAAATGAGTCCTTGAGGGTTGAAATCATCAATTACTTGTAAAATGTGAGGCAATCGCTGTCATTTAGATTTTTGGCAATGTTGCGTACGGCGCTTGAGGTTGAAAACTTGGATTATTCATAAGACCTTCGCCATAAGTAACTGAGCAAAAAATCACAGCTACCGGATTTAACGCTATGTCTCCTATCCTATGCCAAAAAAGGTTCCCGCACTGTAATTTGGAGAGTAAAATTGGAAATTTTTATTATCTCAAAAACTAGAAAACCTTTTAGCATATGGTTTTCAGAGCTTGACTTAAAATTGATTACAGCATAGAATATAGAAAATAAAAAAAACTACCAAGTAGCATAAAATACAAAAAAAAAATAGTTTCGCGTTGGAAAATTAACGTTTTAAAAACTATCGATAAAAAGAACTTTATTTGCAAAGAATATAGAAGGATGTATTGCTGGCATTAGAGGAGCTAAAGGATTTTTCTCCAGATATTGCCACTGTTTTTCAATATTTGTTTTTCTGTTTTAAGTCAATTTTTTTTTAGATATTTATCCCTCGCGCCTGAACGGGGAAATATGCAAGCCCCTTCATAAACTATAGTTTTTTCTTCTTTGACCCAACCTACTCACTCTAGGTCTAGAGATTTGAAGCATTTCATGACAACCACACTGTATACGGTGGTCTCTGGGAAACTCTTATGTCTACTGATCGAAGAACAACGTTTTTATCAAAAACTATTTCTTCTGGTATAAATTTGACAATTACTGAAAAAGCTCGAAAATTTAGCGGCTTTTTAAATTTCTTACCATGCTACGTTCGGCGCTCGAAAATAAAGCGGAGCATAGAATATACTCATATAAGCAACATTGCTTTTGTTTTATCTTCTCTCACTAACCTTGCGGCGAGCAATTGCCTTACTAACATAGTGTGGTACGCTTTTATACCTAACAGTAGAAACATGGGACCATCATAAACCACAACACACCAATGGGAAATTACCAGTGTGAGTCACACTCAGTCTCCCTTTTAATTCTGTATGACCTACCATTTCTGTCAATTTCGTTGAAACCACTCAAGGAACAATGAATTTCCAAGGATTTCGAAACTTTTTTTGTCCTTCGATATTTTTATCGTGTGTAGTTTCGACTTTTCAAAACTTTCTCCTCTCGTAGCTTGGTTTTTCGTTTTTATTTCGATGCTTTATCTTTTCGATACTCTATCCTTCGAGATTTTCTCTTCAAAGCTTTGTTTTTGCGTAACTCTGTTACTATTCCAAAATGTTTCAATTGTTACAATGTTTTTTCTTTCAACTTAAATTATTCAAATATATTATTCTCGACTCATGCTTATGAATCGAGCATATCCGTAAATTAGCAACATGAGAGTGCTCCTGGGGTGAGCATGGGCATACACAAACATTTGCAAAGTGAACATGAACAAAACAAAATTCTCACAGCTAATTACTCACAAGCAAGAGCCTATCATAAATGCTCATTTAGTTTTGCTCACCAATGACTCATGAGCCGCTCATGATATAAGAAAAACTCGGTTAAAAGCAACAAAACTTGTGCCATTCCGGTGCTTCTTATAAGCAGTGTAGGATTAGCCATAGGGACAATCGGGGCCATGGCCCAGGGCGTCAAATTTTTGGGGGGCGGCAAATTTGGAAGATTGTGAGAAAAAAATAAAGAGAAAATACAAAAATATTCTCATCACAAACTTTAATTTTATAATCGCGACAAACATACAAATTTACGTCAAAATTGTAAGAAATATACATATTGGTTTCTCTTACATCTAGTATGTATGTATAGTTTTCTATAAAGAACAAACAAAAAATAGAATAACCACACAAATCAACGTTTTTAAATGCGTTCTTGGGTTCGTTTTATAATTGAAGCATCTAGAATGAGAAGGGGTCAAGTGACATTTTTCGATTTTTCGTTTTTTTTTTAACCAGCAATGGTGTTAAGCGACAACTTAAATTTTGGTCTAATTCTTGTATCTCTATTGTTATTACTTACAATGTTAGCTTTAGACAAAGGGGTTAACTACACGTTTGTTTTGAAGTTTTTTTTGGCAAGAAGGGGTAAAAAATACTTAAGTGATGTGCCAACTCGGTTCGCTAACCCGAGTCAACTCGAGTTAAGCACAAGTCGAGTTGACTCGGTTTGAATTTTTTCTAACTCGAGTTAGATTTTACCCGAGGCAACTCGGTTTGAAGTGAACGCAGTTGACTCGGTTTTTATTTTTTTTCAAACTAGAGTTAGATTTTACCTGAACCGAAAGCCAACTCGGTTCGGTTAGTAAAGAAAATAGTAGAAGCATTCGGTTTAATTAACTCGGTTTTTGTTTTGGTATCAACTCGGGTTGAACGTATAGGTACAGTTTGGCATTTGGTTTGTTATTGTTTTACAATTAAATAGAAATTTAAACCGAGTTGCAAGTTGACACGATGTAGGTTGGTGGAATGACGGACAAAAAAAAACGATAAAAATCAGAAATGCTCAGTTTTTTTTAATGCTCTGGAAAAATATTATTTAAGAGCAACTGGGTGACATTTGGAACGAAATACACTATTTGCCTTAAAACTCATCCAACATCTGTGAAGCTATAAACTGTCAAATTCTATTGGAGGATGGCTACGATGACGATGGATTAAAAAACCTCTAAAAAATCTGAAAAAATCACAGTTTTTTTGACTGCTCCAGAAAAAAGTGATTTGAGGCCAACTGGATGACATTTGGAACGAAATACACTATTTGCCTTCACATATAGTTCGTCTACCATCTGTCAAACTAAAAACTTTCAAATTCCGTTGAAGGATGACTACGATGACGATGGATTAAAAAACCTCTAAAAAATCTGAAAAAATCATAGTTTTTTTGACTGCTCCAGAAAAAAGTGATTTGAGGCCAACTGCATGACATTTGGAACGAAATACACTGTTTGCCTTTAAATATAGTTCGCCCACCATCTGTCAAACTATAAATTTTCAAATTCCGTTGAAGGGTTGCTACGATGACGATGGATTAAAAAACCTCTAAAAAATCTGAAAAAATCGCAGTTTTTTTAACTGCTCCAGGAAAAAGTGATTTGAGGCCAACTGGATGACATTTGGAACGAAATACACTATTTGTCTTAAAATATAGTTCGTCCACCTTCTGTCAAACTATAAACTGTCAATTTCCGTTAAAGGATGGCTACGATGACGATGGATTTAAAAACCTCTAAAAAATCTGAAAAAATCGCAGGTTTTTTGACTGCTTCAGAAAAAAGTGCTTTGAGGCCAACTGGATGACATTTGGAACGAAATACACTATTTGCCTTCACATATAGTTCGTCTACCATCTGTCAAACTATAAACTTTCAAATTCCGTTGAAGGATGACTACGATGACGATGGATTAAAACACCTCTAAAAAATCTGAAAAAATCACAGTTTTTTTGACTGCTCCAGAAAAAAGTGATTTGAGGCCAACTGTATGACATTTGGAACGAAATACACTGTTTGCCTTTAAATATAGTTCGCCCACCATCTGCCAAACTAAAACTGCCAAATTCCGTTGAAGGGTTGCTACGATGACGATGGATTAAAAAGCCTCTTAGAGATCGGAACAAATCACATTTTTTTTTACTGCTTCAGAGAAAAGTGATTTGAGGTCAACTAAGGCTGTGTCAATCAGGATCGATTCGATTTTTTTTATCCGATCATCGAAAAGTATTGATCACAAATTTTCATTTCAATCGATCTCAATCTCAATCATTTCGATGATTCTCGATTTTCAATCCCAATTTCAATCATTTCGATGATTCTCGATTGCCCATCTCAATCTCAATCATTTTGATGATTCTCGATTTTCCATCCCAATCTCAATCTCAATCATTTCTATGAATCTCGATTTGCTCTTAAAAATCTTGTGATTTCATAGATGTTTTTTAATCCATCGAGACCGTAGCCATCCTTCAATTGAATTTGACAGCTGATTGCTTGTCGGATAGGGGATGAACTATATTTTGACACAAAAGGTGTATTTTGATCTAAATGTCACCCAATTGCTTCAAAATCACCTTTTTCCGGAGCAGTAAAAATTATTCAAAAATTTCAGAGTTTTTAGAGGCTTTTTAATCCATCGACATCGTAGGGGTGCCTATTGTTTCGTCTTTTTCATTTCGCTCACTGTTATTTCGTTTTGGTCGAAAAAATTTCCGTTAATTTCGCAAAAGCTTTGTTTGTTTTTTTATTACTTAGTTTTAGGATCATTTCGTCTCACGATTACTTCGATTTTGTTGTTTTGTTTTTTATTTCGCATTTTCATTGAAACATCTACGGATTATTTAAGCTAAGGTTATTTCGTTAAAGATTGTTTCGCATTTTGTCTCTATATCTTTCTTTTGTTTTGCAATTCGATTATTTTGTTATCAGTATAAGATGACCAGAGTTACGCAATAAGTAAAAACAAATGATAAGAGACGATCTTTAAAGTATAATGGCTTTATTACAACTGAGTGCTTAGAATTAGGCATAGTACAGAAAAATACCTAAATACATAGTAATTGAATGTTACGTTACATAAAACTGTGCTATCGTTCGATTGATAGCATATTATATATTCATGTATATAAAAGTAAATGGTATACAATAAATAAGCGAATATGCAAGTGCACGGATCTAGGAGATAATATTGTGATAATACATTTGAAATAATTTGTATAGGTCATGCAATATGATCCTTACATCAGTTACTTAGTTTATGATTGATTCTGAGTCACCTTGTTTGGTTGCCAATAAAAGAAAAAATTTAAATAGTAATGAAAAAAACACGTAGAGTGTGGAATTGGAAAAATACTGAAATGGTTAGAAATTTCCAAATATAAAAGGAAGAATTTGGTAAAGATTCCAGAATCAAGACTTATCTGGACAAAAAAGACGTATATTCTGATAAAGGGCTAAAAAAGACCCTTCAATTATACAAAATTCTGCGGAAACATAGCATTCGTTTAATTTGAATTTGTTGTTTGTTTTCAATTATTTATCAGATATTAATTTCTAAAACATTTACATACATATTTTATTTAAAGTTTTTTTTTTAAGTAACATTTTGAAGTAAAAATAAGAACTAAAATACATAGAACCTACAGGAAGTTCAGAGTTTTTTATCACTAGGTACCTAAATGCGTAACAAAAAAGAGGGCATGACCTTTTAAAATTATTATGTTTGTATTAATTTCCAACAAATGTTAGTGTACGCAAGGTGTATGGCAGGTTGTGAAAATTGAAAATTTTGTTCATTTCGACTTTCAATTATTTCACCATCGTTTGATTGGCTTTTTGATTTTTGTGCATGTAAAGAACCTAAAGGCATTAAAATTCGGTTCTTTAGGTTCTTTACATGCAACCAAATCAAAAAGCCAATCAAACGATGGCGAAATAATTGAAAGCAGAAATAAACAAAAAACTTTGCAATGTAAATCGAAATGATCGAAAACGAAACAATTAAAGACGAAATAAACTAAGGATGAAATAATTCAGAAATTAAATAATCGAAAAAAGAAACAACCAAAGACGAAATAAAGTTTGACCGAAATAATTGCAAAACGAAATTAAAATTTTCTGAACAATAGAAAACGAAATAAATGAAAAATGAAACAATGAAATTCGAAATAACAAAATGCGAAACGACCTAGACGAAACAACAAAAAAACGAAATGAAAAATCCGAAACGAACCATACCCACATCGTAGACATCCGTCAATAGAATTTGAGTTGATGGCTTGAAATATAGGAGACAAATTATATTTTGATAGAAAAAGTATAATTTTGAATGAACAACAACGACTTGTGTGTGCTACCACCAAGTTTATAGGCTGGAGTTATAGCTATTTCACGAGAGCCACCTCGATCATCAGACTCCTTTAGTGGTGCTTAGTCTGGTTATGCTCGTATTATTTGAAAAACTCTTTGCCGTCATATGGGAGCGAACCATGAACCTTGCGATTCAATCACTATAACTTAACCCCTAAATTCAATAGAAGCCAAAAGATTAAATACCAAGTAATATATTTTTTTGTTTGCATAAAGGTGGTAAGTACACACTTGTTATATCTGTTCGTGTTATTCCCAAAACTACGAATTTCTTCGAATTTTATTTTTTTTATATGAGTTTTGACAAAACTTTGGGCTGAATTCGTAGTTTTGGGAGCTAACAGACATGTTTACTTTATGCAATACAAGAATAATACCCACCTTTCACTTGACCCATTTTTCATAAGAAAAATAAATTAAACTCTTTTTCGCTCAAAGGGGTCAAGTGCTGAATTATTTGTAAAACACCAACTTCTAATGAATTTAAATAAAATTGGGTGATTTACTAAAATTGTACATTTTTTTTCTTTTTTTATGGCTGTTTTATAAGCTTCTCTTGATTTCAGAAAAAAGTTATAAACGTAAAACTATAAACGCTTATAACTCAAAACACCAAAAATGTCACTTAACCCCTTCTCATTGTCAACGCTTCAATTAAGGATTTTATTTAAATTAAATAAAGTTAAATTTATTTTTTTTGTTTTATTTTAATTAATTTTAAAATTTTAAAAATAACTAATTTTGCAACTTCATTTACAATAATCACACGTTGGACGGTCATGTCGAAGGTCTGGGTTTGATTCCCAGGCGCTACTTCCTAAAAACAAATAATAACAAATCCTCCAAGAGTATTTGTTGTTATGAATATTTCCTTTTCATCGAGCCATTCGGACACAGCAAAAAAGTATAGTTCCCCTCCATTTCAGCCAACAAAACACGCACAAAGGAATGGTTGAGAGTTGTAAGTAACGGCTCCTAATCAAGCTAAATAAATATTGTTTGTATTATACTTTTTTTTATAAAATAACACACAATTCCATTATTATTTCCAATTTTTAATAACCAAATTCAACATTGAATTCCAAAAATATCGTGTACCTGAGCGCACTTTAAATGTTCACTTAAATATATTTTTAGTTGTAACTTGTAAACAAATATTTATAAAAGATCCTTACGCCAACACTGACATCAATATTGCTGTCTGGTCACAATAAAACTTAAAATAATACTTGAAATTCCTATTTTCGAACCGAAAATTGTGTTTCCACTTAAAATTGGCGCATCTTGAACAAGCATCTCATATTAAATAAGAAAAAAAAAAATACATATGTATAAATGCAGTTCAAGGACGTATCTCAAAGCACTTACTGCAAAATCGGTCAATTCATGAAAATCCTGTTTTATAAATACATTTAAGAGTAAATTGGGATTTTTTTGCTTCAGGAAGGACATTTTTTGAGTTGCTAAATGCGCATGACTCAACAACAAGGATAAGAGAAAAATATGACTGCAAAGGAGCTTTTAAAGCGTTTATTCACTTTTTGAAAGCATAAGAAGAACATAAAAATTATTTCGAATTTCTAGTTCATCTCTAGCCGTGTCGGTGGAACAACTGTTGTTTTTGATATCAGAGCCTGAAAGAAATCTATGAAGAAATCTTTGTATTCTTTTTACCTTTGGAGAACGCAATGGCGTTTTAGATACAAATAAACATATACTACGTAGGTATATTGGAAACTGATAGTGGTTTTCAATTTTTTCACTGGTAGTTTCGTTCAGCGAAAATAAACAAATTGCATGTAATTTGAACGAATCACAACTTTGAAATTCATGAGCTGCACGATTTTTGATGATCATCAAGTGTTCAATAAATCACAAACTAAGATTTTATAACATAAACTTTTTGAAATTTTCTGCAGATATGTTTATTAAAATAAATTAATAATCAAATGCATTTATAAGTCTATTTCCGAAATTTCAATTTGTACATTTGGGAAATTGATGGTGGTGTTTTTATGGACCAAAACCGCCTAATTCATGAATTGATAGACGGATAGACAAAGTTTTGACCATTTTTTTCTTTTGTTTTTAATATGTAAAAGTGCTTAGTGCAATATGACACACGAGAACCACCAAAACAAAAATACGTTATTAGTTTTTGTGAACTAAATTGAATTGAAAGTTGTTTTGGGACCATTATAGACCAAATGCTTTTCGCCTAGGCTAGATGGTTGGGCTTATCAGTTCAGTTTAGTTGAGGAGTGATGATTTTCAATTTTTCTAAGCTAGGTACGCTAGTACCTTTGTATTTTTTCAAAGTTTTTCTTAAGTCTAGAAAGAAACTTGGGGAACTTTAATTCAAAGTAGAACACTCTTATATTTGAGAACATTTTGGGCTTTAAACAATGTGGCGGCATCATTGAATATCGTTGCTTTATACATTTGACCTTGTATTTCTTTTTATGCGGACGTCATTTTTGGCAATGGACTTTTTGGGGAGTGTTCCTGATGGCAAAGGAAAGTTAATTATGCTGATATGATGAAGCAACTCTGAGCTTGAATTCGGGTTGATGAATAATGACATAGAAAACCTTGGGAAAGTATAGCGTCTGGTTTTGTGTTAACAAAATGTCAAAGTTTCACCACTTTGTTTCTAAAATTAAAATTTATTGATTCAAAATAGCTTTTAATGACTTTTAGTCCTACAAATCGGCGCTTCATCCGGCAGTATTACTTGCAACTCATCAGCGACATAGTGAGGCCCTTTGCCATATGCCATTTGTATCAAGCTCAGTTCAACTTACATAGAATTTGTTTTACCAAAAACCACTATGAACTAGATATATTGATAAAAGATAAGAATTTCTAATAGCTGAAAGTTTTTTTGTCCGGGGCCAGGCTTTATTTCTATAAGAAGGTTTTTATAATACAAATTCTTAGTCTACTGAAATGAATCAACCAAGTAGAAGACTAAGCATTAAGGATTGGACTTGTTGCATTATTGATTCAAAAAAGCTTTTAATGGCTTTCCAGCTTAATGATGATCCTGGGAGCTGAGACTCAAAGACTCTCCTTACTACGGTATTGTTGTCCATTTGGTCGATACGGACAATGTAGTCTATATGTGTGACGTTTTGCTTGCTTGTTCATAGCAGACTCTTTACATTGATCTTGTTTACTTCAAGACCAACAAGTTCAATCTCGTTGGTTCTTTTAACGCTATAAAGGACTTTATAACGGCACCTTAAGAGCAGCTGATTATGATGTTGATTTCATCCACATACCCCATTAGAAGGGATAGATAGCTTGAAGATAGAGCCTTCCATTTTAATCCTTCTCCTACGCACCATATGTAAACGAGATTTAAGTATGTAATTACATAATAGAGCGCATCTCCTAGCCGATACCTTACATAGTTACATACATATTTGGAATAGTTTGGAAGAGCTATTCCCCTATTGCATATAGGACATGCTGATTATCATTTTGCAAAACGGCTTATATGCGATTTTTGAAAGGGATAAATTACCATAACTTTTGCAAGGGATATAATCGCCTTTATTTGTAAATGGAACTTGTGGAGCTGATAGTCCAGTCATCGAACATTATACCCATACTTTCATACTTTGTTGTGAGTTGCAAGAGCTGAACCGAAGCCAACAAGGACGATCAGGGGAACATCGTACTGGGAACATTCGGTGCTGAGGATATGATGGAAAAATTATTTCTGCAAATTGTATAATGGCACTGATGAACCGAATTCCACTGCCACGCAGATCGCACCATTCAACCTGGACGACATAAGCCAACAATTCCATCTCGACAAAGTGAAGATAGCCATATCAAAACCTGTGTCCCATAAAGCTGTTGGAGCCGATGGCTTTGCGGCTGAGCTATTCAAAGCGGCTGGTGATGAATTGGTTAGGAGTATGCACCAGCTCATCTGCAAAATATGGTCGAAGGAAAGCATATCCGATTAATAGAACCTGAGCATTGTTGGCCCAAACGCGAAGATAAGAGATTTTCTTAACTGTCTTAACTGTACCAGCAATAGAGGCTTCAGTCTCCTTAACATCGCATACAAGATCTTTGCTGCCGTACTTTATGAAACCTGGAGCCATTCGTCACAACCTGATAGGTCCATATCGCCTACGCCGACTGATTTTTTCGGTCCCTTCGGCATAGGGACTGAAGAAGGAGATTTAACAACGAACTGTATGGGATGTACCGTGACACCAACCTAGCCACAAAAGTAAAAAACCATCGACCGAGATGGCTGGGTCCCCTAGAGCGAATGGACATCAATGCTCCAGCCTGGAATGTCCTTGAATCCTTCCCCATGGGACGGTGGCGTAGTAGAAGAGGATAAACAGGCAAGTGGAAGAGAGTTTCAACCAACTTGGCGTGCGAAACTGGAGAGAGCTAGCTTGAAACCGAGCTGGCTAGAAGAAGCTTCTTGGTTGACACCCTGGTTCATCCCGGACTGTAGCGTTAAGTGAGTAAGTAAGTAAGTGTAATTTAACTCATGTTACCTAAATATCCACTCCATATTTGAAGAGCTTCACTATAGTAATCCATCAGAACTAGAGGGGATCTTGTTGTTCTTAAGCTTATTATAACTAGGTTTACCTGATCTATACTGATTGTAAGACTTGGGTCTTCACTGATTGAATGTAAGTTTATTTCTTGCCCTATCACTCACTATACATCATACCCATTTGGCAGCTGCTAGAAAGGCTGTTTAAACAAATGTTCTATTCTTTGTGATTTGATGAATAGGTTACTCTGATTGTTCCGCACAACCTGCATTTTGGTCTTAAAAATACCAGCTTTTTATGAAACCTCTGTTTGACTATTTATAAACCACCGCCTTGTGTTGTTCCAATTGGTAGATCTTTTTGAGCTTGGACTATGGGAGGCTTCAAAGGCTCTCTTCTCGCCCGATATTCTTCTCCCTACTTCATACTCCTTACTCTCTGTTCTTATTTCACACTTCAGTATATTAGCAGGTGCATATTAAGTCATATTTTTTTCGGTGATGGTGGCATTCACTACCATACCACGAGTTCTTTCTAGGGTTAGCAGCCTATGATTGTTTCAGCTGCATTTTTGATGATATCTCAATAATAGGACCACTTATTGTTGACATCTTTCTGCACAGCGGAGAGTTTCTCACTCACGATCTCTCTGTAGAATATGGAAACTTCAGACATACTAAGGTGCTCAACTTCTAAATTCTAAGCAGTTAGTAGTCTCTTTTAGCTCGACAGGTGGTTTACTGCTCGTAATACTTAGACATTTAAGGACCTGTTGTACAAACGTGGCTCAAATTATGATCCATGGTTCAAATATTTTTACTGGCTGATTTCGGCGAAATTACTGGGGTTCAGCGATGGTTCAAGGTTCAAGTAGGTTATAGTTATTTTTAATGCCTGAACCATCGTTGAATTTCAGTTAATTCACAAAAGTCAGTAAGTTAAAATTGCTGAACCACGAGTAAAATATTTGTACAACTGGGCCCTAAGACCCGTTTGCATCATTCGAAACTTGAATATTTATGTTCCACTAAAATGCTTATGAACTCCTTTTTCTTCTGCGTAAACTGTCACATAAGTGCTTATGTTGCGCTTGAATTTTTAAGTTTCTTTTTATCAAATTGACCTGAGATATAAGATACGTGTCTTGCATCGATAAGCATATGGCTCATTTGACGTATCCACCATCTGGAGAAATTGCTTTGTAGGTCATTAACCTTGGAAGTCTAGCGTTACTTTTCACCAAACATCGAGCTTCTGCAAGCTTTAACAGTCGGAAATCGTTATCTCTAGGCGTTTTCTGGATTTTTGTTTGCTAACTAGTCGACGATATCTTCCTTTACGATTTTAGCAGACTTTTTTGGCTCCTCATGAGGCCATAGAGCCCTTCCTTCATCAGCCCCACAACTAATTTTTGATGACACGTTGCGTGTTGGTCACTTTGGTAAATTTTTCTTTCAACGCATAAGTTCACACATAGGAACACATATGCATTAATAGCTACACAAATCAACGTTACATTAGCGGCTGCAACGCAAAAATTACTTACTTATACTAACTTAGGTCCTTAGACCTGTTACGTTCGTGAGATTCCCCTTGCGGGGCAAAGGGCCTCCACTGCTCCTACGTGCCATCAGTTATGGTTTCTGGAAATGTACCTCAGCACAGTCCAACTCTTCCCCAGTTGTGCTGACTCCTCTTCGACAACTCTTTGCCAAGTACTTCTAGGTCGGCCCACTCTTCTGCCTCGCTGCGTGAGAGGATTCCATAGCATCGCTTAACTCACAGTGCATTCGTGGCCTTTTTATGATGTTTCGCAGACATCTATTCACGAAAGTTTGCAGTTTTCTTGAAATAGCGGGTGTTACTTCCCAAGTGCTACACCCATAGAGAAGCATGGATTCTACATTAGAGCGGAACAGTTGTACCTTGGTCTTTAAGGCTTATAGAGTTGTTTCTCTTTTTTGTTTTTGCCGTATTGATCTTAAGCCCAACGGTCACAGGTTCTCTCTCCACCCATGATAACATCTTTAATGGAGATCCATAATCCAATGCTATTTCTATCACCAACAGGAACAGTATTGGTGAAAGTATACTACCGTGTCTAACCCCACTTTGGATTTCAAACTCCTTTGACAACCTTCTTTTATGCAGAGCATTACGTTTGATGTTTGAATCCATGAAATAGTAATCAATTTATCCTGGATGCCCCTCCTGCGCAAAGCAGGCCAAATAAATTCTCCATTGACACTTTCCAACGCCAAACTCATTGAACAGAAGGTGAAGTGTTAATCAATTGGCGTTTTTCTTTTTTAACTCAGAGCAGATCAGATAAGATTCATAAATTGAAAATTTTATTATCTGAGCCCTCTGATTCAATTATGTTTGTGTTTTGAATCTGATCTGATCTGCTCTGAGCTAAAATAGAAAAACGCCAAATATTCAACGCGCTGTTGGATGATGATCTGCAATTTGTTGATGTGGTCCACACAAGAAGATCTGGTGCGAAAACCTGTTTGTTTGGCGTCAAGCGTGTCTTTGAAGCACGGCCGTAGCCAGGATCAAACGTATGGGTGAGCTCAAGGTAGTTTTGGGTGAGCTGACATTTTTTAACAAAATTATAAGACCTGTACCTGATTTTAAAAAATTTGCATTAAATACAAAAATAAAAGCAAAGTATTTGAAAAAGTTGAATAAGTTGGGCTCTTCGGGTTTTTCGGCAAATTTAACCAAAATATTATCTATTTCTTATAAATTCAATCGTGTCTTTTGGAATCCAAGAAAATAAAGACTACAAAGCGTCTGATTGGTTACTGATGACCATCTTATAGTTCTATTAAAAGTGCTGAAATAATGACTCGTTTTATAGATGTGCTGCCACCTAATGCAGCGATCATCACCATACTGTCTCAAAAACTAGGGATAAGTTGTCGAAAAAATAATTTTAATAGAAATGAGCATTTGAAGTTTTCTTCTATATCTGTTAATTTTTTGATTAACAGACATTTTTGCTGAGTTCACGAATCCAATATTAAGAAAAAAAAACCGCTTTAATATTGAAACTTCAATTTAATAATCAAAATCTCTTTCTCCAAGAGTGACGATAAAAAATTGATTCGCATTATCGTTAAGATCGACTTCTAATTCTCTGTGGCTTTCAGGCTGACACATATTCAACAGCATTCTGTCATCTGCTGCATTCCACATTTGGAGATACAATTCCTCTGTTCCTGATAGTTTGAAAAAAAAAAAATCCCAGCTAAAAACAATATTTCTCAATAATGTAACCCATAACAGAGCTTTGCAATTCCGATGCATCGTATGAAGTAATTAATCAAAATGTTAGTGTTGGCGCAAATTTAAAATTTAATGTTGAAACAAAGAAATATTTAGTTTTTTGTCTCAAGTTAGAAATATGCAAAATCTTAAAATTTTTTGGGTGAGCTCAACATTTTTTTGGGTGAGCTGAGCTCACCCTAGCGTAGGCCTGGCTACGGCCATGCTTTGAAGCAGTCTTTTATTCGCTCCAGAACTATTTTTGGTTAACTTTTGCTACAGCAGGCAGTATGCAAATCCCTTTCCAGTTTTCGCACTTCTTAAGGTCTCATTTCTTTTGGAGCTTGACCATCATTCCCTTTTTCCATTTCTCAAGAAAACTCAGTTTTGCAAGCTCTCTCAATGAGTGGGTGCAAGAGCTCACTCGATGTTGTTGGCGCTGCTCGTAGGAGCTCTGCGGGAATACCGTCAAGTCCAACCACTTTGTTGTTCTTCAGTGCATTGATTGCGGCTAAAATTTGTTTCTACTGAGGGATACAGTGCGTATTCGGATGGGTCATTGGATGTTGGGCTGATTTCACTGGTGAAATCGCGGTTTAAAACCGTCCTTCCACCTTTTGAGCTGGTCCTCATCCGAAACTAGCATTGAACCGTCTATCCCTTTTACCAGGAGTTTTTTAGAGCTTTGGGCACCTGTAAGCTCTTTGGCAACTCTGAAGACGTATCACCTACTTGCGGCCATTGATATAGTTTCGCTTATCATGGCACACGACAAACTTCTCTCATCTTCATGCGATACGCAGAGTCCAACCCGTTTCTTCCCGCTGCTCGCATAGCTCTACAATGCTACCTTTGAGCTGCTTTCGTTTTTCGATCCTAGCCCAAATTTCTTCGGAAAGCCAGGCACTATTTCTTCCCTGCGACGGCCACGGACCGGCTATACTTTCAGCACCGGATATAAAACACCAATGGTTTTTGATGGAGGTAGGTTCCGTGCAACTGCTTGCTCTCAATCCTCGTGTAAGGTGGTCCTCTAGTTGTTGGCGGACTGTGGGATCCTTTAGTCTATCAGTATTTAACTTGGGCAATCGGGTGTTTTCTTGGGATCTTCAAATTGCAGTTGTGCGAAATCTTACGGAAGCAACCATCAGATGGTGGTCCCGGGCCATTCCCATGTCTGCACCTCTTCTGTTTTAAACGCCCGGCGGAGACTGCTTCTAAATCATCGACTGATCGCGAAGTGATTAATTTGGTTGGAAGTTACTTTTTTGTCCGTTGACATGTGACACTTCTTATGCTCAAACATGGTCCTTCCTATTAAAAAGCGGATGGCGTTAAATCATTCAAGGCCAGATGATCACTTATCGAATTAAATTCCTGTCATAACCGAAACTGTTTGCGTGGAAGGCAAGTTAACCCGACGTAGTACTTTGTGGCATGATGGTTAGTGCGTAGGACAGTCATGCCGAAGGTGTAGGTTCGATTCCCAGCCGTGCTACCTAAAAACAGAAATGTTTAATCCGAGATACTGCCTCTTGCGAGGAACTGACAAATTCTCCAAGAGTATACTTGTCATGAAAAAGGGCTTCTCATTTAGCCGTTCGGATTCCTGCCAACAACACACACACAGGAATGGCTGTGAGTTGTAAGTCACTAGGCCCTGGTGCTCCACGAGCTGTTGCCATACCCAATTTATTTAACCCGACGCCAACAGCACAAATCTTAAACCAGAATGGCCAGATCCTTGCAAGACTCTAGGACAATAGGATGGGTATTTTTATACCAATAACACACTACGGAGATTTTAGAGCTGCCGTAGACTAATACAAAATTCATTCACCGCTACTTCTTTCTAAGATTCTGGCTGGTCCTGAAAATTCTAATCATCCTCAGGTCTACGTAGGTTTTTGTGGTTAACGTTAGCTGTTCACCAAGAAGTTGAGCCTAACTGAGACGAGTTCCGCGGCGAACGCATAGGTCTAGGTTGTGGTTCTATTAAATGTTTTTATGTACCCGCTGTGATGCAGCCTATTTTTCTTAATCAAAAGTATTCTGTTTCAAAAGTTCAATGAAACAAAAATAACAACCAGAGTCATCAGAGCTGCTAAGAAGACCAATTTGCTAAGAAAACAAATAATATTTTAGGGTTTAATATTTTATAAAACAAAATAACTTGAAAATTCTTTGGAAATCAAATATCTTATCCGAATAACAAACACAATTTACTTAATTTTTTGTAAACTTTAAAAGTTTTAAAGCTTAAGTTCTCTTTCTTTATCTTTGGGAACTGTATTTAATCGTATTTTTATTATTTCATTAAATAAAACAGCCAATGAACCCTTAGGCCCAAAACGTTATTAAAAATAAAAACCTCAGCACCACAAATATATAATTTTATGAGTTAAATTCAATTTCAAACTAATTAATCTAAAAATGACCTTCACGGTAAAATTCTTTCAATTGATCCACACGGACAAACTTAAGTTGCCGAACAGCACTCAATAATAATTTATTGATTTTTGGTGTCAAAAGTTTGAGGTTCTTATGATGTTGTTGTTGTTGCTGGTCCTATTGTTGTTGTTATTATGGGCGCTTAGAGCCAGGAATCAGGATAGTATATTTTACCTTACCACCAACCAAACCACTCAACCACATCAGGAATCCCAGTTCACAGCTATAAAGTTTTAATATTTGGCGCGCACCTTAACTGATTAAATATTGAATGTAAAACATAAAGTTTTCGGCCGCTGGCTGGTTATAAAATACAAAATAAAACAGAAACAGTTTGCCTTGCGGAGCTGTCTCTAGCTGCAGGATAAGAAATTCAGCAAGGCCTTTCATTCGAACCTGATAATTTCTATTCCCCCTGATTCAATTGGACAGCATTTAAAATCCTGCGAGTAAAAGGTTCTAAAACAATATTTAATATTGCGATTAAAATTCTCTTGCGGTGGTTCTAATTTGCAATTCAAATTTCACCAATTTACACGTTCGATATGCGGGGTCGCAGTGTTGGTCACGGTGGGGTACCCCCTACTCACGAATCAACAGCGGTAAACTAAGACCATCATGTCATTCCATTTGCAAGCAACAAAGCAATTAAATTTTAATACGCTTCGTTTAACGCGCGCATTCTTCGCTCACTACAAAGCAAAACCTTTGTTAGAGGTGGGTGGCGACGCGACGCCATCTATCCACCCAATATGGTGGCATCGGGTGTTGGGTTAAGGTCTTGGGAGTGGTAGAGTTGTTTCACGTGGAAACAATTTAATTTCCTCGGTGGTTCTATCCTAATGCGGTTCGGTTACGGTAAGCAAGTAAAAAGGTTCGCCCGGATTATAATATCCATTTGAAATGAAAGAAGGAAATGGATGTTGCTTGCAGCAGAACAGTTTTAACCGGAGTGTACCTATACGAAGCAGACATGGAGAGACGAGCGGTAGCATTAGGTGTCAAGGAACTTTGTGTATTGCTGTTGCAAAGGGATAATAAAGGTTGCTGAAGAGCTCAAAGTGTGGACGGAAGGCTAACTTATAGGTGATTAGTGCTAAGCTCTGGACAAAAGGAGCACTAAAGGAAGGGAGGATAATAAATCGCTGGATGGAATTCCTTGCAGTTCGTCTAAGCAAACCATTTAACGGAGCTTTATACATACATACATGAATTTTCAAGCGGTTTCTTTAAAGAAAGTAAACAGTGGAAATGCGAAGAAGGTAGTTTTGTGGGTGATTTAATTGCGTAATAACTTACATCCGTTGTTTGGTTTTGCTTATGGTTATATAAATGTTTGTTGATGGTTAATCAGCTGTTTTAATGGCAGGATTATGCACATAAAAGAAATATGTGTAAGAATGTGTGTTTAAGAATTCTTTTGTGTTTTGAAATGATCATCATTTCAAGGAATTTGCATATTTTTCAACCATTAATTGTTGTCTTCAGGATAATAGATATCTTAAACTGCTAACTTTGTTAGCAATTAAATTTAATATGTTCTGATAAGGACTCATTAAGGCTTCAATTCTTCGTACTTTCTTTGGATGAAACTTTCAGACTTGGTTCTTTTTTGCTGGAGCCTATTTTTTCTTTAATCTCGGTTTCTCAAAAACTATTTCCACCATTTTTGTAACAGTTTTACCAAACTCATTTTTTTTATTAACTTATTACACCGATAGAACTTTTTTTTCGAATTTTTCATTAAAATTGCTTAACTAATAAGGGTCAAACTTTTTATTCAGCTAATGGTACCTATACATCTGAGTAAAGATCTGATTACGAATAAGTATTAGAGCTGTAACGAATCGTATGTATTCGTTACTAATATACGGGTATTCACTTCGATACCGAGTAACGAAACGTTACTACCTAAATAATCTCGTTACTCGTATGTTTCGTTACTTTTTAAATACAATACAAAAAGTACTATATCGGATATCGTATCACTCGGACTCGTCGCACGTACGGAATGAATTTGAAATGGCGTATCAAGCAAAACTGTTCTTATACCGATATCAAACGTACTACATTATACATACTACATAGACATACCATATACCAACTAACTAGACACAGGCAGAAAGACACTAGAGTAACGTTTCCTTTTCCTCTTGTTGTTTTGCTTTTGAGTATGGATATGAAAAATTTTAACTGAAATTAATATGAAAGGGGGTAGGTTTCTGTTTGGTGGGAGTCGGGATCGGGAGATTTGGTGTGAGGTGGTCTAGACTTGTGAGGTGGTCTGGATTCTGGACAGAGGTGGGAATTTTTTTTTTCAAAAATTTATAAAAATATACTTTTTTTGAGAAATTTAGAAAAAAAAACTACTTTTTTCTAATTTTTTTTATAGAAAAATATTAACTTTTTCGAATTTTTTTTTTGAAACAAAATTGGAAAAAACAAATTTTTCTGAAGAAAATTTCAATGAAAAAACTAAACTTTTCTCAGCTTTTTTTTCCTTTTTAATTTTTTTCGAAATATGAATGATAGGTACTGTTGCTCAAGAAAACTAGACATTGGCGCCTGCCAGACGACTTTAAATACCCGGAGCGGAGCAACGGAGTTGCGTAAGCGGGACAGAGGACCCAAAGAGGAGGGTTGAAATCCTGAGAACCAGCGAAGCGGGCCAAGCAAGGTACTGTTGCTCAAGAAAACTTGACATTGGTGCTCGCCAGACGACTTTGAATACCCGAAGCGGACCAATGGAGTTGCGTGAGCGGGACAGATGACCCAAAAAGGAGGGTAAAAATCCTGAGAGCCTGCGAAGCAGGCCACGCAATGTCAAGAAAACTTGGCAAAGAAACTTGCATAAGCATCATATTCATAATCTAAGGAGTGCCAGCTTTCAAATGATGCATCGCATTATATGAAAAATTTACTTTTATCTTTGAACGCGATTTGCGGCTAAACTAAGCGTCCTAGAAGCATCAAAGTTGACACCTTTAAACTTGATTAGCGACTAAACTAAGCATCCTGGCGACTTCAATGCAAAAGAAAGTTTGCGTACACCCAGTCTTGCATCCACCCCAAATCCTATAGTAAGCCCAAGCAGGGGGGTAGCATGCCCCCCCCTATACATACCTCATGTTTTGTTTCGTGTTTATTCGCCACCCAAGGTACTATTGCTCAAGAAAAATTGACATTGGCGCTCAATTGCTGCATCGCATTATACGAAAATTCGACTTTTATCTTTAAAGGCGATTTGTGGCTAAGCTAAGCGTCCTAGAGGCATCAAAGTTGACACCTTCAAACTTGATTAGCGACTAAACTAAGCATCCTGGCGTTTTCAATGCAAAAGAAAGTTTGCGTACACCCAGCCTTGCACCCACCCCAAATCCTATAGTGAGCCCAAGCAGGGGGTAGCATGCCCCCCCCCCCATACATACCTCACTGTTTATTCGTGTTTATTCGCCACCCAAGGTACTACTGCTCAAGAAAAATTGACATTGGCGCTCAATTGCTGCATCGCATTATACGAAAATTCGACTTTTATCTTTAAACGCGATTTGCGGCTAATGCTACATTTCCACCTGACGCTAATCTGAGATTTAATAAGATTTACCACAAATCTCCTTCAAATCTCGGAGATTTACCATACAAATTTATTTCGTAAATCTTGAAGATTAGAAATTAATCTTGTTAAATCTACCTAGGACAAATAGTTTTACAAATCGAACTAACCTTTTCTTAAATGGTGCTGAACGATTCATTCGAGACTCGCATTCAGTTCTTCATTGTTTCACACGAATCAAACATTCTGTCTCATTCGCACTTCATAAGGAATAAGGAAAGTTGGAACGCCATTTGCATTTTTTAAGGGCTGTCAAATTTAATCTTTTTTAAATCTTTTTGTGCGGTGGAAACACCAAAAAGATTTATTTAATCTAATCTGAGATAAACCTTTGGTGGAAACATAGCATAAGCTAAGCGTCCTAGAGGCATCAAAGTTGACATCCTTAAACTTGATTTGCGGGTGACCTAAGCGTCTTAGTTACTTATAAAATGCATATTCGTGTTCTTGGAAGTTCTAAAAAATCAAAAAATAAGTTGGTAAAAACAGTTTTTTCCTAAACTTTCATAAAAATATATTCAGTTTTGCTACTAAACTTTCTCAACTTTTTAAAAATTTTTTTTTGTAAATAGGAATGAATTCTTTTTTTTTTGAGAAATCTTTAAACACGGTTTGCGACTTAACTAAACGTCCTAGAAAAATCAAAGTTGACACCTTTGTCCTTAATTTTCGGCTTAACTATAAGCGTCTTACGCTGTGGCTCCATTGGCAATTTTTGAGGCAACTGCAATTGAAATAGGAATGGCAATTTATTGCTTGGGTGGGTATTTCATTATCAGGCAATTTCAATTATAAAATGTGGGTATAGAAGTATTTGACTTCAAATGCAGTCAAATGCTTTTCAAATCCCCTGTTTTTAATAAAATTTAATTTTAATTCACTATATTTTGTTATGTGCGTACGTACATATATTCTACGATTTAATTGAAAAAAATCAATAAAGAAGCCATTCACAAACACGGAGAACCTCATTTTTCCTCAATTGATTGCCTTGACGATGGAAATCAATAATTGCCTCTCATCTTCTGGGCAATATTGCCATTGACAAGCGTCTCCATTTGCATTATTAAGGACAATAGCAATGAGTGAGGCAATTTACTGCCTCAAATATTGCCAATGGAGCCGCTGGGTTAGCGACTTTTAAAATGCAAATTTATCTTAAGAATACATTTGGTGCAAAAGCAATTTTTTTTCAAATTTGTAAACAAATTTACAAAAAAAGTTCTTTTTTTATAAAATTTAGAAAAAAAAATTTTACGTTTTTTTTCAATAAATTTTTCAAAAAAAATGTAGATATCCTTTGTCCCAGTTCCCGACCAACCTCCAGAAAATCTATCCCAGTTCCCAGGAGCCAAGACCTGCCTGCGATATGATGCCCGGCGTAACATAGTCATAGACGCCGCCGGCCGGCCGTCCTGCCCGTCATCGTCATGGCCATCGTCGTGACGGTCATCGTAGAAATATTTTTGAAACACCCTGTTTTGAAAATATATTTGTCTGTTGAAATTCTATCTCAGCTATCACCTGTGTCAAATTCATTGAAATCATTGAAGGAACAACGAAGTTGAAAAATGTTGAATTTTTTTGTGAAAAACCCAGTTTTGAAAATATTGTTCTTTTTAATTCTGTCTCAGTTATCAATGTGTACTGTGTCAATTTCATTGAAATCACTCAAAGAACATCGAAGTTGCAAATTATTGACATACATATTTTTGAAACACCCTGTTTTGAAAACATGTTTCTGTTGAAATTCTGTTTCAGCTATCACCTCTTCATTTCTAATTCATTGAAATCACTGAAAGAACAACGAAGTTGAAAAATGTTAAAATTTTTTGTAAAACACCCTAGGTATTTTGAAAATATTTTTTCTTTTTAGTTACATAGGTGTGTCTCAGCTATCACCTGTGTCGATTACATTGAAACCATGAGAGAAGGAATCATATTTTATCATTCTCCGAACCTTAGTTGTTATGTAGTCCGAACTAGTCCGAACCACATACAAATACATAATCATATTCGTATCGTTACAATAAAAAATCCGAAATGCGAAATGCCTGTTCGATTTTCAGGGTATCTACATACCAATATAACGAAATAACGAAAGTAACGAGAGTAACGAGTAACGATACCAAAGTAACGAGTACTCGAACCAAAAGTAACGTAAACATGCGGGTACTCATATTGTCGTTACTTTTACAGCCCTAATAAGTATTGACAACGATACCGACACCGAGACCCAGACGAGACTTTGTTATACGAGACCAAAACGAGATTGAGTTAAACGAGACCGGGGCGATACAAAATGTGTTCGTTTATGACAATACCGAGACGATACTTACAGGAAGCTAAGTATCGAATGATGGCCAGGAACGAGCTTCGATAGGAACTCAGAGTGATCAGCTTGGAGCAGAGTGGTCTTAGGGAAGAGTTGCTTGAAAGATTAGTGCAGGGTAATAAAACTGATAAATCTGGAGAAAAGAACCTTGTTGGGGCTACTAAGAGTAGTGGTCCAGGTACTGATGCCAGTGGAATAGCTGAAATCCTAGATTTTCGTACAAATATTAAAGGAAAGGCTTTCAGAACTCACAAAAGCACGCTTAGTGGCTGAAGTTAAGAAGATAAGTGAATAGGGGAGTAGTAATACCGGCAGGGAAGCTTCAATTCGAGTTGTAAGAGCGCAAAAGATTGTAGCTTCTCAACTACTGCTCCAGTACTGTACCATGTAAATTAAATAGCGTCCGAGATGTTGTGGGTATGGTTCCAGAACTCAACAGGGTTCTTTACAGGGCTTTGCCAAACTTTTCCTAGTGGGGATGATTAATATCACATTCATGTCAGACTCAGACTGCAAGAGCGCAGACAGAGGAACGTTGAGGATGTGGTAGAGTACATGTTCGAGATGAAAAGCAAAAATTCAAGAAAGAACTTTAGTAAGCTATATAAACCAGGGTATATGAACGTGATGCCGAGTGCCAAGAAGAATTTCTTGCGGTGAAACCAACGAACGTCAATCGATGCATTGCCAGGCGATAGGACATTATAAGAGAAACTGCCCCTTACTACACATGGAAAGTGGACGTAATATATTTTCCACTCAAGGTCCAACAGGACAGAATCAGAATCAGTTATTGTCCGTATGAAACCCAACTAAGAGGATTTGGTGGTTGAAGTTGTGTTGCTTTGGGGCGCCGTTGATCAGTCATCATGGTGCGAGGATCTAATTGTTTCGAACAAGGATCAACCTTATTCTTTGGTAATAGGTCGGAAACTTCTAGACCAACCCCATCTAAAAGTGGAAAAGTTATTCAAAAAATTATCTATTCTTGACGTTACGCATGGCAAACACTCTTGGTCAGAGAAGATTGCCCGAGAATGGAACAGCTCTTGGTGGAAGAATAGGCCGTGAGAAACATTGGATCATCTAATACAGATAGAGATTGCATGATGAGTAAATTGATATGTACCGCACTTTCCTTGCCATGAAAACAGAAGAGTAAGGGTAATCAAAACTAGGCCAGTATGAGAATCATCTATCTACTTCGCTGTCAGTATACGTTTAGTCATAAAGGACTCCTTAGTCGTCGACGAGAAAACCAAGGAACTTCTGAAGTTAGGTGTGATCTTACCACCGATGTCAGATTATTGCTCACCAATCTTGCTTACGAAAAAAAACACGACAGAACAGATATTTTTTCTTGATGCTTCGGTGTTCCTATAGACGGATTTTCTATGATCGTGGAACAGCCTTCACGTCAAGAGCGTTCGAGCAATTTTGTGAAGAAAACGGAATACAGCACATCAAAATATCTGTAAAGATTGGTGAATGGCCAAGGGGAACGTTGTAGCCGGTCCATTCTTGGGGCTTTGAAGTTTGCATATACTCTGCAGAATAGGACTGGACCAATCATCTGCGGATAATCCAGTGGGGACTGAATACAGCAAGGAATTCTATGAAAGAGAGAGTGTGTCACTGCGAAGTACAGACGTGTTTGCCCTTCATTACTAATTCAACTAATATTTAAATTCGTTTAATTTGACATAACTCAGTTTGCTTACCCCTGCACTTATAATCGCAAACTTTTTGAGCCAATTTTAATTGATTTTGAAAATTTGTGCTTACCTGTGTTAACTACCTGTAACAGGCCAATTTTTACACACTTTTTTTTTGTTCGCAAATTCCCTGACCAGCTCTGGTTTTTAATTAAACAATTTAATTCTGTGATGAGGTCAAAAAAAATTAGCAAATCGATAGCAACTACTTCTGTGATTACACTAAGTGTACGGTCGATAGTAAAATTGCTGACCGAGTAGTTTGTCACGGCCTATGTGGAAAGTCGTATCACCCCATATGTACTGGTCTGAATAAAAGGTCTATCCCTTATCTTAAAGACTACCTCAACAACTTTGTTTTTTATTGTGACGAATGCAAAGTAATATCCCTTTACCATGTGTTGCTCGCAGTAAAATGCCTTAGTGACTCTATTAAATCAATCTCTACAGATAATGACTCATTTTATAAACACGTCATTGGCCAGTTAAGTCTTAAATAACATTGTAGAAAGTTATGGCAAACGTTGCCTCGAGAAACACGCAATAATCGAAAAAGAACTTGCGACTCTGGCCCATAGTAATACTAACTCGGATGGTATTATTTGTGCCATCAACGAATTAAAACGTGTTATAAAATCCAGCCTCTCTTGTTTGCCTTGCGTGGATTTGAGCAACAATATAAGCTCCATGCAACCGACTTGAACGTTCACCTTCAAACTTCATCTCAAGCTACTTCATCCGTTTTTCGTCAACTCTCTCCTGTGCTCATTGATCTGGTTTCCAAAACCAACGATATTAGCAGTGACCTTGCAGCAGTGCGTATTTCCTGGGTGAAATCTTTGAGGAAATCACAGCAGCCTTCTACAGATTTGATGAATCACATTCAACCCACCACATCCATCTATAACACATCTATCCTTGCAGAAATGACCAATCATTCCGATAGGCGTACACACCCACTCTCACCCCCTGCCTTGCCACTGATGAACCATATCGCGTCTCCTGAAGCGGACGAGGTAACTATTAGGTGACTTGGGACAACATGGACCATCTCCAAGGGGAATAACAAGATCAAAAAGTTTAACAAAAATGCCAAATTCACTCCCTTTTTCATAAAAAGCGTCCCCAAAGAACGGACGTTTCTTGGTTCCGAAAGTCTTTCTTCCAGAAGTATGCTATCAGCATAAGAAAACGTAAGAAAGTTTCTTCTTCTAGCTTTGTTTTCTTGGTCCCGCAACGCTTCTATAGGTAAACCCAAAATCTATATAAGTGGACTAATTTCTAATTATAAGATATTTGAACAACCTAACACTATAAATAGCCCATCCACTAGAAACGCTGGTCCTAATTGGAGTTTTAAAGCTAACAGCCTCAGTTAATCCTCTGTTTATAAGACAAAAAGTGTCATTTGACCTTGAACCTTCTTCTAATACTCCTGTTTCCTCTTACTCCTCCTCTAACAACCATTACCTAAATTTCATACACTTTCATACCTTAAAACCTCCTGCTTACTCTACTGATCATCATGAACCTAAAATAACTCCAAGGAAAACTCCTGATCGGTGGTTGGATGTTGTAGGAACTGGGGGCCTCGAGCTGTATCTTTTCCTACACATCAAGTGCTTACAATACCTCCAAGTTGGTAGCCGCCGGATACTGGTCTTGGCTTTATGCCAGGACTTGCTAAACTTGTAAGTGTGAATGTTGATCAAGGAAAGAATTGCAACATTAAACCTATGGCCCTACAGATTGGAGGTTAGTGCGTTGGGCTAACGACCCGACCACAGTAAAAACAACAATTGTTATGGGAGAGACGCGGGAAGCCTCGGATAACGACCCCCCTCAAATGGCAACCAGACCCGGAACGAAAATGCACTATGATCTACGAGTATGCACCTGGAATGTAAGGACAATCTACACACCAGGTGCTACTCAAAAACTTGAATCTGTCCTCTCGCGGTACAAGGCAGACATTACCGCGATCCAGGAGATACGATGGATAGGATTAGGTATAACGAAAAGAAAAGATTGCGACATTTATTACAGCTGTCACCAAAGACTGCACATGCTAGGATGCGGATTCGTCGTGGGAAATCGACTCAGATCAAAAGTCATCGATTTTAAGCCGATAAGCGATCGCCTGGCTGTGATCCGCATCAAAGCTACCTTCCAAAACATCAGCCTAATATGTGCACATGCCCCTACCGATGAAGCTGAGGAGTCTAACAAACAGAAGTCTTACGACCTCCTGGACGGAGCCTACGGAGCCTGCCCGGAGTACGATGTCAAAGTCGTGCTCGGAGACTTCAATGCTAAAGTCGGAAAGGAAAACATCTTTGGCGGATTAGTTGGAAAGCACAGCCTCCACGAAACGACAACGGACAACGGCTTCCGACTAATCGACTTTGCTTCAGCTCGTAATACGGTGATAAGTAGCACTAGGTTCCCCAGGCGAAGGATACACACAGCAACCTGGCGATCTCCAGATGGTCGAACTGCCAACCAAATCGACCACGTGCTAATTGGCGCAAGGTACGCATCGAACATCTTGGACGTGCGAACTTTCCGAGGTGCAAACGTGGACTCTGACCACTTTCTTGTTGTGACAAAGTTCAGACTCCGACTGTCCAACGAAAAGAAAACGAAGACCGCCCAAAGAAAGAAGTTCAATATCGCATGCCTTAGCACATCTGAGAAAGCCAGAGACTACAGTGAGCAATTGACCGGGAAACTCTCTGCCGTACACCCAGCCACAAGCGTCAACAACCAGTGGAACCAGTATCGCGACATTATTAAGGAAACAGCCGAGACCACCATAGGCTATCAACCACCCAGAAAAAAGAACCCGTGGTATGATGATGAATGCGCGGTATTGAAGCAGGAGACGGAAAATGCACGAATGCAAATGCTGCAACAGAAAACAAGAGCAGCAAGAGAGGAGTACCGTGAAAAGAGAAGGAAAGAGAAAAAACCCTGCGTAGAAAGAAAAGAGCATCCGCAGCCTCTCAGCTCAAGTATCTCGAAGAGTTCAGCACCGCCACCAACACCCGCCGGTTCTACAAAACAGCCAAGCAACTGGCATCTGGTTATAGGACTGGCACGCAAGCTCTTCGAAACAGCGAAGGGAACCTAGTCACCGAAGCACAGGGAATTGTAGACGTGTTTAAGCAGCATTTCCAGCAGCTGCTTAATGGGCATTATGTAGAGGAGGAGACAGGGGAACAAAGAAGCATTAGACCAGTCAATGAAGATCCAGTCCCAGCACCCAGTACTGAAGAGGTTAAGAAAGCCATCCACAAGCTTAAGAACAACAAATCCGCCGGGTCGGATGGCCTACCAGCGGAACTCTTCAAGTATTGAGGAGATGTTGTGGTAGGGTGCATGCACCAGCTCATCAACCAAGTTTGGGAGGAGGAAAGTATGCCCGACGACTGGTCAAATAGCTCCATATGCCCAATCTACAAAAAAGGCGATCCTATGTCCTGCAAGAACTACAGAGGCATATCCCTGCTTAATGTTGCCTACAAGATCCTATCCAACGTACTATCTGAGCGTCTAAAACCTTTCTGCAACACTATGATCGGCACGTACCAGTGTGGCTTCAGGCCAGGCAGATCAACGATAGACCAAATCTTCACATTGAGACAAATCCTGGAAAAGACCAACGAATTTCAAGTCGAGACCCACCACCTATTCATCGACTTCAAAGCCGCATATGATAGCATAAGTCGCCAAGAGCTTCTATTGGCGATGTCGGAACTTGGGATCCCAAAAAAACTGATCCGGCTATGCCGCATGACGTTACAAAATACGCGGTGCAACGTGCAAATGGGTAACAGCTCATCCGAGTTATTCCAGACGTGTACAGGGTTCAGACAAGGAGATGCGCTATCACGTGATTTCTGATTTCTTCAACCTAGTCCTGGAGCAGATAGTGCGCAACACTGATCTCTATAAAACACTGGATAGTGTATCGATACAAAAATATTGCTTCCATTTGAAGAATTGTTATATTATAAAGCTGACCACTTTTTTGTATACCAGTATAACTGTATAACATGTAATACAAAGATAATCCATTAAACAGTCATCAATTCTCCGTTCGTTTCACCCCCCGAGATCTGTTTTCTAACATTTGTTGTGTTCGTAATTTAAATTCATTCACTAATCAGTAAATGAAACGGAATAACAAACGTAAAGTGTGTGACAAGGAGGTATAATCATGTAAAAAAAAAACACAGAATATGCAATCGCATCCTCCTCATCATAATTATTCATTAGCTGTTTTCCTCAACTTGTTCGCAAACTGCAATGATTTATCTCATTCCACTATGTAAAATAATAAAACAAACTTCCACAAAAGTTTATATTTTCATATCATGGTCTGTTTCCCTCTCTTCAGATAGACATCTGGAAATAGGGATGAGCGATCTTAGTCGATATTTGCAAAATATCGATAATAAAGATTTCGATGTTTTGCAACATCGATATTAACATCCAAAACATCGGACTAAAAAACAAACAAAAAGTTAGTACGAAAATGATTGATTCTGCTAGTAAAATCTAGATGGAGTGACTTTCATAGTTTTTAAGTCATCTGTAACATTTGGAATTTTTTGAAAAAGAAAATCATCAAAGGATCCCCCAAACCAAACTTTAAAATTCAAAACCACAACGAAACTTTCGATGTGCAAAAAGGCACAGATATAAGTTTACACATAAAGTGCCTATCAATTTTGCTTCCATCAAATTTGTTTTTTGTTTATTTGTGCAAGAGAAATATTTTTACATCGATATTCAAGCATTAGTATCATCGATGCTCAGCAAGACGCATTTTTAACTATAAAAGTTTTTGTACACACTTCTGTAAGCAAAAATATCTTGCAATATCGTTAGATAACAATGTACACATGAAATACTTGCAATATTGCTTCTATAAAATCTGTGGACGATATATTTTGTTAAATTCAAATTTTAGCATCGATTTCCACGCATTGAAATAATAGATGCTCAGAAAGACCCAATTTACACCAATGCAAGTTTTTGCACACAGCTTCGTGTTTTGCAATATCGATATATTCCAAAAAGCCACAGAAAACAGTTTACACAAAATTCCTTGAAATATTAGCTGTGTTTTTTTTTGCATATCCAAATAAAATTGTGTGAAACAAACGACAACAAAGCAAAACAATTTACATGTTAAATACAACAACAACTATGTCCATATAGAGTTAGCTAAGTCCAGATAATTAACTGGAGTTAACTTTTGTCCCGATAAAAACGGTATTGCCAGACTACCATTGTCGTTGTGTTATCGATAATTTGTACAGAAATGTCAAATGTTTGTTGGTAAGATAGTTCAAAACAAAATGCAGACCAAGGCAAATGTTGAAATGTCCTGATGTCGTTTTTTTCGCCAAACTCCATATGGACATACAAAAAAACGCAGCTATTACTGCGAAATACATATTTAATATCGATTTTCACGAATTTATATTATCGATGGTCAGAAACACGCAGTTAACACCATGCAAGTTCTTGCGCACACCTTCGTGTGAAACAAGATTTTGAAATATCAGATCTCGAAAAGGGCACGCATAACAGCTTAACACCATGAATTGCCTTGCAATATTGATTTTTATATTTTAAAATCGATTTTCACCCATTAAAATCATTGATGCCTAGAAAGATACCACTTACATGCGGTTTTAGCACAGAAGCTTCTGTGCATCATTATTTCGCAATATCGATGTTTAAAGTTGAAATACCTTGCTTATGACTTCATATTTTTCATTTGTATGAAACCAGAAATTTTGAAAGCAAAAATACATTAGAGCATAGCATGACGCATTTTTTGCTTTGGTCAAACAAAAAACTTAAACAAAAACGCCTGAAAAAAAAATCGATGTTAAGTAGCATCGATGTTTTCGGTTCGATAAATATTGACATCGATGTTGTTTCAATATCGCACATCCCTATCTGGAAAATACTTTTTTTTGTGTAATTCAGACGTCAAATTATGAAGCCGACCACCTAATTGTCATCTTCAAATGGAAGCAAAGAAACTGTTATACATTATAAGGTATACACTATCCAGTGTATTATAGAGATCAATGGTGCACAAGAGTGGTGTTAACATGGAAGGCACTATCTTTAACAGGTCTTCTTAACTGCTTGGCTATGCAGACGACATCGACATCATCGGCCGTTCCAAAAGAGCTGTACTTGAAGCATTCACAGCTATTGATGAACAGGCGAAACGCGTTGGTCTTGAAGTGAATGAGGACAAAACAAAGTATATGCTATCAACAAACAAAGCCTCATCTGTCCATCGCCTAGGACAAAACGTCACTGTTGGTAGCAGTAATTTCGAGGTAGTCAAGGAGTTCACCTACCTCGGAACAAACATCAATTCCACGAACGACACCTTAGTGGAAATCCGACGAAGAATTACCCTAGCGAACCGCTGCTACTTCGGTTTGGCCAAACAAATGGGTTCAAAACTCCTTTCTCGAAAGACAAAGTGCACGCTATACAAAACGCTAATTTTACCAGTTCTACTCTACGGCGGCGCCGAGTGCTGGGGGGAATTGATACTGGGCACTTTCGAGAGAAAAATTCTTCGGCGGATATTTGGTCCTATATGCGAAGAGGGCGATTGGAGGAGAAGATTCAATCGTGAACAGTACGAGCTGTACCAAGATGTGGATGTAGTCCAAAGAGCAAAAACACGTCGACTACACTGGCTCGGCCACATCGAGCGAATGGACAACAACGCTCCAGCCAAGAAAATCTTCGAATCCCAGCCCCCAGGTTCGAGACGACCAGGAAGACCGAACCTCCGCTATAGGGACCAGGCGGTCACAGACGCAAGAGCGTCCCTCGCACACTCCCTCCAGTCGTCGAGAGACTGGAGGGAGTGTGCGAGGGACCGCAACCGATGGAAGACCGCAATATCTCAGGCAGAGACCCTTCATGGATCGGGAGCCGGATAAGTAAGTAAGTAGTAAAACTCCTGATCCCTTTTCGCCAACTGCTCATCCCCCAATTTTTGATACTATGCTTCCTCCTTCTGTAACTTACTTCTAGATTTGCTGTACCATCTCATATTTAAATGCCCATTTTGACCATATAATTAACAAGGCCAATTCTTCACTCGGCTTCATAAAATGTTGGTTTAAGGAATTCTCGAACCCTTATATCATAAAGTCCCTCTACATAGCTTTTGTTAGACCTCTCTTTGAATACGCTAGCCAAGTTTGTTCGCCATATCAGAACTCTCACTCCCAAAGAATTAAAGCTGTGCAACTTTGGTTTCCTCGACTTGCCCTCCGTATGGTCTTGGACAAAGACAATGCCGACGACAACAAACGTCTTGCCATGCCTACTTACACGGGAATCTGTGTTGTGGCTCTCACGCTATATTCTCACTTTGGTCTCGTCTTTAAATTTACACTTGGTTTTTGGGCATTGAGCATGTTTTGGCGTCATCTCGCTTTGGTCTCGCTATAGTCTCATCAAAGTGGTTTTCGCTTTGGTCCCGTTGTGAAATCGCCACGTGGTTTTCATCACTGTGCATGTTTTATCATCGTCTCGCTTTGTTCTCGCTTTAGTCTCGCTTTGTTCTCGCTTTAGTCTCGCAGTAGTTTCCCCAAGTTTCAACTGGAATAGTAATTGAAGTTTAATTTTAGCTTAGAAGCTACATTTTCCAAGCAGCTGGCAGCGGTGCCTGACTGGCCCAAGAAAACTGTTGGCATTGACATAAGCCTGGCTGACTTTACATACCCTAAGTGGGTCGATGGAGTTGCGTTAGCTACCCAGTGGACCCATAAACGCAGTAAAAATCCAGATGAGAACCCGTGAACCTGGTCACCCAAGACACTGTCATTCAAGAAAGCAGTTGCTATCCTTAAAAGAGCCCTTTAAGCAAATTTTTCAAATTAGACCATAACGAGATAAAATTATAACCATACACGATAAAAACCTCGTGTAAGTGCCCTCGTGTAAATGCCCACGATAATTACAAAAACATATGTAAATAAAAGGACACGAGTTCATGCACCGATAATTAATTTAACATGGGTAACACGTGTATTTAAGTACACGTGCATTAGGCGCCTCTACTTTAAATAAGGTTAGAAACATTAAGTTTCAATAATAATTATTATGAACAATTCATTGACTCTTTTCTATTGGCCGCAGTTAGTATTATATCGTAGTCAGTTGATCTAGATTTATGTTTTTTGATACCACTGGAAAGAGAAATAAAAACCTGAATGTTAACGAAAAATGCTTTCTGTCTGACTTATAGACCTTTTGATAAATAATGTTTCTTTTGTCACAGACACACCCAAACAGAATTTATTAACTTTCCATTCATCATCCCAAATAAAAACCTATATATAATTTCCCATTTGACTCAAAGATACTTATCATCTTTGGTAAATCATAAATCAAATCAACAAGTTTCTCTAAAAAAAAAAAAATCATTCACTTCTAATATAATGATCCTTAAGCCCATATATTACAACCTTCGCCTTGCTGTTTGTCAACATTATGTTTATGTAATAACAAAACCATATACACCGACACCCAATATATCGTTAAACCTAAAGCGATACATCATATACACGATTACTCTATTGATTGCCTCCTTGGAGCGACTAATGGCATTAAAGTCTCAATCTAATTACAATATAAATTTAGTTTATGTTCAAAGGATAAAAGGACGAAGCTATTAATTCTCAGACATTGGTTGACTGAATCTCATCAAATCTTGAACAATAGGTTGTTGTTACTTAGTTTCTATACCTACAGTCCTACCAAAGTCTATACATATATAAGCGATTACCTTTTCTTGAATATGCTTCTTAAAGGTCTTAGAGTAAGAAGACTTAAATTTTAATAAAAGATTTGTAGAGGAAAGATATCGATGATGGAATTTGATGTCAAATTTAATACACAGATTATTTACTTTAATTATAAATTTATTATTATAATTTGATAATTTTTAATTGAATTGGGAAAAACCGTATTAATTCAGAAGGGTAATACAAAAAATGTGATAATAGCGGTTGATTTTTGAACATACATAGATACATTACCATACATACATACATAGTGATAAATTGAAATTATTAGTTAAAATCAATTAATGCCAAATCTTTTGATTGACAGTTTTTGTGCGTGATATTTATGAAGCATTTGAATTTAAGTTTAATCGTTAATTCGTTTAATTTTATTTTTGTCATTTAAATATAGGTATGTTATAGGTATGTTAATAGATTTGTATTTGTTTAAGCTTTGCATTTTGTAGGTACGATTATATTTTTGCATCAAATTAATTAAATGATTAATTATTTTTCCTTGAGGTGTGATGGTTTAAATAGCTTATGGCTTAAATAGGCTATTAGTTCAATGTATTATACCAAAGCCTTGCAGAACCAAGGATATTAACCACATTCCATCTATGTTTCTGTTAACTAGTGATAAACAAGTACTGTACGGTAAGCTTTGCATCAATAACTTTAACAATTTATTAATTTATTAATTTATAATCTTTTATACTATAAGGCAAGTTTTTGATTCGTGCAAAAAAAAATGAGATAAAAATCAAACATGATGTTACGATGATAGAGAACACCAAAAAAGTGGGTGTCACGATCCTGTCTGTCTGTCTGTTTGTCTGTCTGTCTGTCTGTCTGTCTGTCTGTCTGTTCGTCTACATCTAGCCCGGGAGGTAACGACAGATTTCATCAACCCATTTTCTCAAGCTTCATTTTTTGTATATCGGCCAGTGTTCCCAGATTGGTGGTTTTTCCAACCAAAATGGTTGGAAAAAATGCCTTTGGTGGGAAAAATGGTGGGAAAATATTCATAGTGGGATTTATGGTGGGAAAATATTTCAATGGTCTCTTTTTTGGTGGGAAAAATCACAATTCACTATACTTGCCTATCTTCGAATTTTTTGACCTATAATGATTTGGCACAGAAACTTTAACAAATAATTTTGTTTGTGAATACCACACAAATGAGGTACCAAAAATCACTGATCTTGAAAAAATAAAAAAATATCTCAAAATTCATAAAAATCAATTACTGACCAATTACTGAAACTTGCTAGCTGACCTTTTACGACCTTTGAGTGACCTTTCTAGTGAGATGCCAACATTTTTTTTTGTTACCTTGAAACGAACTTTAAAAATTGAAAATAATTGATATTATCATGATCTAGTGATCTTTCGGATCGGAATACATTTCTTGTGAATATTCCACAAATGAGGTGGCAAAAATAGTACGTGACCTTAAGAAACTTTAAGTCTTGATTACAAGTTTTCTAGGGCTGACTTATTTCTAGGACAAGCTAACTTTCTTCACCAATTACTGACCAATAAGATGAAATACTTTTTTTGGGAATATGAAGTACCAAGAGTGCAGAGCCAACATTCTTCTTTTTTATATCTAGGAAATATTTGTAGCAGAAAAGGTTATGGTGTTTTTTTTTCCTTCCAGTACAAAAATGGTGGGATTTTTTTTGAAATTTGGTGGGATTCTAGAAATCTCGTCTGGCATCACTGATATCGGCCATTCCAAAGTAACGGAGAAGACAATCGGACGCTTGCAGTAAGGTTTTTCTTGTTAAGAAATTAATATTTTTGTATGAAACTCAGTGGTTTTTAAGAATTCATCACAAGTTTATTCAAAATAAAATGCACGACTGGATCGCACGTACTTGCTCTTATGTTCAAGTTGTGTGGAACTTAAGAACTTTAAAAAATATTCAAGTAATTATAGAAAAAGTATAAAAAAGCATTAAAATCGTTTTTTAATTGTTTAAACAGCCTGATAAATAACTTAGAGCGCAAAAAGTGACAAAAAGTATGCCATTTGATTACTTAAAAAAATATCAATATATGCAAAAAAAAAATTTAAAATCATTGGAGCCGTTTTCTTAAAAATTAATTTTTTATATATAAAATTTTTGTAACATTTTTCAAAACAAAATTTGGTATGCCAATTTTGAGTATATATTAATATACATTTAAAACTGAAGTTTCAAAACAATTCATCAACCCGTTTTTGAAATATTGAATTTTCAAAAAAAAATTTTGAATCTTTTTTTAAAAATCCAAAATTTATTTTTTTAAAAATTTTGGTATGCAGTATTATTTATATTCTAACAAAGCTTTTGTGCAAAAATTTTTATTGAAATCGGATGAGCGGTTAATGAGAAAACCAAAAATCAAAAAAAACGTTATATGACAGGTACCGTTAATAAATGTTTTTGGTAATTTTTTTTCTTACTTAAAGGTATATCATATCTACAATAATACACTGATTTTTTTTATCAAAATCGTTGGAGCCGTTTTTGAGATAATTAAGCTTTTCCTTAACGGTTGTATGGCAAGTACCGTTATTTTTTGAGCTAAAAAAAAATTTCAATTTCCCCTCTGGAGAGTTACAAAAAAACCTTAAGTTCAAAATTTGAAGAAAATCGCTTCAGTGGTTTAGGCTGTAGGTTGAGGTACGGACAGACAGACAGACAGACAGAATTGTGCCACCCACTTTTTTCGTGTTCTCTATCATCGTAATGTCATGTTTTATTGTTATCTCGAATTTTTTTTTTGCACGAATCCAAAACTTGCCCTATAGTACCTATACCGCAAGTAAAAATAGACGGTAACGGAGAAGACACGTACGATTTAGAGATTTCCGACCATTGCCTTGAAGTTTAAAATTCTGCGCCGTCCATTAAGATATGAAGTTAATTTTTTTTGCACACTTTCATAAAACCAACATTTATCAAAAACCATCCTTCGTTTAATGCCAAGTTTCATTTTACTAACAGAAAAAAATATGAAAGATGGTAACGGAGAAGACAGCTAATGGTAACGGAGAAGACACGTACGATTAAAGATTTCTTTTTTGTTCAGTTATATTGAAATTCGTATTTTTAAATTATTCTCATCAATGATAAAAGTGATTCAGGCAATTGAAAAATGTGTGTAAAATTTCATTGAAATCGGTTAACGTTAACACGTGCTAGCGAGCACTTGAAATTTTTTCATTCAAAACACATGGGGTTTTCACAGTTTTTACTCAAGATATCAGCAAAATTGTAAAAGTTGATGGAAAATCTTAAAACTTGGCACATAAATTAACTACTGTTAGGAGTATCAAAAAAAAAATTTCAATAGTTTTGCATAATATTAACCCCATCAAAAAATTTAATTAAAAATCGTTGTTTTTGTGCATGCTATTTTAAATGGAGTAACTGTTGTTTACAAAAATAAAAAAAATATATTTGTATACTCCTTATGGTATTTAGTATATGTGCCAAGTTTAAAGTTTTTCCATCAACGTTTACACTTTTACGGGCCCTTTGAGTAAAGGACTGTCAAAACACCATGTTTTTTATATGAAAAACTTCAAGTGCTCGCTAGCACGTGTAAACGTCAACCGATTTCAATGAAATTTAACACATATTTGTTTTTAGTTACCTTGATCCATTTTAAGCAAGGGGATCAAAGAAATTCAGACTTTAAAAAAAAAGTGCCTGTGAGTCGTTGAAATTTGGATGAGAAAGTGCAATTTTGTCTTCTCCGTTACCCTGTCTTAGATAATAAGACATGATTTAAAAATCTATAAAAAATCCACCATAATCCTTTTTCAAGTCTTGCTTTGTATGCGAAATAATTTTACAAACACTAATATAGTTCACCATTTATACCAACTTTTGTAATTTTTCGGTAACGGAGAAGACATGAAATGTTCAGTCATTTTGAGGCGTAATACTATTTTTACAGCACTCCTATCAGAAAAATAGTTCCGAATTTAAGTAGTGTATTGAAAACACTTATAAAAACCTTACTGCACATCGTCATTTGCATCACAATTTATAGAGAACTGATAGCGGCAAAAATGCAGAAAAATGCCCAGATACGAAAGATAAAGTATGAGCTTTTTTGATCACTTGCCTATTTTACAACAACAAGTAAAATTTTATATTTACAATTTTTTCGTTAACTCTTATATATATTGTAAATATTGGCATATTTAAATATATTTTTTTCCTTAATTTGAAATTGAGTTGCTTGGTTTCGAAATTTTTGGAATGGCCGATATCAATTATTTGAGTGAAATAAAAAAATATTTTCAAGGTCTTACAACACAGTTGTACAATGGGGGGTTACAAGAGGGGTGCAAAGTCCGCAAAAAAATAACAAAATTAACTCATTTTCTCAAGGATGAAACCAATTTTAATTTATGGTTGGCATCTTAACAAATAAATATTAGTAGGTCTTACACCCATAACTTACAACGAAGGCCGTCTTAAAAATTCATGAAATTGAGGAAAGAGTGTATTTTTTCTATTGAAATGCATATCATCAAAGCTAATTATCTCAGAAAGTATTGATCCTACGTACAAAATTGTTAGCGACAAATTTTTCAACAACTGTTGCTCGAAACTTTTTTCAAAATTTTGAATATATAAAAAGTTATAAAAGTTGTAGGTGTTTGCAAACTAAATTTCAGGTGGCTGCAATGGTTTTTTCGATATTATGAATGAACCATAAATTTTTTGTAAAAAAAAGTTATAGCCAAAATTGTAGCCCATTAAGGTCGGTTTTCTTCACTATTAGTCAACTTGCCGAAAACTCCGGAGTTGGAAAACTCTAGAGTTGATATCAAATCGAGAGTTGGATGGGAAGTTGAAAATTGCTTTTCTTCACTTCTTAAATTCTCAACTCGGGATTTGAAATTTGAAAGTTGGCCTACTTCCGTTTTTCAAAATATCCCTGGGATATTTGTGACAGATATGTCAATTTCAATGGTAGATTTTAATAAATTGCGTCCATTCATTTATTTTTGTTGTCAAAACGAAAAAACCAAAACAAACTACCCAAAATGTTGAGTATTTGGTCGTATTTAAACGTGAAAATCTAGTTTCATTTTGAATTGTTTTATTTTGTATTCATCTTGCAAAAAATAAGTGTTTGACTTTGAGATATGGTTTAAATTAATTTGTTCTAAATATTGAAAGTGAATATAACTTATAACGGGTGATTTCTTAAGAGGTTTAGAACTTTTAAAAAAAAAAAAACACAAAAAATTCGAAAAAATGAATGAAATATTTATTTGAATCGATAGTTTGAACCTTGCAATTTAATGTTTAAAGATAATTTCATGCAAATGTTGACCGCGGCTGCGTCTCAGGTAGCCCATCCGCTGAGTCCAATTTTGGCATACTCTTTCACACATATCGGCCGGTATCTCACGAATGAATGCATGGATGTTGGCTTCCAGTGCGTTAATCGAAGCGGGCTTGTCCCTATAGACATTAGCCTTGACATACCCCCACAAAAAATAATCTAATGGTGTCAAATCGCACGATCTAGGCGATTCTGTTCACCAAACTCGCCTCGCAATTGCGCCATTGTTTCGCGTGCTGTGTGGCATGTGGCACCGTCTTGTTGAAACCACATATCATGCAAGTCAAGAACTTCCATTGAAATCGGATGAGCGGTTAATGAGAAAACCAAAAATCAAAAAAAACGTTATATGACAGGTACCGTTAATAAATGTTTTTGGTAATTTTTTTTCTTACTTAAAGGTATATCATATCTACAATAATACACTGATTTTTTTTTATCAAAATCGTTGGAGCCGTTTTTGAGATAATTAAGCTTTTCCTTAACGGTTGTATGGCAAGTACCGTTATTTTTTGAGCTAAAAAAAAATTTCAATTTCCCCTCTGGAGAGTTACAAAAAAACCTTAAGTTCAAAATTTGAAGAAAATAGCTTCAGTGGTTTAGGCTGTAGGTTGAGGTACGGACAGACAGACAGACAGACAGAATTGTGCCACCCACTTTTTTCGTGTTCTCTATCATCGTAATGTCATGTTTTATTGTTATCTCGAATTTTTTTTTTGCACGAATCCAAAACTTGCCCTACCTATATCGCAAGTAAAAATAGACGGTAACGGAGAAGACACGTACGATTTAGAGATTTCCGACCATTGCCTTGAAGTTTAAAATTCTGCGCCGTCCATTAAGATATGAAGTTAATTTTTTTTGCACACTTTCATAAAACCAACATTTATCAAAAACCATCCTTCGTTTAATGCCAAGTTTCATTTTACTAACAGAAAAAAATATGAAAGGTGGTAACGGAGAAGACAGCTAATGGTAACGGAGAAGACACGTACGATTAAAGATTTCTTTTTTGTTCAGTTATATTGAAATTCGTATTTTTAAATTATTCTCATCAATGATAAAAGTGATTCAGGCAATTGAAAAATGTGTGTAAAATTTCATTGAAATCGGTTAACGTTAACACGTGCTAGCGAGCACTTGAAATTTTTTCATTCAAAACACATGGGGTTTTCACAGTTTTTACTCAAGATATCAGCAAAATTGTAAAAGTTGATGGAAAATCTTAAAACTTGGCACATAAATTAACTACTGTTAGGAGTATCAAAAAAAAAATTTCAATAGTTTTGCATAATATTAACCCCATCAAAAAATTTAATTAAAAATCGTTGTTTTTGTGCATGCTATTTTAAATGGAGTAACTGTTGTTTACAAAAATAAAAAAAATATATTTGTATACTCCTTATGGTATTTAGTATATGTGCCAAGTTTAAAGTCTTTCCATCAACGTTTACACTTTTACGGGCCCTTTGAGTAAAGGACTGTCAAAACACCATGTTTTTTATATGAAAAACTTCAAGTGCTCGCTAGCACGTGTAAACGTCAACCGATTTCAATGAAATTTAACACATATTTGTTTTTAGTTACCTTGATCCATTTTAAGTAAGGGGATCAAAGAAATTCAGACTTTAAAAAAAAAGTGCCTGTGAGTCGTTGAAATTTGGATGAGAAAGTGCAATTTTGTCTTCCCCGTTACCCTGTCTTAGATAATAAGACATGATTTAAAAATCTATAAAAAATCCACCATAATCCTTTTTCAAGTCTTGCTTTGTATGCGAAATAATTTTACAAACACTAATATAGTTCACCATTTATACCAACTTTTGTAATTTTTCGGCAACGGAGAAGACATGAAATGTTCAGTCATTTTGAGGCGTAATACTATTTTTACAGCACTCCTATCAGAAAAATAGTTCCGAATTTAAGTAGTGTATTGAAAACACTTATAAAAACCTTACTGCACATCGTCATTTGCATCACAATTTATAGAGAACTGATAGCGGCAAAAATGCAGAAAAATGCCCAGATACGAAAGATAAAGTATGAGCTTTTTTGATCACTTGCCTATTTTACAACAACAAGTAAAATTTTATATTTACAATTTTTTCGTTAACTCTTATATATATTGTAAATATTGGCATATTTAAATATATTTAAGCCTTTATATTAAAGGCCACAATAACCTTTATTATTGAATTTTATTCATGAAACTCCACAAAAAGAATATATTTTGGAATTATTATTGATAGTTTTTAACTATTAATAATTTTTTCTTTTTGTTTTCTTTTAAATAATTATTCTTAAAATATATTTTTTTCCTTAATTTGAAATTGAGTTGCTTGGTTTCGAAATTTTTGGAATGGCCGATATCAATTATTTGAGTGAAATAAAAAAATATTTTCAAGGTCTTACAACACAGTTGTACAATGGGGGGTTACAAGAGGGGTGCAAAGTCCGCAAAAAAATAACAAAATTAACTCATTTTCTCAAGGATGAAACCAATTTTAATTTATGGTTGGCATCTTAACAAATAAATATTAGTAGGTCTTACACCCATAACTTACAACGAAGGCCGTCTTAAAAATTCATGAAATTGAGGAAAGAGTGTATTTTTTCTATTGAAATGCATATCATCAAAGCTAATTATCTCAGAAAGTATTGATCCTACACGGTTAAAAATTCTGGGGTATTTTTTAATACAGCCTTTGTATTACAGCCGTATTCAATACAGGAAATATTACTTTTTAATATTCCGTAAATATTAAAGAAATTTTCTAATAACTTTGGATTACATTCTAATAGATTAGTATTAAAATTGTTATTTTTAATACCAAAAAGATTAAAAAGTAATCGAATGAAATAAAATATAATATTTTGGCATTAAAATTTAATAACTTAAGTATATGCGTACATTTGTAATACAAAAAGTATTGAAATTTAATACAAATTGTATTAAAAGAATGGGGATGCGTGTATTTTTAATACAGGGATTCGGGATTCGTGTATTTTTTAATACAAAAAGTATTAAAATTTAATACAAATTGTATTAAAAATATCGAGACTCGTATATTTTTAATACAAAATGTATTAAAATTTAATACAAATTGTATTAAAATATTCGGGATTCGGGATTCGTGTTTTTTTAATACAAAAAGTATTAAAATTTAATACAAATTGTATTAAAATAGCAAGATGCGTATACTTTCAATACAACAGTATTAAAATCTAATACAATTTGTATTAAAACAGGAAGCCATTACAAGCAAGCATCAGCCATATTTAAATATGAATATGAAGCATATGTTTTTAATACCAGAGTATTAAAATTCAATACAAATTGTATTAAAACAGCAATAAAACAATAAATAAACAATTTAAATATGCATTATTTTGAAGGCGCGTTGAAATATTTCGAGGTAAAATATACAAATTAGTAGAAAAAATTTCAATCGCATTAAGATTTTAGTTCTTATATATGTGAAAAAATAAATATAATAATGCCTCCATTAATTGACTTGAAGATAAATACTCTTAGACAAAATTCTTTCATTACTATTATTTTTGTAATATATTTTGTATTAATTTTCATGAAAAGGATCTAAAAATTAAATTTCAAGAAATAAAGTACTATATTATAATACCTTTGTATTATTAAAATATAATACAGATTTCGTATTCCTTTGTAATATCTGATATTATTAAGTTTTAATATATTTTGTATTAACTTCCAAATTTTAATATTTGTCAAGTATTAAATTTTAATAAATTTTTGGTGTTGTCATATATGTAACCCAGAAAATATTAAAAAGTACCCCAAAATTTTTAACCGTGTACGTACAAAATTGTTAGCGACAAATTTTTCAACAACTGTTGCTCGAAACTTTTTTCAAAATTTTGAATATATAAAAAGTTATAAAAGTTGTAGGTGTTTGCAAACTAAATTTCAGGTGGCTGCAATGGTTTTTTCGATATTATGAATGAACCATAAATTTTTTGTAAAAAAAAGTTATAGCCAAAATTGTAGCCCATTAAGGTCGGTTTTCTTCACTATTAGTCAACTTGCCGAAAACTCCGGAGTTGGAAAACTCTAGAGTTGATATCAAATCGAGAGTTGGATGGGAAGTTGAAAATTGCTTTTCTTCACTTCTTAAATTCTCAACTCGGGATTTGAAATTTGAAAGTTGGCCTACTTCCGTTTTTCAAAATATCCCTGGGATATTTGTGACAGATATGTCAATTTCAATGGTAGATTTTAATAAATTGCGTCCATTCATTTATTTTTGTTGTCAAAACGAAAAAACCAAAACAAACTACCCAAAATGTTGAGTATTTGGTCGTATTTAAACGTGAAAATCTAGTTTCATTTTGAATTGTTTTATTTTGTATTCATCTTGCAAAAAATAAGTGTTTGACTTTGAGATATGGTTTAAATTAATTTGTTCTAAATATTGAAAGTGAATATAACTTATAACGGGTGATTTCTTAAGAGGTTTAGAACTTTAAAAAAAAAAAAAACACAAAAAATTCGAAAAAATGAATGAAATATTTATTTGAATCGATAGTTTGAACCTTGCAATTTAATGTTTAAAGATAATTTCATGCAAATGTTGACCGCGGCTGCGTCTCAGGTAGCCCATCCGCTGAGTCCAATTTTGGCATACTCTTTCACACATATCGGCCGGTATCTCACGAATGAATGCATGGATGTTGGCTTCCAGTGCGTTAATCGAAGCGGGCTTGTCCCTATAGACATTAGCCTTGACATACCCCCACAAAAAATAATCTAATGGTGTCAAATCGCACGATCTAGGCGATTCTGTTCACCAAACTCGCCTCGCAATTGCGCCATTGTTTCGCGTGCTGTGTGGCATGTGGCACCGTCTTGTTGAAACCACATATCATGCAAGTCAAGAACTTCCATTTCGGGCAAAAAAAAGTTTGTTATCATCGCTCGGTAGCGTTCACCATTGCCAGTAACGCTGCGATTCGCATCATCTTTGAAGAAATATGGCCCAATAATGCCGCTGGCCCATAAACCGCACCAAACAGTGGCTTTTTCGGGATGCATTGGTAGCTGTTGCAATGCTTCTGGCTGATCTTCACTCCAAATGCGGCAATTATGCTTATTTACGTACCCATTCAACCAAAAATGAGCCTCATCGATGAACACAATTTTTCGATAAGAAAGCTGTGGGAAACGGCATAGTAATAATAATAATAATAATAATAATACTAATAATACTAATAATAATAATAATAATAATAATAATAATAATAATAATAATAATAATAATAATAATAATAATAATAATAATAATAACTCCCGCGTACTTAGTTTGGTACCTGGATTAAGTACGATAAGTGAGCCACAGAACGCACAAAACAATATTTCAAACAGCCATTTCACAAGTGATCAGCAGGCACCCACTGATGCAGCTCTCACAGCAGATGGCAGATTAAGACAGCGTAGGAAATGGTCAAGAAATATAAATGAATCCTTATTACGCCATTACTATATAGCTTCAGAAAACGAAACAAACATGACAGCATACCGAACACGTCTACACTCAATATTCACACTTTCACATCCTGATTTTAATGTTAGCGAACAACGACTTGCAGACCAGGTGAGAGCTATCCATAGAAACAACCTTGTTCCTGAAACAATAAGAGAGCAAATAAAAAATCAGCTTCAACCTCGAAATCAAATCAACCATCTTAATGAACCACGAATAGAAGAAATAGATCAACCGAATGAAAACATCGAAATTGCTAACCCTAATGAAATAGAACTTCAAGATATGGGATTTGAATCGCAATTGTCAGAAACATTCAGGGAACTTTTCTCACTATATAATAATACGGCTCCAGCCCTCAGACCTCCCATAGCAAGGATAAACACTTCTCGCAAAATGTGCCAAATCATAAAACACCTGAACGAAGTGATCATTCCGAGTTTCTTGCAGAACATAAGCAGCTTAGACGAGTTGCATGCCGTTATCTACTGTGCAGCACAAACAACAGCAACCCATTTAGGAAAAGCACCAAGAAACCAAGCACAACCATTAAGACAGATTAAGAATAAAAATGGGGTTAAACCATGGATGAAGAGGCTAGAAAAGGGCATACAAAAGTTACAAAGTGAAATATCATCCTTAAATGAATTTTTAAAAGGCAACAAATCGAGAAGACTGAAAAGAAATATAAACAAAATATGTCAGACATACCAAAACCATTCGAAATATGAGAGTAATGATCGAGTTCCTCAAAGAGTATTAGATACACTTAGACAAAAGCTTTCTGTGATGAAAACAAAACGGCAAAAATACAAAGTTTCAGAGAAAAGGAAAGTAAACAACTGCTGTTTTTATAAAAACGAAAAAGCTTTTTACAGAAAATTAAAAGATAAGAAAAATGATGATGGAACCTCGAACACAGACTTACCCACAAAGGAAGATACTGAAAGATACTGGTCGTCGATATGGTCTCGACCAGCAGAACACAACCCAAATGCACCATGGATAGTAAACGAAGTAAGAAGAGCAGCCGGTATAACAACAATGGTAAACCATAATATAACGGTCGAAAACTTAGTTACAGTTCTAAACAAAGCACAGAATTGGAAAGCACCAGGTGTTGATAAAATACAAAACTTTTGGTATAAACGGCTAACATCAACTCATCAAATCTTAGTCAATCTCTTCAATACATGCATTGAGAATCCCAACGAATTTCCAGAGTTTTTAACCGAAGGTATAACCTACCTTTTACCTAAATCAACAACGTTCAATGGAGACCCAGCTAGAGGAAGGCCAATTACATGCCTTCCAACTATGTATAAAATTTTAACGGCCTGTATTAATGACTCCATCTACGACCATTTAACTCAACAACAAGTCATAACAGAAGAACAAAAAGGATGCATAAGAGGATCGAGAGGATGCAAGGAACAATTAACAATCGATCAAGTAATACTTGAACAAGCTTCAAAAGAAGCACGCAATTTATACGTTGGATACATTGATTATCAAAAAGCTTTCGACAGTGTTCCACATTCTTGGCTGATAGAGATCCTAGCAATTTATAAAATTAACCCAATTTTAATAAGCTTCTTAAAAAGAGTTATGAGGAACTGGAGAACAGCTATAGAAATCAAAGGAGGTTTGGTGGAAAATAAAACAGATACTATCCAGATAAGACGAGGAATTTTCCAAGGGGATTGTCTTAGTGCTTTGTGGTTTTGCGTAGCTTTAAATCCACTAAGCAAGATTCTGAATGAAACAGGATATGGGTTTAAAATTAGGAAGGAAAGAGAACAAATGCACCAAATCTGCCATCTCTTATACATGGATGATCTTAAGTTGTATGCATCCACCAAGACTCACCTTAACCATCTGATAAGCATAACAGAATCATTTAGCAACGACATTAAAATGTCCTTTGGGATTGATAAATGCAAGACCCTAGATATAACAAGAGGGAAAATATCTCGAAACCGTGAACCCGCGATTTGTGAGCTCGGTGAAATGACTCAAGATGATGTCTATAAATACCTCGGAGTTATACAAAGCAGAAGAATTGAACAAAAAACAGTAAAAGACAAGTTGAAGAGCGAAATGTTTGCAAGAATCCATAAGCTAGCTAAATCAAATCTGAACGGTAAAAATCTTTTTCATGCGATTAATTCCTATGCCATTCCCGTACTCAGTTATAGCTTTGGAATTATTCGTTGGACTCCAACAGAGCTTATCAGTATACAAAGAAAAATAAGAACAGTTCTAACAAAGTATAGAATACATCATCCGAAGTCCTGCTTGGAAAGAATGACTCTACCTAGAAGTCTTGGCGGTAGAGGACTAATCGACATTCATCTCTTACATGAAAACCAAATTAAGTCCCTTAGATCATATTTTTATGAAAAACAAAATGAATCACACCTTATAAGGGCAATTACTTCTGTAGACAATGAATACACGCCTCTGAAACTACAAAAATCTGTTATAGATTTCACCGCATTTTCAAGAAACCAGACATTACAAAAGTGGGCATCAAAAACTTTACACGGAAGGCATTACCATGCGTTAACCAACCAAAATGTTGATCAAAAAATGTCAAACAAATGGCTGACTTATGGAAATATTTATTCCGAAACTGAAGGATTGATGTTTGCTATCCAAGATGAGGTACTACCAACTCGTAACTATGTGAAATATATCGTTAAGCAAACGGATGCTCCTGAAGATGTTTGTAGAAGGTGTGGTTCGCGAGGTGAAACAATTGACCACATAATTTCAGGGTGCTCAACTTTGGCTCAGAGCGACTATATGAAACGTCACAACAATGTTGCCAAAATCCTCCACATCGAGATCCTGAAAAAATATAAAATGACGCCCGAACAAACTCGATACTACATCTATCATCCCGAGCCAGTAATCGAAACTGAAAATGTCAAAATATACTTTGATAGAACGCTATACACAACACACCGTCGTGAGCATAATAGACCTGATATCACCGTAATCAACAAATCGACTCGAGAAGGCTACTTAATAGATATTGCTGTTCCGCTTAGTAGAAATATGGAGAGGACATACGTAGAGAAGATCAATAAATATGCCGAGCTTGCATCCGAGATAAAAACGCAGTGGCAGCTGAGATCAGTGAAGGTGATACCAGTTATCATATCCAGTGTTGGAATCATCAACAAAAACCTAATCGATAGCTTTAGAACTTTAAATTTAAAAGAATCCATTATTCAGGACATACAAAAAGCTGTGATAATTGATACCTGTCATGTAGTTCGAAAATTTTTGCAATAGTTTTAATTATAATAAGCATAGTATAATTTTATTTAGACTTAAGGTCTCTAAAATTGTATTTAATATCACCATTAAATGAGAATTAAAGATACATAATAATAATAATAATAATAATAATAATAATAATAATAATAATAATAATAATAATAATAATAATAATAATAATAATAATAATAATAATAATAATAATAATAATAATAATAATAATAATAATAATAATAATAATAATAATAATAATAATAATAATAATAATAATAATAATAATAATAATAATAATAATAATAATAATAATAATAATAATAATAATAATGATAATAATAATAATAAGATTAATCGCATGACCCGGAGTGTTATCATGTAGATTGCAATAACCATAATTAATAATGTACTTGGGCAGATTCCAAGGAGTTTTTTTTTGTATATTGGATTCTTCGACTCCACATGGAGTACCGATAGATTTGGCCTCAGAGAAAAAGAAACGTAGTAGCTGTTATCACCGATATCCGTTTGTATGAGGTGATAATGTCAACAGCCGATTTTGCCGAAAGGACCGGTAAAACAAAGGGGAAACAAAACTACTGGAAAATGGGCGGAGCTATTAATTAGCACCATGAACTGATAGCTGAAGTTGCCAAGACAGGACAGTTGGTGGATAATTATAGAGCAGATCGGGTCGGAATATTCAACTTATTAAACTTTATAAAAAATTAGTTAACGCGGCAATCTAAAAGTCAATTTAAGAACCGCAGAAAACGAAATTTTAAAGATTTAGTTTATCGCGCACGAAAACGAAAAAAAAAAAAAGTGCCGGAAACAAATAAGCTAAATATAAAAAAAACCATGCGATAAAAAAAAAAAAAGAAAAATTACCTATATAAAAATCGTCATTCTACCTACATCCATCCCTAAATAAAAAGTGGTTAAACATATTATAAATCATAACTACTTTGATTAAAAAGGTGACAAAAATAATAAATTAAAACAATAAAACTCTAGCTAATTCTTTAGAGTATAGCTTATCCGCTTTAAAAATAAACATATATAAAAACCTATCAAACTACACAAATAAAAAAATACTTACCATCGAAAAACAAAGAAAAAAATTACAGAAAAGTGATACCGGCAACCTAACCGACGAACTAAACAAAACCCGATATACCCTACAAAAACCCCTCTGCTCGTATCGTACTTAAATAATTACCCTTACCAACAAGCATACAAAAAAAAAAGAAAAAAAATAAGGAATACCCACCTTGAGCCCTATCTACCTGAAAAAAAAAGAAAGAAAAAAAAAACAACATTATAAACTTACCTGAGGAAACTATAAATACTTACCAGTGATCCTACGAATCAACATCAAAAGAAGATTGCTGCAACGACTTCAGCGAAGCAGCGAAGCATCACCCTACGAAGCGACGCGGCGAGGCAGATCTCCCAGTGCAAAAGTGTCCAATGTGTACTCCCATACTTACCCCTTCCAAATTTCTGAGTGTACATATATACCTAACCCTACCTTCCTATTGTGTCGAGTGTATTGTATAAGTGTCTAAATATAAGTTCAAATAAAATTGTAAACAAAATATTTCATAAGTAAAAAAAGTGGCCAAGTTTTATTAAATAAAATAAGTAATAAGAACAAATCAAAAATACAAAATAGAAAAAAAAAGAATACAAAAGAAAAAAAGCTTAAATTAAAATTAAATTATGTGTGATACCATAAATCTAATTTATCCCTGCGCCCTTAATCAAAACAAAAACAAAACAACATAACATATATCTTTACAGCACGTCACCTACATATCATAAAGGATATACAAACAAAAAAAAAACTCCAAAGCGGTGCACCTCCTTGGCAGTGCGGTTTACAGAGTAAGTCATTAATTTTATTTATTTTAATTATATAAATCTTTTATTTTTGTTTTGGATGCGGGAAATGCATATGAAGATATCAATTGTTATTGAAAACATAAATATATAAAATATATTAGAAACAAAATATAGAACAACAACAAAATTTAAAAATTGAACCAAGTGATAAAATTTTACGATTCGATAATTCAACCAATTTTACAAAAAGAAAAAAAAACTACATAATACCCATAGGTATATATGTACAACATATAAACTAATACATAGCTTCAAAGTTCCAAATTAGGAGACAAATATACAACACACATACATATTATATTATTTTTTTTTTCTCTAAATCACAAACATTGAACAATAGACAGATATACAACTTACATATTATAAAGATATTTCCTTAATTTACATTTATATAGAACAATACCTACTCATGAACAAATCTACAACACACATATTACACAAATATATATAAACAAAAAAAAAACCTATAGCTAAAACAAATTATGATAAAACCATGGAATTAATGATAATAATTTATTTTTGATTAATTAGGTTTAGAGTTGCCAACTAGGCAGAAATTAGTTTTTTTGATTTTAAATTATATTATCTATTTTTTTTTCGTTAACTTAATTTATTTAATTATTAAATTGATCAACAGTTATTTTAACTCCTTTACTTGGCCCACAAATAAATATTGTTATATTTTTATATAGAAATATTTTGTACTTTATTTTTTTTTAAATCTGGTGATTTTGGGTTTTCGTTCAATGATCGATTGAAGTATCTATTATAGATGGGAAGTTTGTTCCTTTTGGATTTTATTTTGGACTTGCTGAGACTTTTATAATTTAAGATGGAAGCTTAAATATTAGGTCAGAGGTGGAGCTGATGAATGGAAACAATGGAATGGTCTAGTTAACGACTGGGTAAGTTGTAGATATAACAGGATCGGGGCTACTGCACAATATGGAGGAAGCAGTAGCCAAGGTGGTATTCATAGAATACATTGGGTGGGCTAATTCCTCCGGAGGGTCATCAACACCTTTGACCCTCCCCCCCCTATTGGAGTCACACCCCTCTCTTCTGGACAACTTCGGGCTCGACTATTTTATTTTGTTGAACCCAAACTTCTCTTTTCTACTCTTTGGCATGAAATTTATTCGTAACTCCAGTCCCCGCTACGGTAGCAAGAACCCCCCCTCCGACGAGCTAGGACGTGCACATGCTAGCATGCCTCGCTGCCGTAGCTTGGACGCCCTCGCCTTCCGCTGCCAGGATCAGCCTCATGTGCCTGTAGCATGGGGTTGTAATGGTGGTAAAGGAAGGGGAGGTTAAAGGGTTCTCAAATTGGTCTATGTGCTTGCGATTTTCATCACTACGTGGAGAGCCATAGCATTCAGTTTGGGAACCTTTGCTGATAACACCCGCGGTTCGTTACAAAGCGGATCCTCGGCCAGCTTTCCAAGAGCCCATTCACCAAAAATTCGGCGTTGTGGTAGGTCGGCTGGCTTTAGTTCTTGCACCAGCTGTATCTTAAAAGGCTTTACGCCCAAATCCTTCCGCAAAATTTTCCACGTAGTGCTGTAACAAAGGCCTAACTGCTGGGAACGGCGCCGAATCGACATTTCGCGGTCTTCTGTCACACTAGCTGATACGGCCGCAATATTTTCTTCACTACGCACAGTACGTAAACGTATTGGTGGTTTAATGTCCAACAAAGTAAATTTGGTGCGAAATTTGGTCACAATCTTCCGAATAGACTGCTCAGAAGGTCGAGAATGCCGACCATAAAATGGAAGCAGCGCGCGATGAACATTTCGAACCGAGCACGAATTTTGATAGTAAAATTCAATAATTTGCAAGCGTTGTTCATTTGTAAGACGATCCATGGTTAAATTGCAAACCAAACTGAAGCTGTTTGACAGTGACACAAGGTACTAAACACACGTCAGCTGTCAAAACCAGTGTTGCCAAAACCAAACCAGCTAAAAAATCACCCGTTAATAAACAAAAAAAAAGAATAAAATTCTAAATTATATGGTGAAAAATCTCAAGTTTGCACGACCAACTTCTACTTTTTTCGGGAGTTGAGAAAATCGAAAGTTGATAAACTCTAGAGTTGAAAATCGGAAGTTGAAACTGTCATCTTTGAGTGAAGAAAACCAAAAACACAAGTTGAAAGTAAAAATCCTCAAGTTGTGTTCAACTTTTAGTGAAGAAAACGGCTCTAAATTTTCCATCATTTTCAGATAACTTTTATTTTCGTGGCACGGCTCTGTAGCCCTCTATATAGGGCTGAAATTGCTTAAAGCTTTACTTTTAACATTTTCATTACATGTTTTTTAAGGCAGGTCCTCATTCTCACAATGCAACTCACCGCATTGAATCAAAATGCGATCTGACTTGCTAAATCATTCAAATTTTGTAAACAAAAATTAAGATTCAAACTTCATTTAAGACATTTATACCAAACAACTAGTGTACATTACCTATATATTTGCTTGTATATATGCAAAAAGGGCGTTCCAAAAGTAATAGTCAAAATTGAAGCTGATGACAGACTAGGTTATTACCCTTATGAAAAATATTTGATCGTAAATACTAAAGAAGAGTCTATAAAAGTATCTGTGGTTAAAGGGTTTTTTTTTTAGGGTTGGGGTTATGATAAGATTATTACCTTAAAACCTGTGACAAAAATGGTACCCTCATGAAAATTTATTAAATGTGCTATGAACTAACAGAATGAAGAATCAAAATAGTGTTTAAAAATATCTATATGGAAGAAGGATATTTTTAATGGGTGAAGGAAAGTAGAATACTTCTTCCAAAAACAAAAAAAAACACCCTTTCTCCCTTAATATTTTTGTAAACTCCTTTGTTTCTTCATTCTCGTAGTAAATGAAACACTTTTCATGAGTTTCATGGGGGTACCATTTTTGTCACAAGTCTTATGGTAACAATCTCACCATAACCCCAACCTTAAAAAAAAACCCTTTAAACGTAGATATTTTTAAAGAGTCTTCTTATTATTTTTTCTATTACTTAGGTAGGCTTTTTTGGTCAATTTATATTGGAATGCAAATAAAACAAGTTTATCTCATCTTTTTCCCAACGTTTCGTCGCTATCCACGACTTCTTCAGGGGTAGATCTATTTTTATTAAATAAATATGAATACCAATGACAATTTTTCGAAATATTTTTTGAAAGCAAACTTACTTTGAAATTTATAAAATGTTTACATGTACATAGCTATAACTGTTTTGTTTTTAAAACTATCACTTTTTGATTTACTTTTTTAACAGAAAAATAATAAATTAACATATATTTGACAAGACTAATAATTTAAAGGAACAAACACAAATTATCACAGCAGTGTTGCAATCAGGTACTTATTTTATTGCCAAAGCGTAGCTCACGATTGTATTGTCTCTGTCTTCTTTTGTGTTCATCGTTCGCGTCATTTTTTGTTGAATTCTTAAACTTTCAAGAGTAAATCTCGCGTTCATTCTCTTTTCTTTGTCAAGTACTCTTACGTCGTCAAAATTGGCTGTGTGTCCGCTGTCAAGTATGTGTTGTGAGAGACCTGTCGATTCTTTTCTCTTTCTAATGTCTGCTTTGTGCTCTGTCATTCTTATACCTAACAGTCTTTTAGTAGTTCCTATATATACCAAATTGCACACTTCCCCCTCTTTTCCACTGCAGCTCACCTCATAAACGACATCATGTTGTTGGTTTTTGTCGATTGGAGCTTTTGTGTTGGTGAAAATTGTTCTTAGTGTTGCATTTGATTTATGTGCATACGATGCATTCTCTTGTTTAATTGTCTGGTGTAAAGCTCTACTGTCAGTTAGCTGTGGTATATATCGAATGCTATAGTACCTGGTGTTGCCGTCATTTTTATTTTTGATTGTTTTGTTGTTTATTGGTTTGGTTTTCTTATTATTGTTTTTCATGACAAATGAACCATTGATGCCAAGTTTTATCGACGAACCAGTATTTTATACTGGTGTCCGGCAATATTTTACTTTTATACTGAAAATATAGTCTTCTTAGCATAAAAATTACAATAACTTTTTTCTCGGAGGCCGTATCGACTTGGTTTTTATGTCATGTGTCTTATGCTTAGGTTGCACAAAAGTTAATTTTTCTGTTTGATACACCACAATTTCCCCCCCCCCCCCCTCTCCCCTCAAAAAAACACCCTTCCATGTGAAATATTTTTATAAATAAATAAATAAATTGGGTGGCGCAACAGCTCGTGGAGAACCAGGGCCTGGTGACTTACAACTCACAACCATTCCTGTGTGCGTGTTGTTGGCAGGAATGGAGGGAGATATTTTTATATAGGCTCTTGATTTTGCATTCTCATAATGCATGAAACGTTTTCACCAAGTTTCATGATGGTACTAATATTTTCTTATTCGAAAGACTTTTCGTACTATTTTACCTGTACTATAAGTACACTGATAAAAGAAGTTCTTAATCAAAAACAGAAGCTTAAATTTAGTATTTATGATCAAATATTTTGCATAAGGGTAATAACCTAGTCTGTTATCAGCTTCAATTTTGTCTATTACTTTTAGGACACCCTTTTTGCATATAAACACTAGTTGTTTGGTATAAATGTCTTAAATGAAGTTTGAATATTAATTTTTGTTAACAAAATTTGAATGATTTAGCAAGTCAGATCGCATTTTGATTCAATGCGGTGAGTTGCATTGTGAGAATGAGGGCCTGTCCTTAAAAACAAGTAATGAAAATGTTAAAAGTAAAGTTTTAAGCCATTTCAGCCCTATATGGCTACAGATACAGAGCCGTGCCACGAAAATAAAAGTTATCTGAAAATGATGGAAAATTTAGAGCCGTTTTCTTCACTAAAAGTTGAACACAACTTGAGGATTTTTATTTTCAACTTGTGGTTTTGGTTTTCTTCACTCAAAGATGACAGTTTCAACTTCCGATTTTCAACTCTAGAGTTTATCAACTTTCGATTTTCTCAACTCCCGAAAAAAGTAGAAGTTGGTCGTGCAACTTGAGATTTTTCACCATAATTTAGAATTTTATTCTTTTTTTTTGTTTATTATAAGTTATATTCACTTTCAATATTTAGAACAAATTAATTTAAACCATATCTCAAAGTCAAACACTTATTTTTTGCAAGATGAATACAAAATAAAACAATTCAAAATGAAACTAAATTTTCAAGTTTAAATACGACCAAATAAACAACTTTGGGTAGTTTGTTTTGGTTTTTTCGTTTTGACAACAAAAATAAATTAATGGACGCAATTTATTAAAATCTACCATTGAAATTGACATATCTGTCACAAATATTTATTTATTTTTGATTTGGATATTTTGAAAAACGGAAGTAGGCCAACTTTCAAATTTCAAATCCCGAGTTGAGAATTTAAGAAGTGAAGAAAAGCAATTTTCAACTTCCCATCCAACTCTCGATTTGATATCAACTCTAGAGTTTTCCAACTCCGGAGTTTTCGGCAAGTTGACTAATAGTGAAGAAAACCGACCTTAATGGGCTACAATTTTGGCTATAACTTTTTTTTACAAAAAATTTATGGTTCATTCATAATATCGAAAAAACCATTGCAGCCACCTGAAATTTAGTTTGCAAACACCTACAACTTTTATAACTTTTTATATATTCAAAATTTTGAAAAAAGTTTCGAGCAACAGTTGTTGAAAAATTTGTCGCTAACAATTTTGTACGTAGGATCAATACTTTCTGAGATAATTAGCTTTGATGATATGCATTTCAATAGAAAAAATACACTCTTTCCTCAATTTCATGAATTTTTAAGACGGCCTTCGTTGTAAGTTATGGGTGTAAGACCTACTAATATTTATTTGTTAAGATGCCAACCATAAATTAAAATTGGTTTCATCCTTGAGAAAATGAGTTGATTTTTAGTATTTTGTTGCGGGTTTTAGGTGGTTTTAAGACGACCTTCGTTGCATAATGAAATTGTAAGACCTCATAATTTTTGCTTCTTATGTCCCAAATAATGCGTACAGAAAGTTTGTAGTACGGGGTAATTAGACTTTTGCTGGGAAATAATTCAAACATGCAGTTTGACTTTGATATTCGAAAGGGTATTAGTACACGAGCCGAAAACCACATTTTTCACAATTGCACCTAGAGTCATTTGGCCGCCATTTTGTTTTTAACGGCTTTTTTTGTTATCAGACGTAACTCACGCATTTTTGACGCTACGAAAAAAAACAGTGAGACAAACTTGTAGAAAATTTAATTGTCTACAAAATATGTTAAGTAACTTTTTTCGATAAGTGCTTTTTTTAAAAAGTTACACTGCATTTTCTTAAAAAAAGTAGGGGTTGATTTTGGTATATTCATCATATCTTATTTTTTTGTTCTAAAAAAAAAAAAAAAAGTTATAGTCCCTTCAATTATCTATATTTTTTGCCTTGACAGTTTTGCTATACGGCTTACGGTTCTCACCCTGTAGCGCATATTAGTAGTAGAGAACTGTATAGAATCATATATTTTTAACTACTTGACTTCTGCTGGTAAATACAAACCTCGAGGCTCGAAAGTAAATTAGTACTCGAGCCGAACACATCATTCTTCACAACTGCCCGTAGAGTCATTTAGCCAACATTTTGTTTTTAACGTTTTTTATATCTTCGCAAGTAACTCACTTTTTATCTATGCCAGACAAAAAAGTTGTAGAATAGACTTGTATAGAACATTAAATTTCCTACAAAATGTTCCTTGTAACTTTTTTCGATAAGTACCTACTTTTTTAAAATTGTACTGCATTTTGTTAAAAAAAGGGTTTCTTTTCAATTTATGGTAGAAGTTATAAATAAACCCTTAGAAATAAATGGATTACATACAACCTTTCTCGATGACTTCAATTTATTAAAAAAAGATAGAAATTCAGTATATTACATTTCAGGTTAGATATGACATAAAAATATGACAATGATAACAAAAGCTTAGTTTTAAGTGGTATACATTATTTTGAACAGGGATGTTGTGTTTTATTCAACAATTTATCATAAAAAAATAAATGTCGAAATAAAAATTGTAGGTAGACTTTTCAATTATCTATATTTTTTGCCTCAATATTTTTTTTCTTATGCGGTATACTTCTGTAGCGCATTATGTATATTCAAGAAATCCGTACAGGATTGGATGTTTTATTTTTGTTATAATTTTGTTTTGTTATATTCGTATCATAATTGGCTATACTCAAACAAATAATTGACGACATAATTCTCTTCAACCCCACCCTCAACATAGAGTTTTTCACTACAAAAAAGTGCGAACAACAAAGAAATAGAATCTGATTTATCATAATTATTAGACTGTTTCCAAAAAAAAGTTTTCTTCCAAACAGGATCAAAAGTTTCAGTTAAAGCCTAGTACTCACCTCTTGTGAAATGAAAAATTAAAACCGCTTCAAAATCCACGTAAATAATCATAATGAACACGCATAATTGATACTCCACGTGAATTTTTGGTATTCAGTTTGAAATGTTTGATACTCACTTTGAGTGAAAAAAAAAATAAATTAATTTTTTTAATTTGACAGAATCTTGAAAAAATTCTAATTTTTGTATGTACATATATATGTACATACATATGTATATCTTTAATTGTTGTTACATATTTGGTGTATTTCGTTTTGTTTTAATTTTTGATTGCAATAAAATGCAAGAATAAAGTCGTTGGTTTGATCCGAATCAACTCTTTACAATTTTTATTTTGAACCAAAAAAATTAATTGACAAAAGTCAAACTTTTCCACATCTCAATCCTTTTTCCTGGTGGTTGTACGTAGAGAAATGAAAATTATATCGTGAAATATATGTATAACGAACCGGTTCATATTTTACTCTCGAATTTGGGTACTCACCTCTCGTTGCGAATTCCAGCGCGATGAATTAAAGGGCACTTTTGTATAGAAATTTCATTTTCACCCGAACTGAGTACTAGGCTTAAGCGAAAAAAGATGTCTGTGAAAATGTGGGCTCTTAAAAATCATGTTTAGACATGCCTCGTCGCAGATTTCGGTTTTCCATACGATTTGTATGGGAGAAAACTCCTGTTTGTATTTGGAATCTTATAACTTTATGCATAATAACAGGTATTTAAACTAACTACTTACGTTTTTCTTATAGAAAATTGAACTTCTTAAACAAAAGGTCTTGATATGTTGTATCGTAAATACAGCCGTTTTGAAGTCACATCCATTTAATAGTACTAATTTACTTTCGAACCTCGAGGTTTGTATTTACCAGCAGAAGTCAAGTAGTTAAAAATATATGATTCTATACAGTTCTCTACTACTAATATGCGCTACAGGGTGAGAACCGTAAGCCGTATAGCAAAACTGTCAAGGCAAAAAATATAGATAATTGAAGGGACTATAACTTTTATTTCAACTTTTTTTTTTTTTTTTAGAACAAAAAATAAGATATGATGAATATACCAAAATCAACCCCTACTTTTTTTAAGAAAATGCAGTGTAACTTTTTAAAAAAAGCACTTATCGAAAAAAGTTACTTAACATATTTTGTAGACAATTAAATTTTCTACAAGTTTGTCTCACTGTTTTTTTTCGTAGCGTCAAAAATGCGTGAGTTACGTCTGATAACAAAAAAAGCCGTTAAAAACAAAATGGCGGCCAAATGACTCTAGGTGCAATTGTGAAAAATGTGGTTTTCGGCTCGTGTATTAATACCCTTTCGAATATCAAGGTCAAACTGCATGTTTGAATTATTTCTCAGAGCTCCATATAATGAAATCTACATAATTACCCCGTACTATTGAAGCTTGAGAAAATGAGTGAATTTTGTCATTTTTTTGCGGACTTTGCATCCCTTCTGTAACCCCCCGTTGTAAGGGTGCGTTGTAAGACCACCAAATTATTGATATAGATTAAGGGTACTACACATAAAAAAATGAAGCTTGAGAAAATGGGTGTGAAATTTCTGTCGTTACCTCCCGGGCTAATCCTAAACGGCTCGATCGATTTTCTTCAAACTTGGTACATAGCGGTTTTTGGTGATTATACCCATACATTTTTTTCATTTTTTTAGAACCAAAAATAACGGTAGGTACCTGCCTTACAATTTTTTTAGCAATTTTACATAATGGTATTTTTCTCAAAAACGGCTCGACAACTTTTCTTAAAAAAAATTTAATAAATTTATTTTGGTAAAGGCTTTCTTTGGGTGGAAAACCATTTTTCAAAAATCGTTATTAATGGTACCTCCCAAAGAACCATTTTTTAAATTTTTGATTTTCTTCAAAACGGTACGATCGATTTCAATTATTTTTTTTTACAGAAGCTTGCAGAAAATATAAATAGTTTTGTGTACCAAAATTTTTGAAAAATATTAAATATATACTTTTTGGATTTTTAAAAAATGTTTCAAATTATGTTTTGAGAAATCAAATATTTCGAAAACGACATAGTCGATTTTTTTTAAACTCAATATTTAAGAGTTTTTTAGTACCCTCTAAAATATTTTTAGAAAAAATTTTACATTTATGAAAAAAGTACAAAAGTTAAAAAACCGCAAAGGAAAATATTTTTTTCTCAAAAGCCAATCCTACGATTTGGACTAAACTTTTTCCATTGTACTAAATTTAGTACGACCCACTACCAAAAATCATAAAATTTTACAATTCGAAATTTTTAATAGTAGGTACCTGTCATAGAACGATTTTTTTATTTTGAGTTTATTCAACGGATTTCGATACATTTTTTACATTCAAATTTCAGATAAGATTAAATAAAATTGCACATCAAAATTTTCAAAAAAAAGTTTTTTTTTTTTTGAAAATTCGATATCTCAAAAACGCGTTGACAGTTTGTTTTTAAATTTTGTTTTTATCTGCACATAAATATAAACTTTAGATTTGCATTCCAAAATTTGTCCTTAAAAATATTTTAAGAATTTTATTATAGAAAAATTATTTTTTTAAAAAACCGCTCTAACGACTTAAAATTTTTTTTTCATACAATCATATTCAATCAAGAACTCAGATGGCATTCTTTTTTCCCCTCAAACTTAGTTGCTTTAGATGACTTAAATGTCGTATTTCATGCTCCATTTCTCCATACAATTTTCTTAAACCTGAAGTCAGTGGCGGATCCAGGGGGTAGGCTCTACTTATTTCAGGCCTTAAAGGTATAAGACAAAAAGCTGAGGCTTGGGGCTAAGTCTTTACGAAACGCTTCCTGAGCGTGCAAGGGAATCAGATGAAAACTGTAACACTAAAAGGGCTAACAATTTTGCATAATAGCTGTGTTTTTTTCCAGGTATTAAAGAAATCCGACGAAAGAAAGAGGCAAGAGCTAAAAGAAAAGTAAGTATGCATACCTAAAGCCTAGTACGCAGATCGAGATAAAATTTATCTCCCATATAGAATTTTCCCCAGGACAAATTTTATCTCGGATTTTTTTCCAAGCGGTACGCAGCTCCAACGCAAAATTTGACAGTTGTAACCGCTGTTCGTGAAAAGGTAAAAGAAAGTCTCCACTTGATTTTGCGCGGAAAAGAATGTTCGAAGCATTATTTTTCCGGACAAATTGTGACGTTTTATATATATTTCGCTTTTTATAAACTAAAATCATCTCCCTGTTTCATTCTTTCCATTATTAAGACGTTCCGAGGACGCACCACGGAAATAATATATAAAATGCGTGCAAAAAATGATGACATGGAATGAGAATAGGATAAATAAAACAGCTGTTTTAAATCAGTCAGTGGCGTAGCTAATGGGAAAGGGTACAAAAGGGCCACATTCAGATACGGAAAATATTTTTTTTTTTTCAATAAAAAAATTGAATTGATTCCCAAACCGAGCTAAATCGAGTTGATTCCAACAGCAAATAGAGTTGGAAAATTTAATTGGATTTTGGTAGCAGTAAAAAAATTGTGAACATATCTAATTTTGGCATGGTTTTTTTAGGCCATCGACAACACATCCATGATCCATCCCTCAATGGAATTTGAAAATTGATGGTTTGAAAGATGAATAACAAACTATACTTTGACGGAAAAAGTGTATTTTGATCCAAATGCTATCAAATTGCCCTAGAATCGCCTTTTTCCAGAGAAGTAAAACAAACTGAAAATTTCAGACCTTCTAAAGGTATTTTCACCCATCCACTGCCAAATCCAAATGCTTTGAAGGAATCTTATTTCTGGTAAAAATTTAAATTTATGTGAAATGAAGGATATTTTATAGTTTTTTTATATTTCTAACTACGCTACTGTTCTCATTTGACTTTTGTTTTTATCTCTACACCTTCTGAATTTGTCTCGAGAGGAAAAATGCAGAAATAAAATTTGTCTTTGCTCAATCTGCGTACTAGGCTTAAATGCTGTATTTTTTTCCAAGCTTATATTGAAACTAGTGAGGTTGCCTTTCATGCTATTAGTTTTACCTAGATTTCCTTGGGTATCGATATTTCTTAAAGAGCAAATTAAGTTTGACAAAACGAATGAATGTTAGCTTTTTCTTAAACTCCTCTCTTGATATTTTTCGGATTTAGCTAAACCCAGATAACTTTTGGCGCTTAAGATTAAAAACTCAGTTTCCGGTGTAAAAAATCTGATTACAGAATCCGACGAATGAGTCAGGCCCAATTTTGACATTTGGATCATAGTAAAAATGTCAAAATTCAGTCTGATTCGCTCCGCAGGTCATTCTACGGATGCTATAGGTAATTGGCCTGAATAGCTTTGATATGAATAGTTTGCACGATAACATCACAATATTGTTTTAGAAATTTTAACTTATGTTTTTATTTCAGATTGTTTTCGTATGCCGAAGAATATTTTTACGATTTCAAAGACTGCTTTAAGACGAAGCGATTTTTGATCCTAGTTTCTCTTTTGATTTCCTTTGTGCTCTAACGAAAGATTAGAGTGCTCTTTCCGCGAGCAATATTCATTTAATGAAATGAGAAAGAATTTCAATTCACTTCGAACTTGTTTTCGAAATGTTAAAATCAGCTGTAACGGTTAGTTTTTTTTTTTTTTTTTTTAAAGTGTAATAAACATTTTTGTTTTAATATGGACCAAATACTCAGAAATTGAAGGGCAGAAAAGATTTTCAAATTTTAACTCTGATTTTTTTTTTTCAAATCTTCGTCAAACTGTAAGATGTGACTTGACAAAACATATGAATGGAATTCGCATTAAAATAGTTAATGATCGGAATGTTGAACACGAATTTTTATGTTCGAAATACCAATCCATATGGGACTAGTCATTTTAGGTGTTCTAAGAAATAAAAAATTTGCAATTGTTCTTTTGCAATTACCATTCTTTTTTGTCATTTATAGCATTCTCTTCTATAGGAATTAAATTTTAAGAATTAGATAGGTGAGATACAAGGGCGTACGCCGGATTTCGATTAGGTGGGAGCAAACTCATTCAAAAAATAGTTTTATTACAGAAATCTTGCTTTAAAATGTTTTCATCAAAAGAAGAAAAATTGAATAGGTAATATATGAAATATATTCTGATTAGGGGGGAGGCAAGCACATCTAGCAGCCCCCCTTGCGTACGCTCTTTTGTTTCAATTTTTTTCAATTTAACTTTGGTACGGATCTTACGTTAGTGTTAAATACAGAAAAAAAAGTTTGCACTGTGACTCTTTTAGGCTTAGTTATTAGATTTTCTTAGACGGTTGCTTGTTAGAAAGTTTCTCAAAACTTCTCATTAGTTGGAAATATGTTTTATTTAAATATGTAAATAAAATGTCTAAATAATCAAATCTTGGACAACTGATCCAAGTTAAAAATTTTAGGACAACAGTAACATACAAAGTTTATCAATAACTTTTCGGAGGTGGACGGCTGTCTTAAGTTATACCAAGTACTTTAGGATGAGGTTTTATAATACCTACAAAAAGTATTCAAATTAAAGAAAGGTACCTACCTACTTATTTAAAGTTCCGATTAACATATCCTAACAACTTTTTTATACGATGTGTCTTTGTGGAGAAACTGGTTAATGCGTCTTTTCAAAATAGCAGCTGAAGCTTACTTATTACCAGATGCTCCATTTCCAATCATAAAACTTTGCAGAATTTTCCTATTAAGTACCTACATACATATATTTTTCGCATTGTAAAAAATCTTTTTTGATTCAGCTGCCGACTAGCCTACTTTCTGAGAAAAGAAGATTTGGGTTGGTATAGGGCATTCGTATATGATTAAGAACTTTTCAAAAGATGTGTCTAAGGAAACTCCAAGCCATGGTTCATGGTGTAGCAAATTTAGTCAAACTGCATAAATCGATGTGCAACATTTTTTGTACGGTATGTATTTGGCTAAAGCCAAATACTGCCCGCGCGGTAGGAGGAAGGTTTATTTTGTTTTTATTTAATATCTAACTCGACCGAATTTCATTTAACATCAAAATGAAAAGAGTCACTTTTGAACAATTGAATTATCTAAAAAATTAATAACATTAGTTCATTCCGCCTCCAGCCTTACTGGGCTCAACCTTCTGACAGTAGTTGCCTCCGTGGCAACATTTTTTTAAAGTAGAACTATAGAACAACCACAAAAAATAGCTTCGTATTTCTGTAATCACATTAACATAAGGTAATTTTTCCATCTTAACTTATTTTGGAAATCAGCAAGTCACAAGAAATAAACTATACATTTTGAATTTCTACCCTGCGCCTGCACCCAAGATTCTACATTTCAAATTTTCCCACTACTAGAATTTCTTTTAATATATCGCAATAAAAGCAATTAAAACAAAACTTCCCCGAATCCACTTTGCCAAGAAATCCAACCCGACCCAATTATAAATCTCCCAACAATCGAAAACAAATATTTTCGTTGTTCACGAGGCACAACACCTTTGGATTAATTTTGTCAGAAATATTGGGTAAACAACAGACAATTATAGCACATCATGACATGCAAACACCTATAAGAACCAAAAGTTATACAAGTTACAACACCTTACTTGACATAAATCGCAGCTAAATTCATGCCGATCCAAGCGAAAGATACACGCTTAAGGATTTATTTAGGAATCCAGGTTGCAGATAAAAAAATATAACACAAAAAGAAAACTTTTCAACATAAATGTCGGCGAAACCAAAATCCAGAAATATATAAAAGACAAATTCTCCTTGTGGGTACATTGAGCTTCAACTACCGCAGATACTCTCTTAAATACCTATAAATCTCATATACGCAGAGATATGTATACCTATACCTTGACATCCTACACTGGCTCAGCTCATTCATGTCTTCGGGATTTCATTGTAAATTTTTAAAGAGGGTTCCGAAGGATAACAACCGAATTTTCAAAACAAATTGAAACGTCGAATGGCAATCGAAGAGGAATCCAACACCAAAACTCGATCGCAATGCTTCAAGTGAAGTGGGTGCTGACTATAGTGAATTGTGATACCAAATACCCGATGTTTCTTCATAGCTCCTCTCCTCCTTCCTGCCACCCTCTCTCCCTCCCTTGATATCTCTGCCAAGTTTCATTCGTTTATATGCGATTTGTAGGTCAAAGCTCAAGGCAATAAGGTTAAATGGATTGGAATTTATAAAAGTTCCACAGAGCAAAGGAAAACCCAATTCCACTAAGATAAATGTTCAACATGCAGATGGATAGTTCGACAGAAATCAGCAGAAACAAGGGAGAAAAAGGTATATAGAAGGTAGGTATAGGCACTTACAAATTAGTGAGGGAGTTCTGATTGATTGACACAACATTGACATTTGTTTTGCTACTAATTATAACTGATGTTGAAGTAAAGTATTTAATTTACATTTGAATGGACAGCGCACGTTTCAAGGCTATAATGAAATGAGTGTAATAGTCTAAGATCTGGTAAGACACTTTTTGGTGTGAAATAAAACCATCAATTCATTAATGTTATAATATTATGAGTTAGTATTCATGTTAGATGATAAAGCATACAATCGTCTATCTGTATATTTATTGGAAGTGCTACCGAGAAAAAGTAAGCACCATTTTCCTGATAACATCATGGGTTTAAACACATCAGGTCCTCTCCTAACGCCCCTCTTATTATAAATTTTTTTTTTTGTCTCCGCCAGTGACTTGATATACTCCTCCAAGTTCAGAGCCATTTATAGCAGTATTAGACTTTTGGCCGTTTTGAGACCCTTACTATTTCGAACAGATACCACCTAAATTGTGATTCTGCGTCACTGTAGCCTCTTAAATTCTTCGGATTCCAAACAATTTTACTCTTTTTGTTACCCTGATACATACTAAACCCGCAGGCCACACGAGCGAGTACTTGCTAGCGAAAAAATTTTGCTACTAGCTAGTTAACTGGCTTGCCTTTTTCGAAGCGAGTAGAGCGGTGAGTGATTTGACAATTATGGCATGTACAATTGCCAATATACTCGCTCGTGTGGCCTCAGGGTCAGGTGGTGCTACAGTCCGTTGTGGACCAGGGCCTCAACCAACAAGCTTCTTCTAACCAGCTCAATTTCTAGTTAGCTGTCTCCAGTCTCACACGCTAAGTTGGTTGAGGTCCTCTTTCCCTTGCGTGCGCCACCTGTTATGCTGTCCACCTTTACTGTGCGCCATCTCACAGGGTTGGTGTAATGTGGGTCCTTTCCTACCTCACCTACTAAGCTATGGGGGATATTGAATAGCTTCCCCAAGCCGAATATGGATGATGGCTAGATGAGCCGATCTGTTCCAGGTTTGAAATAAAAAAAGAAGGCTGAGGAGCCAATGTTATCTTTTCTAGTTCCTAAACGAAAGAGACTTTATTCGATTGAACTTAAGCTATTTATACAAAATAATTTACTTACACACTAACATCTTAAGCCCATACAAAATACATATTGTAACTTAAACATAGAAATATTTTATATTCCGAATTCTGTGGGAAATTGATGAACAACGGAACCAGGCAGCATACTTGCTATGTCATCAAATTAATAGTCAATACCAATATGCATAGCCCTTCTAATACAATGCACAAATGTATCCAAATACATCCAGCCATATGCACTACACAGCATGCAGTGCATTGAACCTTAGCGAGTAGGTAGATATACTTGACCAAAGTAATCTGAAGCGTCGCGTCCCGTCATCGTCAGTGGCATTGAAAATATTACTTAATAATTGAGTGCATGAGGTTGATACTCATGACCATGAATGAAATGCGAGTGCATTATTAAAAATAGAATAGGAATGCGAGTGCATTAAAATAAATGTTGGCTATTGTGAAGCGTAGTGTGGATTAAAGTCAATGACCGGAATTAAATGGATAATGAAATGATCGCTGGTGTGATCCCTTCACATTGGATTCCAAGACGGGCCGGAACATTGATCATTTATTTCGTCTTGCTTTCATTCACTGTTAAATCCATCTTCTTGGCTTTCTTCTGCAATACTCACGAAAGCACCACTAACTTTGTTCATCCAATTATGTAAATGTCGTCAGCGTTAGGCTAGGATCGCACTTGCGATTTTTAGTCGGTGTGATTAAAAAATCGGTGTCGCAACAAATAATTGTCATGCACTTACTTGCGGCTATCTATCGCGCGATTTTTTAGTCGCAAAAAATAGAACATAAAGCTTTTAATATGAATGCACGCACATGCGTCTATTTAATTTTGCGACAGAAAAAACGCTCAAAAAATAGATCATGTCAAACTGACAGCTGTCAAAGTGACAAATGTCAAACTGTCAGCTGTCAAAGTGACAGATGTCAAACTAACAGCTGTCAAACTGACACCGTTGATTTTCGGAGCAATATCCAGGATTTGGTACTTTGGTTCCGGATGTCGTTGTTGGTTTATCGTCCTTCTATTCAGTTGATTAGAGTGGTCGGCGATGTTTCTAACCAGCTTATCTGCGGATAGCAATAGGTACATGTCCAGGGGGCCTATCTTTGCCTCAGAGTAGATTTGTTCATTCTTGTAAAGCTTACGCCACTGACGATCGAAGTAAAGCCCAGTCAGATCCTTAGGACTTTCCTCTCAAATACTTTCAGTTCGCAGGAGTTGCTTAGGTATAGATTAGAACTTTTGGCTTTTTTGAGGACAGTCTGTGAATGTTGGGTGAATCTCAGCAGCTCGTTGAAGTTGATGCCTAGGTATATGGCGCTGCGTTTGGCCATCGTTGGCCCCCTGGTCTTCTGAAGTAGACACAGGGCCGTGCCTAGGGGTGGTTCAATAGGCCAGTTGTCCCAGGCGCCGTACCGAAAAGGGAGCACCGCGCCGTTCCGTGAAATGTGCCACCGTGCTTTGTAAGTCGCCGTACCGGCTGCTGGTGCGTCGAACTCAGGTAGGTAAAATAACTACTAATTTGAATTGTAAACCTATTATTGCTACCTATCATTACTTAGCAACTCAAATCGATTGGTCAAGGTACGTTGACTTTATAAGATCTATTTTTATAATCTCGACACCAATTTTTGACTGGTTTAAAGGCCGACTGATCCAAAAATACAAACAAAATTTTACCGACTTTTTTAAATGATGATTTCTCAAAATGTCAACAGTCATGAACATTTTGATTTAAGGAATGACGTTTACAAGCTCACACTTCTAATCTGATTAAAATACTTACTTGTTTTGAATTATCGTCAATCACCTTGTGCAGCACGTGTCATTCATGCGATTGTTTAAAGTTGAATAAACACATGTGCTTAAAACAGAGTCTACAATTTCTAAAATCCAATGACTGATAAGTTCATATTAAAAATTCAGTCAAGAATTTATGATTTATGATTATGATTATGATTTATGATTTATGATTCGAGTTTTTTCTCATTCCGACAATCGTTTCATATGCAGAGTGTTATTCTTTAAGGCACGCAAGTATAACCGACCGAGAAAACGATATATGTAATGATAAAATGTGGACTGGTTAAAATGTCGATTTGTACCAACTTCCATTCATACAAAATATATGTACCTACCTATATATTGGGAAAAAATATCGACAAGTCGAGGATTGAGGATTGCGTTCCGATGTTTATTCGCTATGTTATCTAGTTATCCCAAAAATTTGGAGATAACTTTTTTTTGTTGTGTCATCATCAAACATCGGAACGCAGCCAATAAAAGTCGATATTTTCTCCAATTTTCCAACTTTTTTCCATACAGTCCACTTTTTGTCAAGTAGGGTTTTCAAAATTCTGCAAGAAAGTAGACATAAATCGACATTTTTACCAGTCCCTAACTTTTTTTCTGTGCGATTGGAGTCAGAATAAATACGGTGAAAATGACGAGTTCACAATTTCCTAATTTTTTTTAATTTTGAATATTTGTATGGGAAAAGGCGGGTTCTCTGAGCTTGCCCCAGTACCCAGTTGCTCTAAGGGCTAGGAACGGCACTGATTGGCTATGCTTTCCCCCAACCATAGTTTGCAGATGAGCTGGTGCATACTCCTAAGCAATTCATCGCTTGCTGCTTTGAATAGCTCAGCCGCAAGGCCATCAGCTCCAGCAGCTTTATTGACCTTAAATTTAGATATAGCTATTTTTACTTCGTCGTGATCAGGGGGACAGAATTGTTGGCCTACGTCGTTCAGGTTGAATGGTACAGTTTGCATGGCAGCGGAATTCGTCATCGCCGTTATATAATTTGCAGAAATGATTTTTCCATATCCTCAGCACTGACTGCGATTCTACCACGATGTTCCCCTGATCGTCCTTGCAGGCTTCGGTTCGGGCCTTGTAACCTTGGGAATTTCTTTTTACTTTTTGATAAAACTTCCGAACTTCATTCCTGCAATGGCATCCCTCTAGTTCCTCGATCGCGTACTTCTCATGCTCTTTCTCTTTTCTTCTTAGAAACTTGCATTCCTCTCTCCTCTTTTGCTCGTAGAGCTCGCGAGCAGCTCTGATCCTTCTTTGCAGGGCTGCTTTGTTTGCCTGTTGTTTGGCTGCATGTACTTGCCGGCATTCTTCGTCGAACCAGAGATTTAGCTGTGGTGCTCGTGCCAGGCCCAACACGTCAAAGGCGGCATCTCTGATGGCTTCCTGGCAGTTTTTCCACTGATTCTCGATATTTGTAGTTGACGGTGTCGTGCAGGCTGTATCTTTCGATTGTGCCACCACAGACGGCCCATCACATCGCACTTCTTTTATGGCGGTGATGTCTGCTTTGTAGCGCTCTAGGACCTCCGTTAAATGTTCGGCTGCACGTGGTCTATAGAGAGACAGAACATTTCACGTGCAGATCCGAAGTTCGTTGTCCTTATTTCGTTTGCTAGGTTCGTCAACAGTAGATCCGTCCATATCCGAGGCTTGTTGTAGCTTCGCAACTAAAAAGTTTTACGTGGCTGGCGGCACGACCCCCAACCTGGAGGACCAGACCGTTACAATATAACTCCAAGGGCGGGAAGTCGGATTATCCGCTCCTTATAGGTCTGACCTCCGAAAATGTCGTAGTAGCCCGTATAAGGTGTTCAATAAGTGGTTCAGCCTGACTGGAACTATTGATTCCATCCGGGGAATTCTTTCGCTGCCACCTTGATAAAAGGAAAGGTGCCTTAGTGGGAACACTCTTCCCGGTTTCTGTCTTCAAGACTGTTGATGGCACCGTTGACTCTCTATGCTGAATTCATCTGCCGCACACCATGGCTTCAGATAGGCTCGTCCATGACTTCAGCCGAATTATACAGCCAGTCATATCCGACAGAAGATTATAGTTTTGCTATTTTTGTCTCTTATTCAACACTCGCGCTTATAAGTTCAGCAAGTCAAGTCCGGATGAACGAGACCAGAATCCGATGGATACCACTTGGAGGTAAAATAAGCACAATTGACTTGTAGAATTCGTTGCATCACTGGACGTCGTCGCCATGTATTTATATCAAGTGACTTCTTTTATTAGTTTTTGAAAAAATTAATTTCAACTCAAAAGTTCGGAAAAAAGTGAAAAAAAGTTTATACTGCTTTTTTGATCACATTAGATCCATCATGAAAAAGTTTCCAAAAATCATGCCACATTATGCTTACACTCATCGCCACTTGTATATTGTACCAAAAATAAACACACATATTTCAGTTTGAAACTCTCACCTTTCTCCCTCTTTGAAAACGTTTTAATAGAAAACCAATAATAGGATTTTATTTTGGGGTACATTGGGATATACTGGTAGACGTAGAGGGTGAAAATCTGCGTCGATAACATAATCTTAAAATTTTATGAATTGAATTTCTAGAGGTTTTTGGGTTAAAGCATATTAGTCCTTTAAATTCCTAAATAGAGATAAAATAATTGTTTGTCTCTTCCTGTTGTAGGTATAGACATCCACTTACTTATACATCGGTAAATACAATTATGTATTGCACTTTACTTTTAAATACCTTCTCAGTCTCATTAACAATATCGTGCGAACAAAAACGGATATCAAAAGCACACATTTAACACATTCTTTTGTAATTTTCCCCCAATCAAAGGAAGGAAACTTGCGGAAAAATGTTTTGCCCTTCATTATTAATTGAAGCTCTTGAGGTTTCATTGCACGCACGATTTTCATACAAAAGGTATTTTGTAGGTCCCGTTGCGTGTCTGCTTTTTGGAGAAAAAAAAAAAACACGGAAATGGTGGGGTAAGCCAAAGCAGGACGTGTCTAGCATTTATTATTTCTTTTTTGGTTTGGTTTAAATATATAAAGAAAATATACAGGTAAAGAAATTTGTTCATTCAGGTGCACGAAACACACACAATCCCTCGCAATCTTAGTCAACCTCCCCCTGAAACCGGATAATCTTTTTATCCATTTTCTTTTTTTACTTTAGTGGTGAGAAGATGTTGGAAATTTCTTTTAGATGATTTTAACAGAACACAACGACTATTGCTATTTTAGTGTTAAGTATTTTGTTTTTCAAAAAAAAATAAAGGAAGACAGGAAATACTTACAACAAAACAAGAATTTCCTTCTGTCACTTATTAATGATATTGTAGATACATATGTATGTACATGTACATATGTATGAATGCATGTGTTTATTGTACATAAATTGATAGTCTGGCACACGAACAGAACAATAATATTTATGTTTGTACGAAAAAACTTTAAGACTGATTAAACTAAAATGGATGATTGGATCGCACGACCTTCGTCTTGTGGCAAAAGCTTCTTATATGTGGCTTTGGAATAGATACATGTCACGAGGATCTAGTTGTTGATAAGAAATGATTGTGCTTCTGAATTGGAATGATCTTCAATATTGTTCATGTTTCTTCCGGAAAGCTGAAAGAAATAAAAATTTCATCTTATTCGTTGCTGTTGGTAATGTAGAAATCCGGATGGGATCAGAACGGGTCAGAAAAGTTGTTTGTAAACAAGGAGCTTAGTCTTCATTTCAGTTCTATTTTGCCTTCTTAGTAGTGAAAGGACCAAATGCAAAGAAAAGTTAGTTATAAAAAACTTGTCTTCGCGTTAATTCTATTTCAGTTTATTGGAGAATCTGACTCCCAGGTACTTTGTTGAAGTTTTAACTGCAACTAGAAATCTGACTTGTACGTTATCACATCGCCTCGCAAGTCGTGTTCTTCTAATGACAGCCAGTGGTGTTCAGAAGAAGATGAGTTTTGCCTTATCGCTGTTTATCTTCGGTTCCTATTCAAGAGAGTATTAAGTTTTTAATGTGCTCCTATCTCTTCTATAGTACAAATTTCTGATGAAAAAGAGGTGGCGTATGTGATAGAGTCATCTGCGTAAAGCGCCGTCTTTGTTCCTGGTATGTTGACTGTTTGTACAACAGGGGTCCAAACTCTGACCCTTGTGGTACTCCAGTGGTGATTTTGGTTAAATATATGAAGTAATAGCACTGAATTTATGAAAGAATACTTATTCTTTCAACATTCCTAGCTGTTGTTCAGAATTTTTTGAAAATTATGTTCAACAGGAGAAAAGCGAGTATTGATAACTTTTTAAATATCTAGTATCATTGACTTTTTCAGGAGAATTAAAAACATCAGTAAGTAGAGGCTCCATTAAAGGATTTTCTTTGAAACTAATCTCGAAGTGGCCGGTGAACGCTTCACTTTCTCAGCGGGATATGTCAAAACTTCTTGTCCGTAAAAGATGGTTTTTGGTATTGAGTTCAGTCTTCCAACATTCAGGTTGAATTTTTTAAGGTATCAATGCAAGTGTCTTCCTGATGGTGTTTGACTACTTGGGTGTACTGGAGTTTTGAAAGCAGACACCAGTGCTCAGCACTTTCTCTGTTGAAATTACTGTGCTAGGTTGTTAGGAGTTTTTGCGGAGCCTTTGCTGGTAAGCATACATACATTGTTTGTAAAATATGTGCAAGCTCACGTTCATGTCGGTGAGAAGTTGTCTGCCTGTTCAGAGCATTTTTGCTACTTCATTAAATAGATCAACAAAGTCTCTTTCAATTTTGACAACTTAACTGTAAATGATGCCATAACTTTATTCTTCAGAGAAATTTTTAACTCTATTGTTCCTTTTTCTCGCCACAAAACCTTGTTTACTTCCCTACCTAGGTATAATCGCAAACTTCATTCTCAACAAAATAAAAGAAATAAGTTGTGGGAAAGTTACTTCCGCCCTCGTTCTTCTACTGACTGTTCTAACTTTAATGGGTCCTATCTCCATTTTACCGAGCTATACAATTTTCTTTACTAAGGCTAACGGAAACGCATTCCAACCTTATCAAGGATCCTAAGTAATTTTTTCATTTGTTAACTACAAGAGAATATCCGATGGCTACTCAACCACTCTCTCTTTCAATAACGAAACGTTAAACGATCCAAGCACTATCACCAACCTTTCTGCCACATTATTCAAACAATCTTTTTCCTACATGACTCCTTTGTTCCTGATTCTATTCCTATATTCTAAAATTATTAATATTTCAATTATCTACAAACTTTTTTTCTTAGACTGCTTCTCCCTTCGTACCGTCCGTCGATCCCTATCTGATCGAATATAAATTGAATCAACTTAACGATAAATTTAATCCTGGCCCAGATGGTCTCTTTCAAAAATGTTCCGCCTTTCCCTGAATCAAAGAGAGTTTCATCAGGTATGGAAATCGTTTTTCATAGCCCCTATGCACAAAAAGGATTTGAAGAGCGATGTGAACAACTATCGTCCCATTGCCACATACCTACGGTGACCATATTTCTGGGAGCAAAACCCGGGAAAAAATGAAGATTTTGAAAACATTAAAAAATTGTTGAACTTTTCAATAATTTTTATTTGATATCTAAAAAAAAAAAAAAAAATAACTGGAAAACATACGAAAAAGAAAGAAACAGTAACATAAGTTATAATGTCTTCACAACATATAAACTAAAAAATAAAAAAAATATTTTCAATTTCATTATTAAAATAAGGACCAGTTTTTCAGTGCAGAGTAAGCTTTGAGTTAAATCAGGGTTATCTAGTCCTGAAAATTAGTCAATCCTGAGTTATTTCAGAAGCAGTTTTTCACTTAATATTTCAGCCAGAGAATATCAAATAAAGAAGCCAATCCTTTGTACGTTTCACCCCCCAAAACCCATTTGTTTACATTGTTGTATTTGTAATTTCATTTCGTGTCGAAGAAATAGATGTGAATTGCAACAACAACAAGAACTGTGCTGAATGATGTGCTGAATGACTAGTTGATTCTATGTGTGCGTTTTGCACTGCTTTTCACTAATACTTTGCAAATCTAATACATCAGCTGTTCGCTTCCAGCTTGTAGGCAAATCAAATTGACAGCTGAGGATTGACTTCTTTATTTCATATTCTCTGATTTCAGCTATCAAAAATCTTTTTACGGCTATTACAATCGAAATCAAGATAGCGCAGCTACGAAAACTTCGCACTTTTCAAATATTTCAATAACTTTCGCTATCAAAATCGAGATAGCTCCACAACGGAAGAGCTTTGTCCCTAAGCCAACTTATCAAATTAAGCGAGTTGACTTGGAGTTACCTTACAGCATTATGTTTAAACGCATATTAGAGACTGCGTTAAGTAACAATGCCTCTAAACACCACCACTAACTTTGTTGAATTTGTTTCTCTCATCCTCTCAGCCTTAGAGAAAGGCTACGAAGTCAATGTTATCTCAACCGATTTCCACAAGGCCTTGGAAAAAAAATTCCCATAAGCTTATTCTTTTCAAATTGTCCACTCTCGGCTTTGAACCCACTTTGTTACAATGGATTTCTTCTTACCTTGAAAACCGTTATTACAGCGTTCGTTTTAGATCTGATACCAAGTTTCTTAAGTTCATTTCCTCAACACATGACTCTTCCTTTATTCAACAGGATCTTGACAGTTTTTCAGTTTGATGTCTAAAAAATGCTTAGAGCTAAACGTCGCCAAATGCCAGTCAATTACTTTTTCACGCAAACATATCAAATCACCTCTCCGTCTCTACCTGCTCCAATCAACCCATACCCACTGTTGATAATATTCGCGGCCTTGGCATTTAATGTGACCCAGAGCTTAATTTGCTCACTCACAAAGACGATATCATTGTCATAGCAAACTCAGCGCTCGGTTTCGTCAAAAGATAGTAGAAAGAATTCTCCAGCCCCTATGTAACCCGGTCCTAATACATATCATTTGTTCGTCCACTCCTAGAATAGGCCTCTCAAGTTTGGTCCCCTTACCAACTAACTCACATATTTCCAGAATCGAGAGCATCCAGCGTCGGTTCCTCCGCTTGCACTTCGAGGGCTATCATAGAACAATCCTCTGATTCTGCCTCTTTATCTAGACCGCCTTAAACTAATCAACTTGAATTCATTGGAAGAACGAAGAGAAATATCAGACAATTTTTTCATTCATCGACTATAGTGCCCCCACTATGTTAGTGAGACCAACGTTTCATTTCGACCTGAAGGGTTGTGCCTTAGTATAAGAACACACAAATCTTTAAATTTTATCAATATTAATTTTTTCTAACTTTTCTTAGCTTTGCAAATTTTCTTTCCCAAAACGGCCTTTTTCCATGCCCTTCGTGCAAGGGGAGGGTTGGGAGAAAATCAATAATGTGGTCCTATGGTTTCAAGGGCACTGAATCCAACGGCAATTCTCGGGTTATCGTCCGACCGCTGGTTTTCAATATATAAACAACATTTCGGGATTTAAACTAGTCATCTTGGCAACACTTCTTGCACGTTAAGTTAATACATCAAATATTAGTGTAAGGCAGACCGGGGACAAGAGTTACATTTTTACCTTCGGGGTTCCTGCTCTTGGTTTTGTTGGAATAACAGAAAACGAAAAATGTCATCTTATGGATGGGTTATTAATCTGGGAACTGATGAAGCAAAGATTCTTCAAAATGACGAATTCTCATAGCTGTGATAATTTTTCCTAGACTCTACCCTTGTTGTTTTCGTTCTACATGTCCAGGTCAAAAGAAACACGCTCTATGGACAAATCTTCATGGGTCTAACCCTTACATTGTTGACATCAAACCGATTTTTCGGTTGCTGCTACACAACTTTCAAGCATGAACAATCTTTTTTATCGTAATTTGAAGAAGTGGCATCACTTTCTCGTTCTTTTTGGTTGACCCACTTGGTCTATCCAATGCAAGATTTGTTTTCTTAGCTCTGTTTTGATTTTGAAACTCAATATTGATTTCCATTTTTCCCAAATCCCCAAATTGCCTTATTGCTTAGACTCATTATAAGAGGTGGGAGGTCAATAATTCTTGTGGACGAAGGTACCGTGTTACGTTCTTCCAAATGGTGTGGTGTTACTTTTGTCCACATGCCTTCATTTTTTGAGAAAACTAAATAATTCACTCAGATTCTTATTTTTTTTTTTAATGATGAACATGTTTAAAGGAACAATACATTTCAGAATGCTTGAGTAGAAACTTGGTTTAAAATATTGAGATTTAAACCTTTATTTACTTAAAACACTGTCGGCCGAACAAATTTCAAATGATGGGCTTTTTCTTAATTTTCAATGTGACATGTGCCCACCTCTCGACCGATCGACAATAATTAGCTAAGAAGGATAAGAGTTAAGTTTTTTTTCAATACTGCATACAAGAAAATGGCCCAACACATTAATTCAGGCCGTCAAAGACCCTGTTACTATCATGACGTGTTACTTTTGTCCCCGGTCTCCCCTACTAAAGCTCAACCCGTCAGGTCGAAATGACAGGTATCTTCATATCGTACACTAACGCCCCTATCAATACTCTCCGCGGTTCCGTTGACTGAATGTCGCTCTACAACTCTACATCTCTTAATACTTACCCCCGTAATACACGTAATACCCGTCTCTTTTATATACCCACCCACAGAACATCTTATGGCTCCAACGAATCTATCTCTCGTATACTGCGGGCTGTTAATTCGAACATGTGCTCCTTTGACTCTAATCTCAATATTCCTTCCTTAAAACTCCGGCTTCTGAACCACTCTCCCCTCACTAGCCTTAGCTTAAGTTCTTAGGTTATAAGTTAGATTAAGAATTAGCTTGTATTAAGTCGAATAAATATGGGATTTGCCCCCACCAAAATTAAAATTAAACTATTGATCTTTTTATTGGTCAGGTTAATGATATTGGAGACTAGCAAAGATATTTTTCTACTTCTAAACGGAATCTTCTTCGGTTCATTTTGCCGTAGGTACCTATTCTGAAAGTCGAGAATACGTTGTTGAGTTGTTAATCCTATAATTTCATCGGACACTATCGTATGCCTTATAGGAGAAACTCAGGGTCTCTAAAAGAATGTTCCTGAAGGTGGACGTCACCAAGAATTTCTCTTCCTGATTCCATTATATCCATACAGAGTGGGTGATTTCTCTTGAAGTCACCTACAAGAATATAGTTGGCTCCTCGCAAAATTATTGATGGCCTGAAAATCGTGTAGGATGCCACAAATTGTTGCATTACACTTTTATAAAGAATATTTAAAAGAAAAAAATGATTAATAGTCAAAATATTATCAATAATAATTCGATAATATGTTCTTTTTTGTGAAGTGTGTTTTGTCCAATTATCCCTTGATATAGAGCCTACAGACAGGCTGTCAAGTTTGATCAAAATCCCAAATACTGTACTGTACCTATATAATATTGCCAGTAAAAGTGAAAAATAACTAAAAACTATTTCAAGTTTTATTAATTTTGTATAAATCGCTTCTGCATGGCGTATTTTGTACTCGCGTAAAAAAAACGAAATGTTATAAAAAATTATTTTTTTATCAAAGCTCCTTTAAATTCATATAAAAAATATCGGTTCACAATTCAAATGAATGATTTAAAATTGCAACAAAAAAACTTAATTAAAAAATAAAGTTGGACAATGGACATGAACAAACACATTTGAGCACAAACAAAACAAAAATAAAAAAATGTATAAAAGTCAAGGGGATATAGGCTTTACAGTGAAACCATTAAATTTTATTTATCCAGAACAAATTATGGAAAAAAAAAGGATTCGTGGAAAATTGCAAATGGAAATTTGCATTTTTGTGAGATTTCATTCTAAATGGGAACAATAAATATAAAAGCGAAATAACGTAATTAACTTCAATTCATATGGGCGTGCTCTTTATTCCATCATGTCATAAGGATGATTGAAAAGTATTTGTAAACATTGCAAACATGATGAGGATGACAGTTGAATAAAAGTTAAAAATAAAAAAAACAATTATTGATTGTATCTAAAAATATAAGGGTGTTCTCTTTTTAATGATTCAATTTATGCATATTAACCAGCTAGGGCAATTCGAAGTTGAAGGCACCTGATTTATCAACTTGCAATTTAAATGAATGAGCAGAATCGTTCATTTGAAAATTAAATGTGTGACAGGAAACTGGATTAATAGTGTCGACAGTTGTTTTCAATCAGGGATAAACAATTTAGGGCTTTCAATTCGTAATCAGGACCTGAGGAACTCTCCAGTTCCCCATGACTTTATAGAACTTCTTTGCTACTCTTTATACCACTTGGACCTAATTTTTTAAGATTATTCAACCGCCTAGATCAGTGTTTTTCAAACTGTGGGTCGCGACCACCTAGGGGGTCGCCAAGAATAATTAGGTGGGTCGCGGTCGCAAGCCATTAGATACAAGGTACTAAAAAAGATAAAGATTTTCTTTTATTAAATGTTCAAAACTTGCTGGTTGTATCTTTGAGGTGTTAACAATTAAAGCATTTTCCTATTGAAGGAAGATAACATGAGTTCACATATAGGTATGAAGTGGTGAATGGCACTAACAATGTTCAAGCCTCTCTATATATTATCCTCTTCTCTTCTCTTCTCTTTATCCAGAAATTACCAATGGTCTTTACATTGAATTCAGAGCATGCCATTTGCAGCTAAATAAATAAGATTTTCTATCTTCTTTACAGATTGAAAACCGGCCAGATGAAATGATGTATTCAAAAAACGGTTGAGTATCTATCTCTGTCCATTTCCACCTTCAGAAAAGAGTTCTGGAAAGTCACTTCATATAGTTTTTTCTCCTAATTATGCAAACTCTCATGAGAGAACTGTGAGCGCTTAATGTCATGGCATGGATTCATCTGATGAAATTTCGTCGAGAATTTTCTGAACCCAGGGAAAAAAATCATAAATTTCTTTTGCAAACGAAGTTTTCGATTCTCTGATTTTGTGTTTTGCAGTCAAAATGTTTTCTTGTCTCCCTTGGAGTCAGGCGCGGATACAGGGGGAGGGCAATGGGTGCAATTGCCCTCCCCCCCTGGGCAAGATCGAATAAAATATGGATTTAATAAAATGTAATCAAAAAATGTTTTTTCGTTATACGCTTATAAAATTTATTCTTGGCAGCCAAAAGAGGATTTCACGTTTTCATTTCCCTGATTTTCCATTCCACGAAATTATTTAATACTTTTTGATGAAACAACCGATGTATCTCGCCTCTTCCAACTGAACCGTATCTAAATGTCTTAATATCTTCATTTACTCTTTACAAAATGCAAATGTGAATGAAAAATTTCACAATTTAGAAAAATAATATTTCAAAAAGTTATTGCCTTGCCCTCCTCTACAAATTTGCTGCAGGGGCACTTTTATAAATTTTCTACCTTAAAATTGATTTTATTTTAAGCCAAAAATAAAATCTTTAAAATACGTCGATTTAATTTTTTTTTTAAATTAAACTGCTTCAAATGCACGGATCTACAAGATTAGAAAAAGCTTAAATAATAAACCACATTTGTGTATATACAAAGAGAAATATCAAAAAAATGTATACTTAAAGGGTGATTGGGTCCTTTTTATGATAAATATTTAAATGTGCATTTATATTTTAGAAAGTACTTTCACTTGAAAACTCTCGAGAGTGACTCTTGGATTTTTATTTTCCCCTCGGATGAGTTAATTTCATGACTGTGTCCACTTGCGAGTCTTACTCTCGAGAGCTCCTTCAGAGCTTCTCACCGTCTTTTTCCTCTTAAATGGATACGCAACTTAAGAATATGCAAATGTGTTTCGAGTGCGGCAAAACAAAAAGAGAAGTAGGATGGAACTTCTACACCTTAGGATCGTTTTTTTTTTGCCGGTCTTACAATCAACGGCCGTTTTCGAAAAAGTCACCTGCGTTAAAAATGCATTTGCAGATTGTTCTTTAAACTGTTAAAGTCACATGTTCGAAAACATCATCTGCGGTGCAGTAAAAAATCGAATTGACGATAAGAAAATTGAGAAACCAGAGAACGTGTTCGTAAACATCAAATGGGTTTGCGAGTAAGTTGAATGACGTAAATCAAACCAATTTTGTGCAAGCAGGACAATTGCATATGACGATTGCAATCTGCGTAAAAAAAATGACGATCATTTGGCGATCAAATTGACTTTGATTTGACGTTTTCGGGAATGGAAAACGTCAATTCGTTTGTCAAATGAACGTTACTTTCTGACGCGAATATTGCTTTTGTTAGGACAGTCTTTTTTATCAACGTCACTCAGCAAACAAATTTGGCACGTTCTCTGTCCTCCCAATATTTTTGTCATCATCTCGATTTTTACTGCAGAATTGCACCGCAGATGATGTTTTCGAATATGTGACTTTTGCAAACTTCCTAACCAAACACAATGCTTATGAAGTAGAACTTGTATTTGCTAATGAGAACATTCTGCAAATGCGTTTTGACGTAGATGACGTTTTCGTAAACAGCCTTTAACTGGCAAAGCCATTGGCCAATTATCTTGTCACAGCTAATGAAGAGGCTGAAACTTTCACTCGAACTCGAACGTCATGAGTGGGAATAGCGAATAAGAACATACCGATGTGTAATTATACTTTCCGAAACTTAAAGTTTTATTTTAAAAAGTTCCAAAGTAACCGCTGTTCGAGACACTGTATAGCAGTTATGAAAGAGGTTATTGCTTTCTTCAAATTTCAAACTCACATCGCTTTGTGTGACCAGGGGGCCAATTCTGGTTCTGTGAAAAAGTGAATCGAATAAATCGTTTTCACATTCGCTGCCTAAATCATTTTCACACTCGCTGTCAAGCATTGCTTTCACTTTTTCGATTCATTTGCCACAAATAAGCGATTCTGGTTCTGTGAATGAAAACTATATTATCGATGCTAGAACCACCTTACCATTTCTCCTGAAAACTGCACGATTCTCTCAATTTACTTGTGTTTTTGAAGAGAACAGAGAAATGCGTGAGATAGGAACACTTTTTTCTGTATGGATTTGACAGAGAGAGAGATATGATTGAATTTGTCATTGCTTGTTCGTATTCACGCTTTCATTTTGGATATTCGCTTCCAAATGACGGCGTGAAAGCAAATTATTCATAATGAAAGTTTTTGATGTTTGGTTGCACATTTTCACAGAACGGGAATCGGAATTAGTGTGAAAGCGTGAAAAATTGTTCGTTTCATTTTTTCACAGAACCAGAATCGGCCCCCAGAGGGCCAACTCTGGTTCTGTGAAAAAGTGAATCGAAAAACTTTTCACGCTTTCACATACTGATTCTGATTCCCGTTCTGTGAAAATGTGAAACCAAACATCAAAAACTTTCATATGAATAATTTAATGTCTCATGCGTTTCTCTGTTCTCTTAAAAAACACAAGAAAATTGAGAGAATCATGCTGTTTTCAAGAGAAATGGTAAGGTAGTTCGAGCATCGATAGTATAGTTTTCATTCACAGAACCAGAATCGCTTAATTGTGCCGAATGAATCGAAAAAGTGAAAGCAATGCTTGACAGCGAGTGTGAAAATGATTTATTCGATTCACTTTTCCACCGGACCAGAATTGGCCCCCAAGTGTGTAAAGCGGTATGAAGTGTACTCAAATATTTTGTAGACCTCATCAAGATTGTGGAAACTCACGAAGCTGCCCCCCCTGAACGAAATCCTGGATCCGCGCCTGCTTGGAGTTCTATCAAGATGTTTAAGTTGGCAAAAAGAAAAATGATTTGATTATCCCGATTTTGAATCTTGTACAAACATCAATAAGTCAGCTTTTAATTTCAGAACTCATGTCAACTAAAATTTAAAATTCTAAGTGAAAAACGTTTTTTTTTTAACAGTCTGGCAAGTTGAACCATATACTGAAATGATCTCAGATTCCATGATATGGGATCCGCGGAGCTTAGGGAGGGATGAAATTCAATTTCGGCTTACACGATTACCCTCGAGGTTGCATTCATACTTTTTTTTCGACTCACAAGACTTCGATTTTTTGAATAGCCTTTAATGAAGCTTTCGATGCCTATACTTTTTTTTTTGTTATCAATAACACCCAAAATCTGCTGTGGGCTATATATATCTAAAAATACCTTACCTTTTGACAACAATCTGAGCTCTGTTTGACAAAGATTTTGATGGGCTCGATTCATGTCGCTTTTCAAATAACTGACAAAGTATTATTATGAATGTGGGGGTCGCCAGAATGATTTTACTAACAAAGGGGTCACGTAAAAAGTTTGAAAAACACTGGCCTAAATAAACTCAAAACTTATATTACCAATTAAAAGGTAATCAATGGCGAAGCGAATCTTTCAATTTTACAGTTGGACATGTAAAAGAGTCTTTATCAATATGGTGTCGAAAGCTCAATTTAAATAAATACATAATTTTTTTTTTAATACTTGTGCAGAGGGTTTCAATGCTCCGTCCGATTGGACTACGACTACGACTTACTAAAAAGTCCATTCAGTTTGACTTTGAAGGCTGTTCTCCACACTGACTGATGGTAATTTATTCTTTCAAATCTAAATTAAATCTAACAGGTATTGTAAGCAGTCCTAATATCGAGATGTCTGAAAGATATTGAGGTGTTTGAAAGATCTACAAGTGCATTAAAAATCTGTCATAGATTTGATATGGATCCACATATATCGGAAATGGATCTAAGATGGATCCAAGACAGATCGGAGAACGAACCAAGATGGATCGAAGAGGCAGACGTGGTTTGGAGATGAATCAGATATGGATCCAAGATGGTTTGGAGACGGATCATATATGGTTCGGATATAGATCCGTATGGAGGGATCGGAGACGGATACGGATTTGAGACGTATTGGAGATGGATTCAAGATGGATCAAAGACGAATCGCAGACAAATGCAAGATGGATCGCAGATGGATCTAATGCTGTGGCTCCATTGGCAATATTTGAGGCGATGGCAATTGGAATAGGAATGGCAATTTATTGCTGGAGTGGGCATTTTCATTGCCAGGCAATTTCAATTATAAAATGTGTGCATATAAATATTTGACTGCAAATGCACTCAAATGCTGTTCAAATCCCCTGTTTTAATTAAATTTAATTTGAATTCACTATATTTTGTCATGTGTGTTCTCATATTCTACGATTTAATTGAAAAAAATCAATAAAGAAGCCATTGACAATTACGGGGAACCCCATTTTTACTCAATTTATTGCCTTGACGATGGAAATCAATAATTGCCTCTCATCTTCTAGGCAATATTACCATTGCTATTGACAAAGCGTCTCCATTTGCAATATTAAGGGCAATAGCAATGAGTGAGGCAATTTATTGCCTCAAATATTGCCAATGGAGCCGCTGGGTAAGATGTATCGAAGACGAATTCAAAACGGATACAAGACAGATCCAAGAAGGATCAAAGACAGATTGAATCTGGATCAAAAACAGATCGAAGACGGGAGAGTTATCCCAGACCAGACATAACCAAAACATATCGGATGTTTGGTTGTTCAAAGGATGTTTCAGTAAAAATTAAAAAACAAGGGTTGACTTACCATTTGTGAAGTTCCTTCTTAAGATATTTTTGTTTTAATCCGCCCATGCACACAGTTTTTTTTTTCAAACTGCCACTCCCGCTGAAATGGGGAAATGGACCACCTCTTCTTATACAACTTTTTTCTATGAAAATATCCAAGAATAATTTCAAAAGGTATTGACAAGCCGGAAACACCATCTAGGTATACGAAATTCAACAAATAAAGCAGCAGGAGCGTCAAAGGGTAGGATTAGAAATATTTTATAAATTTCGAAAGCAAGTATTCAATATTTCAAGTTCCCAGCTCTACCGGCTGAATTTATGTGACCTTTTATGGCAAAATAGCATTATGTTCATGTTTTAATATGGAACAAAAGTAGGTAAATAATATTATGTACCTACATAAGATGAGATTCATGTCACTTTTACTCTTCTTTTAAATTAAAAAAAAACCTTACTTGTGTTTTTAAGAAACGTATACCCCATTTCGTATGATCGAACACCATACAAACTTTCCAAAAATTTCTAACTTAAATAAAGAAAAATAATTGTCACACCATATTTATTAATTTTTAGTTTGATTATAGTTTTGCATTCCTCATTATAATTTCAACATTTACAAACTGACTCTTACAACAACGAATATTTCATGTAATAAAGTTTTGAATTTATGTTTTGAAAGTCTTATACATTCATCAAACATTTTCCAAACAATTTGAAGAAGGTGAATGCAATTGAGAAAACTTCAACATAGAAAGTTTGTCTTTCATTGAAATTTTAAGTGTAGGTACACATACTATATTTATTTAATTATATTTTAAACGCACATGGCCTTGCAGCAGTGGAAATTAAACAAACAAATATGGGAATAGATGTGAAAATTACTTTATATTTATGTTCCTCTCCATTGCGGCGTATCCAAGACCTATAGTGATGTCCTCGTATACAAAAAAAATGAGGTTGACGCGGATCGCGTCCCTCCACAAAAAACTGAGGCTGAGCCTGTGGGAGGGGACCCTGGTGCATCCATCACCTTTCCATCCATTGTTGATGAGGAATCCAGGTCATCTCTGATCAAGGTTCAGTCTTCTACTAATGTCGACAGTCTGACCGAAATGGAGACCGAAGACTACCTTAACCTCGTTCCATTGAGTGAGAATGAGCTATTGAGTTCATCTTCTGATTTGGAAGAACGCAACGACACCGTACAGGAGGCTATTCCGCCTGATTGTAGCCAAATGTTGCAATTAGTCCAAATTAACCTTCAAAACTCTATTAAGGCTTCGGCCTCCCTTCTTCTCCGTCTATCCAGAAACGGTGAGGATATTGTTCTGATCCAGGAACCCTGGATTGTTAAATCCATGGTTAGGACTCAGAACTCAGAACTCCTGAATAATACTTACTGTATGCATCTGGTAAGGGTGAACCTAGGTCTTGCATACTAGTTAAAAGTACCACTAACGTATATTTACTCCCTGATCTCAGCGATAGAGATATCACCACTGCTAGACTGGAAACGGCCAATGGTACGTACTGGCTAGTGTCGGCGTATCTGGGCCATGACAATCTCGGCCCTCTCCCCGGTTATACACTGGAGAGAATCATCGCACAGACAGAACGACAGAAGATATGTCTCATTATTGGGAGTTATGCTAACTCCCATCATACAGTATGGGGAAGTACTGATATCAATGATAGAGGTGAATCTCTTTTTGATTATATTTTAAGTACTAACCTTATAGTAAGTAATGTGGGAAACGAACCTACCTTCATTACTAAAAACCGACAAGAAGTATTGGATATAACTCTTGTCTCAGATACAATTCATCACAAGATCTTGAATTGGAAAGTATCTGATAAACACTCGTTTTCTGATCACAGGTACATCCAATTCAGTCTAAATGATGAACCTCCTAGCCGCTTAGAATTTCGAAACCCTCGAAAATCCGACTGGCTTAAATATAGGATAACACTCAAAGGTCTATTAAAACCTGATCTTTTAAATTCTCCTTCCAATATAATTGAACTTGACTGCAAGGTCAGTGATCTCACGTTAGCCCTTAACAAATCAATGGCTATTTCCTGTCCACTTACTCAAGTAAGGGGAAAAAAGAAGCCGTATTGGTGGGATTCAGGGCTTGAACCGCTCAGGAAAGATTGTCGTAAATGTTTTAATCGAGCTAAAAGTACCCGAGTAGTGTCCGATTGGGAATCCTATAAGGAAACCCTTAAATTATATAAGAAAGCTTTGAGGAAGTCTAAGAGATCCTCCTGGAGAATTTTCTGTGGAAAAATAGAAAAAACTGCAGAGGCATCCAGGCTTAGAAAAATCCTCTCTTCAAATCCAGTGATGCCTAGCTGTTTGAAAAATGCTGATGGCTCATGGACCAACTCTTGCGAAGAATCGCTAAACCTGCTACTAGATACTCATTTCCCTGGAAGCTCCAAAAATATTAATAGCTTCGACCATAATAGGTCAGATCATGAGCCAAGATATCCACAAGATCTGGTTACTAGGGACAAGCTGCAATGGGCGCTCAACAGCTTCAAACCATACAAGTCTGCAGGACCCGATGGCGTAGTACCAGCTGAACTCCAAATGAATTCTGATTAACGCTAGATTCTTCTAGTTTTAGCTTGTTTTTCCAGGTAAAGCTCCAAATGGTGTAATTAATAATAGCTTTAGCTAGAATATTATAGCTAAAGCTACAAAAATATCAAGATTCCTGGACCCCTGACTAAAAAGCTTTGACTAGTTCTTTTTACATGAAAACAATGGGTCTTTTGAATAGACGAATAGCTTAAGCTAAAACTTGGATCTTTAAAAATCTCCTTGTGTTGCTTTTCGGTCTCAAGAAAATAGTTTTAGCTTAAACTTCAAAGCCAAAACATGTGAATAAACAAACGAAAGCTAGAAATATTAAGCTTAAGCTAGAATTTTCTAGATAAAGCTACTTAGCGTTATCTTTTTTATTCACATGAAACAAAGCTTAAGCTAGAACTGTCTAGCTTTAGCTTGCTCCAAAACAGCTTAAGCTTTTTTTTTATTCACAAGGCCCACTGACTCATAAAAACTATTTTTTTTATGTGCATAGTTTTTCCATAACCCGCATGGCCCATGGGTGATATAAGGCTAGTATTTTTCCGTTTTTCCAAAACTAATGGCAACTATCACTCTCGAGCGGATAAAAGCCTAGTACGCTGCTGATGCGAACCGAAAAATCCCATACAAAAATGACACAACGAAATCATAAACGAAAAATTTAGTTTTACTTTTCGTTCTGCAGTACGCTGTTCGATGAAGGAAATTGAAAATTCTTGCATATTTTTTGGAGAAGTCTACACTCTCATTTTGCACACAGTTAATTACCCAGGCCATTTATTGTGTGCGGAAAAATGACATTTGGGTTTTTTCATGTTTTTTTTTTTTTTTTGTTTCTTTCATTACAGCGTGGCTGTTTGTATTCTTTTTTTTCAGTTGCATTTGTTTTGAATTTTTGAATTGGTGTAACTGTCAATGAATATTTTTTCACTGCCTTTTCGTAAGCACTTCGTTGTCTTGTTGGAGACCAACTAAAAATTTCGTTTCAGCAGCGTTCTACGCTTTAAAGCCTAGTACGCAGCTGATGCGAAAAATTCAAAACAAATGCAACTGAAAAAAGAGCACAGAGAGCTACGCTGTAATGAAAGAAATAACAAAAATACACACGAAAAAACAAATGTCATTTTTCCGCACACAATAAATGGCCTGGGTAATTAATTGTGTGCGAAAAAAGAGTGTAGACTTCTCCAAAAAATATGCAACGTTTTACAATTTCGTTCATCGAACAGCGTGCTGCAGAACGAAAAGTGAAACTAAATTTTTCGTTTATGATTTCGTTGCTTAAGCCTAGTACGCTGCTGATGCGAATCGAAAAATCCCATACAAAAATGACACAACGAAATCATAAACGAAAAATTTAGTTCTACTTTTCGTTCTGCAGTACGCTGTTCGATGAACGAAATTGAAAATTGTTGCATATTTTTTGGAGAAGTCTACACTCTTTTTTCGCACACAATTAATTACCCAGGCCATTTATTGTGTGCGGAATAATGACATTTGTGTTTTTTTGTGTGTATTTTTGTTGTTTCTTTGCTTCCAGCGTGGCTGTCTGTGTTCTTTTCTTTCAGTTGCATTGGTTTTAAATTTTTGAATTGGTGTCACTGTCAATGAATATATTTTCGCTGCGTTTTCGTAAGCATTTTGTTGTCTTGTTGGAGACCAACTAAAAATTTCATTTCAGCAGCGTTCTACGCTTTAAAGCCTAGTACGCTGCTGATGCGAAACGAAATTTTTAGTTGGTCTCCAACAAGACAACGTAATGCTTACGAAAACGCAGCGAAAAAATATTCATTGACAGTTACACCAATTCAAAAAATCAAAACAAATCCAACTGAAAAAAAAGAACACACACAGCCACGCTGGAAGCAAAGAAACAACAAAAATACACACGAAAAAACACAAATGTCATTTTTCCGCACACAATAAATGGCCTGGGTAGTTAATTGTGTGCGAAAAAGAGTGTAGACTTCTCCAAAAAATATGCAACAATTTTCAATTTCGTTCATCGAACAGCGTACTGCAGAACGAAAAGTAAAACTAAATTTTTCGTTAATGATTTAGTTGTGTCATTTTTGTATGGGATTTTTCGTTTTGCATCAGCAGCGTACTAGGCTTTAAGGGTTAAGCCTAGTACGCTGCTGATGCGAAACGAAATTTTTAGTTGGTCTCCAACAAGACAACGAAATGCTCACGAAATAGAAGCGAAAAAATATTCATTGACAGTTACACCAATTCAAAAATTCAAAACCAATGCAACTGAAAAAAAGAACACAGACAGCCACGCTGTAATGAAAGAAACAACAAAAATACACACAAATGTCACTTTTCCGCACACAATAAATAGCCTGGGTTATTAATTGTGTGCGAAAAAAGAGTGTAGACTTCTCCAAAAAGTATGCAACAATTTTCAATTTCATTCATCGAACAGCGTACTGCAGAACGAAAAGTAGAACTAAATTTTTAGTTTATGATTTCGTTGTGTCATTTTTGTATGGGATTTTTCGTTTCGCATCAGCAGCGTACTAGGCTTAAGAATAGAGTCTACACTCAAAAGCAATCAAGCTAATATCCGCAGTGTGTGGTCGTTAGAGGTGTTTCAATAGGTAATTTTGAAAGATTTAATCTATCATGAGTCGTTCAGTTCAATGATTCGTTCTTTTCAATCGTTCATTTTTGCAATCATTTTTGTTTTTGTTTCATTTTTATTTGTGCCTGGTGACACGAGCGCAAAAAAGAACGGTTGATTTTTAGAAAGAAGGAAAGGGATGAAAAAAAAATGCCAGGTGTAGTCTTTTTCCTCACTTTCAGATATGAATTTTGCGTTAAAAATCATGTTTATTTCTTAAAACGTTCTCAAATTGATTTGTTTTCCACGTTCTATTTCCATTTCATTACTTCTGATAGGCTCTATTGTCAAATTCTCTTGCATGGCCACTTAATTTTTTGTCTGTGTGTATCCACAAAAGTGATTCTTTTTAACGCTCGTGTATCCAGGCACTTTCGATATAAGCGTTCATATGTCGTTCAATGAATCGTTATTTTCAATCGTTCACTTTTTCAATCATTTTGTCTTGTGCTTCATTTTTGATGCGCATAGAATGGGGAAATTTTATTCCTTCCCAATCGTTAATTTTTTCAATCATTTCGCTTTCTGTTTCATTTAGGTTACAAATAAAATGGGAAAATTTCGTTATTTTCAAACGTTCGCTAAAAATTCCCATGCTATTATGTTTAAAACGGCTATTATAAACTATACCCTTCTCTTTTCACACCGTCTTTGATATACTTTTGAGGAACCTAAAGAGATACAAGTATGAACGTACTATAAGAAACTGACACAAATTCAAGTTTATTTGCATTCGTTGTGTTCTATTTCAACATTGTATTTGATTGATGTTCTGATTTCCGAAATATTTTGTTTCTGTTTGTTCACTCTACTCTTTGTCTTTGTCTCACTTATGAACGAGATTGAAAAATGATTGTATCTCTAATGAATTTGTGATTGCAATTAATCAATCTTTTTTGTGAACGAGTCAAAAAAAAAAACGAATCAATCGCGATTGACACAGCTCTAGTGGTCGTGTGTCGATCATATCAACACTCTGCGTAGGTATCGTTCTTATGCAGTCTGCGGAGTTTCAATCACCGCCTTATCTCATTTTCGTGAATTTTGAGAAGGCCTTTGACCTACACAGCCGTGAATGTATATGGAGATCACTTCTTGGTTGGGGAATTCCCCAAAAATTGATGCCATTATAAGAGAGTACTATAACAATGCAAGATGTTTTGTTTTATGCTACATTTCCACCTGACGCTAATCTGAGATTTAATATGATTTACCTCAAATCTCCTTCAAATCTCGGAGATTTACCATACAAATTTAATTCGTAAATCTTGAAGATTAGAAATTAATCTTGTTAAATCTTCCTAGGACAAATAGTTTTACAAATCGAACTAACCTATTTTTACATGGTGCTGAACGATTCATTCGAGACTCGCATTCAGTTCTTCATTGTTTCACACGAATCAAATATTCTGTCTCATTCGCACTTCATAAAAAAAATTGGAACGCCATTATTACCCGTGTTTTGTTGGAAAATCTATCAATAGTATAGTAGGATTTTACACGAATAACAAAAACAATATCCGCAGTATGAATACTACCGATAAAAGTTAAAGTAGAATCTTACTACGGATGGGTTTTTGACATTTATACGAGTCTCGAATGGATCTTATGTGATTTCGTTCTCAAATGTTGGTACGATTGATGTTGCATTTGTATCTCGATCAATAAAGATCAGTATCCTGGGCATAAGCGAAACTAAGTGGAGAGGAAGAGCTGAATACAGATCAGACACTGGACAGACGAGAATGCTGTATTCCGGCGAAGATGAAAGAGAGGGTGGCCAAAGACTGCATGGTGTCGGAATTATGTTGAACGAAGAAGCGTGGCGTAGTTTGATCTCATGGGCGCCCATTTCTGCGAGATTAATGACAGCAAGGTTTCGTTCAAAAATTCGTAACGTCACAATTATTCAGTGCTACGCCCCCACAAATGAAGCGACCGAGGAAGACAAAACCGCGTTCTACACTCATCTTAACTCGGTTTACAGTAGTGTTCCGAGTAGTGATGGCCTTAATGGTTATTTTTGAGTAACTGTTATAACAGTTACCGTTATTTTATAGTAACAGTTATTCTTAGAAGTTATTCAGTACCTGTTATTTTGAATTAAAGAGCCCATGGATAGCCTACCTTTTTTTAAACTGGTTAAATCAAGACAAATGAAATTCTATTTTTTCAGTAATTAAAATTTAATCCATGTTTAAAAAACTTATCATGTGCCATAATAAAGTTTGTTACATATTTTTCAAGCCATGAACTGTCAAAGTCATCGAAAGATTTTTTCGATGTTGACGGATTAAAAAACTTCTAAAATATCGAAATTTTTGAGATTATATTTTGTGCTCCGGAAAAGGGCGATTTCAGGGCTTTCGACTAATATTTGCAACGAAATACTCAATATGTACCAAGATATAATTTGTTGAGCATCTGTCAAGTCATGAACTGTCAGTTTTCCATCGCAGGATGGCTACGATGTTGACGGATTATAAAACCTCTGAAAAATCCGAAATTTTTGAGATTTTATTTTGTGCTCCGGAAAAGGGCGATTTCAGGGCTTTCGACTGATATGTGCAACGAAATACTCATCATTTGCCATAATTTAGTTTGTAACCTATCTATCAAGCCATGAACTGTCAAATTCCATCGCAGGATGGCTACGATGTTGACGGGTTAGAAAACCTCTAAGAAATCCGAAATTTTTGAGATTTTATTTTGCGCTCCGAAAAAGAGCGATTTCAGGGCTTTCGGCTGATATGTGCAACGAAATACTCATCATTTGACATAATTTAGTTTGTTACCTATCTGTCAAGCCATGAACTGTCAAATTCCATCGCAGGATGGCTACGATGTTGACGGATTAAAAAACCTCTAAAAAATCCGAAATTTTTGAGATTTTATTTTGCTCTCCGGAAAAGGTCGATTTCAGGGCTTTCGGCTGATATGTGCAACGAAATACTCATCATCTGCCATAATTTAGTTTGTTACCTATCTGTCAAGCCATGAACTGTCAAATTCCATCGCAGGATGGCTACGATGTTGACGGATTAAAAAACCTCTAAAAAATCCGAAATTTTTGAGATTTTATTTTGCGCTCCGGAAAAGGGCGATTTCAGGGCTTTCGGCTGATATGTGCAACGAAATACTCATGATTTGCCATAATTTAATTTGTTACCTATCTGCCAAGCCATGAACTGTCAAATTCCATCGCAGGATGGCTACGATGTTGACGGATTAAAAAACCTCTAAAAAATCCGAAATTTTTGAAATTTTATCTTGCGCTCCGGAAAAGGTCGATTTCAGGGCTTTCGGCTGATATGTGCAACGAAATACTCATCATCTGCCATAATTTAGTTTGTTACCTATCTGTCAAGCCATGAACTGTCAAATTCCATCGAAGGATGGTTACGATGTTCACAGATTAAAAAACCTCTAAAAAATACAAATTTTTTTTAGATTTTCCTTTTTTGCTCCGGAATAAGGTGATTTCAGAATTTTTGGGAAACATTTTGAACAAAATACTCTAAACACGTTTATTCGATATCAAAATTACTAGTTACCCTTCGAAGTTATTGAAATAACTATTTAGAAATAACTCTTAAGGCTTAAAGGTTATTCAAATTTCGATATCCAAAATACTTATTAGCCTTAGTAGTTATTAAAATAACCATTAAGAAAAAACTCTTAAGGCTTAAGGGTTACTCGATTTCAAAAATACTTATTACCCTTAGTAGTTATTAAAATAACCATTAAGAAATAACCATTAAGCCTTAAGAGTTATTTCTTAATGGTTATTTTAATAACTACTAAGGCTAATAAGTATTTTGGATATCGAAAATTGAATAACCTTTAAGCCTTAAGAGTTATTTCTTAATGGTTATTTCAATAACTTCGAAGGGTAACTAGTAATTTTGATATCGAATAAACGTGTTTAGAGTATTTTGTTCAAAACGTTTCCCAAAAATTCTGAAATCACCTTATTCCGGAGCAAAAAAGGAAAATCTAAAAAAAAATAGTATTTTTTAGAGGTTTTTTAATCTGTCAACATCGTAGCCATCCTTCGATGGAATTTGACAGTTCATGGCTTGACAGATAGGTAACAAACTAAATTATGGCAGATGATGAGTATTTCGTTGCACATATCAGCCGAAAGCCCTGAAATCGACCTTTTCCGGAGCGCAAGATAAAATTTCAAAAATTTCGGATTTTTTAGAGGTTTTTTAATCCGTCAACATCGTAGCCATCCTGCGATGGAATTTGACAGTTCATGGCTTGGCAGATAGGTAACAAATTAAATTATGGCAAATGATGAGTATTTCGTCGCACATATCCGCCGAAAGCCCTGAAATCGCCCTTTTCCGGAGCGCAAAATAAAAACTCAAACATTTCGGATTTCTTAGAGGTTTTTTAATCCGTCAACATCGTAGCCATCCTGCGATGGATTTTGACAGTTCATGGCTTGATAGATAGTCAATAAATTAAATTATGGCAGATGATGAGTATTTCGTTTCACATATCAGCCGAAAGCCCTGAAATTGACCTTTTCCGGAGCGCAAAATAAAATTTCAAAAATTTCGGATTTTTTAGAGGTTTTTTAATCCGTCAACATCGTAGCCATCCTGCTATGGAATTTGATAGGTAACAAATTAAACTATCGCAAATTATGAGTATTTCGTGGCACATATCAGCCGAAAGCCCTGAAATCGCCCTTTTCCGGAGCACAAAATAAAATCTCAAAAATTTCGGATTTCTTAGAGGTTTCTGAATCCGTGAACATTATAGCCATCCTTCGATGGAATTTGACAGTTCATGGCTTGACAGATGCGCAACAACCTATATCTTGACACATGTAGAGTATTTTGTTGCTCATATCAGTCAAAAGCCCTGAGATCGCCGTTTTCCGGAGCACAAAATAAAATCTCAAAAGTTTCGGAATTTTTAGAGGATTTTAAATCCATTAGCCATCCTTCAAGGGAATTCGACAGCTCATAGCTTCACAGATGGGTAACAAACTATTATTTTGTGCATATATAGTATTTTGTAGCTAAATCTTTGCAAAAGCCCTGAAAATGCATTTTCTAGAGCAAACAAATATCTTAAAAAATAATATATTTTTCAATCCATCGATATACATAATTAAAAATATGGGATGGAATGACATCATGTGATTAATATCTAGTGTTTCGTTATTAATGTCACCCGATAGAGCTAAAACGGCTATATAAATCTATTAGCAGAAAATAAAATCTCAATGATTAAAATTTCAATCAATGGACATTTATTGTATAGTATAGCCATCCCTAAGCTGCTTGCGATGGACATACAGGACAGTTAACATAATTATGAGAGCAAACTTTGTTCCGTACATCGAATTACGCCCAAATTTGCTTTTAACTAAAGATTTTAGTGACGTGGTCTGATAGCTACTGGTAACTGGTAATTTTGATATCGAGTAACTGGTTATAACAGTTACCAACGAATAACTAGTTTCTGGTAACAGTTATCGATATATCGTCCATCACTAGTTCCGAGAGCCGACATCATAGTCGTTATGGGAGACCTTAATGCCCAAGTCGGTTCAGACAATTACGGACTGGAACGCGTGATGGGAAGAAATGGCGTGGGGTCACGAAATGAAAATGGTGACTTGCTTGTCGACTTTAGTAACGCGAATCGTCTTGTGATAGGTGGGACTGTATTTAAGCATAAGACGTGCAACAAAACTACCTGGGTGCATCCGGATGGTCAAACCGAAAACCAAATTGATCATATCATGATTCAGCAGCGATGGAGGAAGTCTATGTGTGATGTCCGGAGTATAAGAAATGCCGATGTGGGAAGCGACCACCATTTGGTTCTGATGAGTCTCAAACTACGAACCGCTGCCGTACAAAAACCAGCGCAGGATGCAGCAAGGAGCACAAAATTCATTACTAATGCTTTAAATGACCCCAACATATGTCGAAACTATGTCACCACCCTTAACGACAGAGCCTCGTCATTAAATGGAATCCAGAATTCAACAATTGATGAGATGTGGGGTGAAATTAAAAGTGTTTTTATGGAGGCTGGATCCGAAACTGTACCCAAGCGAACGAGACGTAGAGACTCTTGGATATCCCAAGACACCTGGGATAAGATCGAACTTCGCAAATCGTTGAAAATCCAAATAAATGCCGAAGCTGATGTTCAACGAAAGGCTGACTTGCGAAGAGAGTACCGCATTGCACATAAGATGGTCTACCGCTGTGTGAGACGTGACAAGAGGGTGAAGTTGGATGGACTCGCAGATAATGCGGAAAGCGCTGCCAGAAGAGGAGATATCCGGGAATTGTACCAAATAGCCAAAGATGTTATCGGGAAAAAAAGCAACACCAATCATCCTGTAATGGATGTGGATGGCACACTTTTGGTATCAATTGAGGATCAGCTTCGTAGATGGAAGGACCATTTTTGTGCCCTGCTAAATGAGGATTCAGTTGAGCAGAGTGCTGAAGTGCCCCAACTAAACGAGATGCGCAGGTCCTATAGGGGTATTGACATCGAACCCCCGTCAGAATCGGAAATTCGTACATCAATAAATCTCCTCAAAAACAACAAGGCAGCTGGACTGGACGGAATACCAGCTGAATTCCTGAAAGCCGATCCCGTAGCAGCGGCTAGTATTTTACATCCGCTGATACAAAACATTTGGGAAAACGAAAGCTATCCCAGGGACTGGAAGGATGGTGTGATTGTTAAGTTGCCAAAGAAAGGTGACTTAAAGAATTGCAACAATTGGCGTGGTATCACCGTTTTGTCCATTTTCCCAAAAATAATGGCAACAATCATACTCGAGCGAATAAAGGATAGAATCGAGTCTACACTCAAGAGGCATCAAGCTGGCTTCCGCAGTGGTCGATCGTGTGTCGACCATATCAACACCCTGCGTATCGTCCTCGAGCAGTCGATGGAATATCAATCACCGCTTTACCTCATGTTCGTGGATTTTGAAAAGGCCTTTGATCGAGTTAGCCGAGAATGTATATGGAGATCGTTGCTTGGTAGAGGAATTCCACCAAAAATTGTTGCCATTATTAAAGAGTCCTACAACAACGCGAGGTGTTTTGTTTTGCACAATGGGCAGCTATCCGACTCCTTCGTAGTGCAACAGGGTGTGAGACAAGGGGATGTTCTATCGCCAATTCTCTTCCTGCTGGCGATGGACGACGTATTGACGGCCAGTGTTGGTACAGCTGAGCGACAGGGCATTCAATGGAGACCGTTCGAAAGGCTCAGTCATTTAGACTATGCCGATGACATATGTCTACTGGCAAATAACATCAGTGGGCTGAACGGGATGTGCCAAGCACTGCAAGTGAAGGGAGAGTCGAGTGGTCTAAGAATTAACAGCAAAAAGACAAAAATAATGCTCACAGGCCGCTCCACACAGCAGCGTATTATTTTACGCCAGACGCCAGTTGAAGTAGTGGAACAATTTAACTACCTTGGCAGTATTGTTTCTGCAAACGGTGGTACGGATCTGGACGTTAAAAGTAGAATAAATAAAGCTCGTGCTGCCTTCGGTACTCTGTCCCCAATTTGGAAATCCAGTCAAATCTCCTTACGCACTAAGTTGAGATTCTTCGAATCCAATGTCAAATCCGTGCTGTTATATGCTTGTGAAACCTGGAAAGTCACGTCTACCATTTCGAAGAAATTGCAGGCTTTTGTGAATCGCTGTCTTCGCCACATCCTTAAGATTCGCTGGCCACAAATAATATCAAATGAGGAATTGTGGCGCAGGACAAGTCAAGAGCGGCTGGACGTCGACATAAGAAAGCGCAAATGGCGTTGGATTGGTCACACACTGAGGAAACCAAACGATGAAATTGCAAAGCAGTCCTTTGAATGGAATCCTCAGGGTGCACGGCGGGTTGGAAGACCAAGAACAACATGGAAATCAACTGTCTTAGCGGAAGCAGAATCCCAGAGAAAGACGTGGCCACAGCTTAAGTACCTTGCAGCAGACCGTGAAGGATGGAGACGTTTTGTTGACGCCCTATGCCCCAGCCGGGGATACAGGACACGATGATGATGATGATTGTATCTCGATGGCTGTGTTCGTTGAGTAGTTATGCATTTGGAATCATGTGTTTTCCATTGGGGAAAAAAATCATTCTGTTACTGTTGATATTATTTAGTTTTGTTAATGAAAATGGACTAACTGGGCTTATTTTGTAAGAGAAAACAATAGAAAAGATAATTAAGTTTTGCTATGTGTCCACCAAAGGTTTATCTCAGTTTAGATTAAATAAATCTTTTTAGTGTTTCCACCGCACAAGAAGATTTTAAAATGATTAAGTTTGACAGCACTTTCTAAAATGCAAATGGTGTTTCTATGTTTCTTATGAAGTGCAAGTGAGATAGTTTGATTCGTGTTAAACAATGAAGAACTGAATAGTTCAGCACCATATAAGAATATGCTACCTACTCCATGTGCAATTTTTTTTTTTAATTTGATTACAACAAAACTATATTTTTTGTACACAAACATGCAAATAAACAGACCATAATGCATAATCTGTAAAACCAACTCCTCCACACAGGTTTTTCTTCACAAATTTTGACTCGACTCCGATCCCCGACCGGAATCGAGTCGAATCAAGCTCATTTCAACTCGATTCAGGTATACAAAGAATTGAGGCGAGCTTCAAGCTCGCTTCAACACCACATGTTAATGTAGTAGTCTACGAACAAACCCCCTTCATGAAGTTTTTATTTTATGTCAAATTGTTTGGTTAAAACCAGAGAATATGAATATTCTCTGGTTAAAACTTTGAAATCGACCGCCAGATTTCCAGATGTTTTCTTACCATATCTTCTTGAAAATTGTCCATTTTATTAGTTTTAGTTAGTTTTTTTTGCTGAAGTTAATTTTAACTTTTGATTTTCACAAAACTTTTTTCTATTTGTTTTTTTTTTATTATTATTCTGACAGGTCTTCTTTCAGTTGTACCAATTTTTAAATACAAAAATCTGGCTACTGCCGATGCGTTTTCTTGGGAATTTTCTACTATACTATTTATAGAATGCCAAAAAAACACGGGTATTGGCATTTTTGAAGGTGCTGTCAAATTTAATCTTTTTTAAATCTTTTTGTGCAGTAGAAACACCAAAAAGATTTATTTAATCTAATCTGAGATAAATCTTTGGTGGAAACATAGCATTACACAATGGGCAGCTATCCGACTCTTTCGAAGTGCGACAGGGTGTGAGACCTCACCAATTCTCTTTCTACTGGCAATAAGCCATTTTTGACAGCCAGCGTTGGAAGAGCGGAGAGAGGCTTAGTCACTTAAGGTAGAACTATAATAGTCGGAAAGCCACTTAAGTGGTCGTACGAAACCGAGCGAGTACAGGGAATTCATATGTTGCGCCCATAATTGCGATTTGGTACTGTTCGTCCAGTCTTCGTTAACTTTTGGGGTCGGACGTGAAGAGTGCTCACCGACCGCTCTTTCGTAAGTGGGCGAATGCAAAAATCGTTACTTTTCGGTCGGTTTTGGCATACGCTTCCGACAGCTTCCGCCCATTATAGTTCTACCTTTAGACTATGCCGATAAAACATGCCTCTTGGCGTGGCAAATAACATCAGCGGGCTGAACGGGATGTGTCAATCACTGGTGGTGAGAGGAGAGTCGAGTGGTCTAAAAATAAATTGCAAAAAGACAAAAGTAATGCTCACTGGTCGCTCCACACATCAACATATTTTTATACAGGAGACGCCAGTTGAAGAGGTTGAACAATTTATGTAAATACCTTGGAAATATTGTTTCAGCAAATGGTGTTACTGATCTGGAGGTTCAAAGTAGAATAAATAAAGCTCGCGCAGACTTCGGCTCTTTGTCCCAAATTTGGAAATCCAGTTAAATCTCTTTACACACTAAGCTGAGAATTTTCGAATCCAACGTCAAATTCGTGGTGGAAAGTCACGATTACCATCTCAAGGAAATTGCAGGCTTTTGTCAATCGCTTTCTACGCCATATTCTAAAAATGGCTGGCCTCAAATTATATCAAACAAAGAATTGTGGCGCAGGACAAGTCAAGAGCGGCTGGACGTTGACATAAGAGAGCGTAAATGGCAATGGGTTACTGGCTGAACAGAATGGAGACGGAGCTGCAACTGGAATAGCTGTCAAAATTTTGAATACACACAAATTCAATGATGCGAACAGAACACAACGCAACTGCAGACGGAGCTGCAGACGCAGCTGGACAAGTTGGCCAACTTTTAACTTTTGCTTGCAGCTTTTTTTGACGTTTCAAAATTGCGAGTAAAACGAAGTGTTTACATGTGGGTTAAAGTGATTTTTAAACTACGTTTTTATTTTTGTTTTAATTTTTATTTTCGATACTAAAATGTCAGAAAGCTGTACAGCTGCATTGTGGGCGCGTAAAAAAAATCACGTACGACACTTTTTGACAGCTATTCCAGTTGCAGCTGCAGCTCCAGTTGCAGCACTCTTTTTTGTTCAGCCAGTTAGTCACACACTGAGGACGCCAAACGATAAAACTGCAAAGCAGTTCTTTGAATGGAATGCTCAGGATGCACAGTGGGTTGGAAGACCAAGAACAACACGGATACCTATAGTTCTAGTCGAAGCAGACTCCCAGAGAAAGACGTGGCCACAGTTAAAGTATCTAGTTGCAGACCGTAAAGGATGGAAACGATTTGTTGGCGCCCTATGCCTACGGTGACCATCCGTTCATTATAATAATGAACTGTTCTGTATTTGAAGATGTTGTTCATTATTAATTATTTTGTACACGAAAACATATAAATGTTCTGTATTTTATTCATTGTTCATTATTTGTTCTGTATTTCTGGGAACGTTAAGATTTAATGAAAGAAACTGATGATGCTGACGTGCCCTTAGTCAGTGAATGAAGAAATAATAAATCTAGTACAAATTTATTTTTCCATGCCGCCCTCTATCGCTTTTGGCATCATCTGTCATGTTCAAGTCAAACACTATTCATTTCATGAACACATCAGCTGTCTGTGAACTGTGTGTTGTCTGCGTCCACAGTACACATATTAAAGGTAATATCATTAGAGTTTCGATTTTTGTTTCTTCTGCGCATATATCAAAATTTTTGTCAAATGTCAGTATTTGTTGTTGCTTTTACGTGTATTTAAGTCATCACACTCCCAGCCATTTTTATTTCTGACAATTTCAATTTGTATTTGTTGTTGTTTTTACGTGTGTTTTCTTCCTCACGCTCACGGCCATTTTTTATTTTCGAGTGACAACCTGCGCAGTATAATACCTTAGATTTGTGTACTGTGGTCTGCGTCTACGCTGAAGAATTGAGATTTATAAGTTTTATTTGAAATTATTTAAAAAAAAGCAATTCAATATTGAAAATTATTTTAGCTTACCCTGATGCCACTCAGGAGGAAGTGTGTATTTAATAAAGAATTGAAAAACCAGTACAAATTCTTGACCTAAAGCCCGTATGACACTACATTTTTCTCTCATTTTTAATGAACTGCAAATTAAATAAAAGCAGAACGTACAATTTCTTATTCAAACTTCGATAGGTGTGAGTGGGTACGCACTATATCCATAAATGTAAAAATGTCGCAAGAAAAGTATGAAAAATGTGACTTTCAAATAATATTTGTCAGGTTCTGGCAGATTTTTCTTGATATTTCAGAATAAAAAATCAAAAATAATTTCAAGGTACACTCAGTCACAAAAGAAAATATACATTGAACCCTACAGAACACTAGTTTATGATGTATATTCACTTTTGGGACACATTGTATTTGTGAAAACTAATTTAGAGAAATGCTATCTCTTTCGCAAAAACACTTTTTATCCCTTTTTTGCTCTGCTGACACTTTGATTGTTTTAATGAGAAATAAAATGAATAAAAAATGTAGTGTCATACAGGCTTAAGCTTTCAAGTTTTTTTTATTTCTGAGTTTGTATGTAAAGCCTTATACGATGCTGATGCGAAACGAAATTTTTAGTTGTTCTCCCTTAAGACAACGAAATGCTTACGAAAACGAAGCGGAAAAGTATTCATTTACAGTTGCACAATTTCCAAAAATTAAAACAAATGCAAATGCAAACAAAATTACAAGCCGCCATCCTGTAATGAAAGATCCAACAAAAATAAACACGAAAAAAACACAAATTTCATTTTTTCGCACACAATTATGGTCTGGGAAATTAATTGTGTGCGAAAAAAGAGTGTAGACTTCTCCAAATAATCTGCTACAACTATCAATTTCGCTCATCAAACAGCGTACTGCAGAACGAAAAGTAGAACTAAATGTATAGTTTATGATTTCGTTGTCATTTTTGTATGAGATTTTTCGTTTCGCATCAGCAGCGTACTAAGCTTAAAGAAAAGACTGAATTGATTAGAGCTTTATAATATGTTTATTCTATTTTAAGTTGAGCCATTTTTCCTCAGAGGATAAATTTATTATTGAATGGAATAAATGATTGAAGATTGAGTTGAATTTTGTTTTTTTTTTTTCTTTTGTTCATTATTCAGCTTTCTAAAATATGGTCACCGTACCTATGCCCCAATCGGGGTTACAGGACTTGATGATGATGAGAAGTTTCATTTCCTTCCAGAGTATATATGTATCTCTTTTGTCATGACAAAATGCTGCTCATTCTTATAGTTCGGATCCGACAACATGCACATAATGAGTGTTTGAGAGTCACTAGCCCCTGACTTTTTGTTTATAATTGGGTCATTCTTCCTCAGTATGCGATGCCAATGTCATTTTATAGTCTATTCTGGAGGTACCATTTCTGAGGAAACGCATAACCTCTGTATTCTTTATTAATATTATTATTATATTTATTCACTTGATATTAATTTTTATTTTACTTCGGGAGTGCAGAAACTCTTACCTTTGGAGAAAAAGGCTTTAGGAGTTATAAATCCTCTTATAATTAAACCTAAAGACCTAACTATTAACAAAGCGTGAACTATTTAAATTTTTTAAATCACAATAATTGTGCAGGGAAGAAATCTTTTAATGAGTCCGCAATGACTAAAAGCACAACGGAAATCAGTTAAATATACAAAGTTAAATACACAATTAAATTGGCTGGAAAAATCCTGACGATGAGAACACTGAGAAGGAGAAAAAGTAATCAATCCTTCTTTTGGCAAATACCGTATGCTCTCAATTAAGTCATGGCTACGTGATTCTTCTGTGACCATATAGATTGTACCTATGTAGATCGAAAAATACTAGAAAAGAGAAAAAAGGAAAGATGATAAAAATCCCTCAGTCTTTAAGTTTTGAATTCCATTTTCTGTAGGTACTATTTTAAGGTGAATATTAAAGAAGGTTTTTTCAATCTTCTAAAACTGTAAGCAAATATGTATAAGATCTGAATTGTTTTTGTTTTTTGTTTTGGAAATTACACGTCAACAAAATCAAAACTTTCGTAAAAAACTTCCCTTCCTTACCTGTGTACATACTTACTGATGGGTGATGATGGAATTTAGAAGCTCTAACTTAGCTCCTAAGCAAACATTAAAAAATACATTTCCAGATGCACTTGTGCCAAAGGAGTGCTTTTGCTGGTTACTGTGCACTTTGGAAGAAGTATTATATGGATGGTATTTATGAAAGAGCGATAGGTGCTTGTGTGTGTGAATGTGTACATACAAAAATTTAACCCATACCATGATGTTTTTTGGAATTTAAAGTGAAATGTTTTGAATATTCATATTATGTGGTTTTCCTATATACTTAAGTTTTTAGAGCATTAAATCTGAAAATGGCCCAAAGGATATCCTTCCTAACTGCGAATATTTGCGTTAAAGAATTTCAAATTTTATGAAACACTAATGCTATGCAGACATTTTCCTCTTTTTCCTTCTATTCTTTGTTTATGTTGAAACGTAAGTTTGTATAAGGTAGAGGAGGTATCTTTGTGTTTAGTTTCCGGTGTGTTGATGTGTGTATGATATTACCGAACTAATGCTTGAATAATTTGCAGCGTTTTGTGTAAAGAATCTAAGTTAAAACTTTTTTAAACAACAAAAACTAGTAAAAAATAGAGTTTTAAAAATATTTTTTTTAATAGAGAGAAACTGGGTATTCCGTAAACTTGAAACGTGACTCGTGAGACTATTTTTCTAGTCACAACTCACAACATAAAACAATGAAGAAAATTTGCGATACGCCCTCATTCCAGTAGTCATTTTACAATAGCGACAATAAAACGACACGGCTCTAGAAGCAACACTTGGTTTTCCAGTGACTCGTGAGACTATTTTTCTAGTCACAACTCACAACATAAAACAATGAAGAAAATTTGCGATACGCCCTCATTCCAGTAGTCATTTTACAATAGCGACAATAAAACGACACGGCTCTAGAAGCAACACTTTGTTTTCCAGTGAAACGACTTCTATTAAAATGGTGAAAGCAGTGAAGAGCGGAGAGAACGCCTTACTTTTAGTTTAATTCAAACACCAATTGTCGTTTCTGGAGCCATTTCGATTTACTGGCGTTTTACTGAAACTACTAGATTAACAAATAGGTACTATTAGCAGTGTTTTATTATTCTTCATAACTCGTGAAAATAAAACGATGCCGGTTAGTGCGAAAACAGTGCTATACAACCATCTCTTTTTTTTCTGATGTTTACTTATTTTGCATAAAAAGTATGTCTCTTTTTCTAACACTGCTGACTAATCGCTGACATGATTAACAATGGTAAAAATAGCCACCTGCCGGTCACAGTGAAAACTTTAATCAAGGTTATTGAAATAAACCTCGACAGGAACCTGGATCCCATGTTGATTTTGTAATACGTGTTAAAAGATAACCTCCACCCAGACCTGGATATAATAAAATGCAGCTATTATTTGTTTTGAAAATCGAATCATACCCAATAAGAGTATAAATAATTCACAGAACCAGAAAAATATCTTATTGCACTTTTATGAAGACAATCGTGAATAATAAAAATATAACTTTAAAATAAAAAAACGTTCCTGTATTTGTATTTGCCAGGAATGAAAGGGACTTACAATTTTCTGTTGAATGCGAGCACCTAAGATGAGACGCACTTTTCATGATTAGGTATACTCTTGGAGGATGTGTCCCTTCCTCGCAAGATACAATCCAAGACCTCAGGCGTGACAGTACAACGCCCTAATTACTACGCCATGGGGTTCTTAATTATTTAACTTTGTGGTGTCTGTTGGTGTGCTAGCAAAACGTCTTCTGTCTTAAATATAAAAACATATTTTAAAACTTCAAACCAACTTCAATTTAACTGTCAAATAATGATCGTCATTTTTTTGGTTTGTCAAACATTGAATCACTCTTTCCATTTTTGATTTCACAAAACCCCAAGAAAACCAAAGGTCTTATATCACACGATCTAGGCAACCAGCCGCAAACTTATGCTAGAACTAAAGTGCTCGGAGGGGCACTTAAATGGTCGGAAGAAAACAAGCGAATACACAGAAAGCATATTACTCGGCAATTATTGCGGAGTGGAAGGTTTTGTCAAGCTTCGTTCGCGCTCGGGAGTTCGGGAGTAAAACTGAAATTTGGTAAAGTAGGAATGCCAAAAGGAGATAGATGATAGTTACATTACGGGTGTGTTCCCCTTCTGACGCTACGGAAAGCAACTTTTCGTTGGTTTTTGACATTAGCTTAAGTGCCCTTCCAACTATTATAGTTCTACCTTTAGCCTTTCACCTAATCGTTCTTGCAGTAAAGTCATGGCTTCAAGGGCTATGCTATGTTACAAGTTTTGCCCTGTAGTTGGTATGAAATTTCCTGGAGATTATGGGCTTTAATTTAAGGTAACCTATTGCCGTTCATCATAGTGCAATAACGGGCGCTTTTGACAGTTACGTTCTCACCCCCTCGTTTTTGATGAAATATGGACCGATAGTTTCATCAGCGTATTAACAATACTGCCGTCTTATGAAATACAATGAACGACTGGATCGCACGTACTTGCTCTTAGGTTCAAGTTGTTTGGAACTTAAGAACTTTTAAAATATGGAAGTCATTAAAGAAAAAATATATAAAAAAATATAAAAAAGTATATAAAAAAATACATTTAAATCGTTCTTTAAATTGTATAAACAACCAGTAAAATAGCTTAGCGCTCAAACCCAAGTATGCCATTTTATTACTTGAAAAAATAGGAATATGTAAACAAAGATTAAAATCGTTAGAGCGGTTTTCTTAAAAACTAGTTTTTTATGTACCCACATAATATAAAATTTAAGTAACATTTTTTAAAAACATTTTTGAAATCAACATTTTTAGAAAATATTTAAATACATTTTAAAACCTAGTTTCAAAAAAATTCATCAACCCGTTTTTGAAATATTGAATTTTCAAAAAAAAAATTTATGTTTTTAAAAATCCAAAACTAATTTTTTCAAAATGTTGATATGTAAAACTATTGACATTTTAAAGAACCTTTTTCATAAAAATTTTGATTGAAATCCGTTAAGCCGTTAATGAGAAAATCGAGCATAAAAAAACCGTTATATGGCAGATACCGTTAATAACAGTTTTTGATATTTTTTTTGTCTTCCAAAATGTACACCATGCCTACAATAATGCACTCATTTTTTTTCATTAAAATCGTTTCAGCCGTTTTTTAGATAAATAAGCAAGATCGTTTCTGATATCGAATGCAACAAATCTAAAAAGCAGTGTAAGGGTGCTTGTCTGGTTAATTTGGAAAAGGCTTTTCGCTTTTGGTACCGTATGGTTAGAGGGTCTTATAGCCCTATTCTCCCCATCGTCACTGATACATCACAAGTCACAAGAAGTGGTGAAACTGATTTTGTGACTTTTTCGTATTCTCCCCCTAAAGTCACAACTTGTGAGAGTCATAAAAACAAGCGAAATTGTGATCTCCTCCAGAGCAGGTCACAACTCAAAATTTACTTGAGTTTCTACAAATCATTGAATTATATTCTTGCATTATGTTCTCTGTGCGAAAGAGAACAAAATGTATGTATTCTTTCATTTCTTTACCAAAGAATAGGACAAAGGTGCGATACTATTTTGCTTTGTATTAATGAGACAGAAAAACATGAATACATACTGTGGGTGTGTTGGTTTAGTTCGTTGCGATTACTTGTAGAGTTGTTGATGTGTGCGCTCATCGGTCAAAAAGCTACCAACAAAATGCTGTGGTGAGTTTCGTTGTGAGTTTTCTTGTGACTATTAGGGGGAGAATACCAAAGTGTTATCGAATCACAACAATCCTCACAAGGAGTAGTCACAAGAGCTTGTGACTTGTGATTCCTCACAAGGGGGAGAATCGGGCTATTAATCTAAAGCTGACTAGACTTGGCATTAGTAAACCACCAAGGAGAAAGTTTCTTGTCAAGGGTGGCAATGTAACTTATACCACAACCTTTAATATAAAAAATTTTCTTCAGGAGAGAGAGGTCAGCTTGCCGAATCTATTCAGCATTTACACCAGTCGGCGATCTAATCGCGTACAGAACAGCTTCAAAAGTCGAAGAAATTTGATTTATTTTACAAGAACTATTCTGTTTAGGACTCCGTTGCGTGGAGCCTCAAGGAATATGAGAAAGAACTGGCGTAAGCTTGTGATCCCATAGGACCAAATGGACATCCACTGGCGAGTAAAAGTGTGGTAAAGTACCTTGGCATAATGGTTGCATTAGTATTTGTATTTCGACAGACAAATAAATGCAGCTCTGATCTGGGCTAGGGGAGAATTCAAGCTAAGGAAACGGTTGTTTCATAGCAGCCGGCTTGAGAGCAAGGTGAAGGTGATTTGCTACATGGCCTTTATCCGACCAATATTGCCTATGGATGCCCAGTTTAGTTAAAAGTTGCCCCATCTCAAATGGAAGCTATTCGGGTTAGTGATGGGCGCATTCGAATGATATAATCGATTATACTCGATTCAGGCAACATCTCGAGATATCTCGATTCTCCACTTGAATCATTCGAATGATTTTTCATCAATACCGATCTTGCTCACCTACTTACTTTTGTAACTGTAACTGCATTGAGAACTCAAGAGCCCGAGACGAGAATCAAGAACAGAAATGATAATTAAAGACAAGTAAGAGAAAGAGGAACACTCATAATAGTTCAACCACGCGATTGCGGGAAACCTTTCTTGTAGACCACAGTGTACATATTTTATCTTCTTCAATTTTTTTCTTAATAATCCAGAATGCATGCAAGTTATTTTTTTTTCTTCATTTAAAGTTCTCTTTATGAAGCAGATGTTTTTTTTTATGTTCTCTTTAATCAAAAATTTTTGTTGTAAGTAAATTTTCTTAAAAGTAAGTTTTCATACTTGCTTAGCTTTGGTTAAGTAGGTATAAAGGCTCTCTTTGGTTTCTCTCTTCAATCTAATCAAATTATACTCAATACGAAAAATAAGTGAATCTATCGATATAACATCGCTGGACTTACGATCTTTTGATTTTGCTCTAATATTGACTCATATAATAAATCACGATTCTAATGCTGGAAGTTTTAGAGGCTGTGGTGTAATGCTCTTGAGCTTTATTATAAAAAGATTTAAACAGATGGTGAATAAAAGGGAGAAAAATGTTGCATATGTTTGGGTTAAACGGAAGCTGGAAGAAAAATGAAGGATGAGGATATGCTCCTAATGGCATTTATCAGGGTTTTTACTATATGCGACATGAAAGTAGGCACAAGCTTTAAATTCTATAAATTCAACAATTATTAATAAAAAAAGAAGAAAAAATGCATACAGATTTTGTAGAAATTTGTGTGAAAAAAAACATGTATAAGAAAAAAATAAGCACAGAGAAAAAAAGAAACGACGACGATGGGACTCGAACCATGGTACCCGTAGGGATCGACCCGGTGTACTTACCCATCGCACCACGTAACATATTAACAAGGTTTAGTCGAGTAGCGATGATGGACAATCGAAAAAGAAAAGAAAAAAGGCAAACATACGTTGGTATGTATATGCGTATTATATGGTTCAACGACACAGCTGTTGCCAATTTTCGAGAGTCGATGCTGTTTGCTTTGGTGTTTAGAAAACTCCAACCAATACATATTAAAAGATCGATATGGACAATTTTCGAGGTATTCATCTTGGAGGATTTTGACCAGAAAATTTTGAATTCAACACACTTATTTTTCAAAAATTCAAATTTGATTTTTGGGCTTAATTCAGAATTTTTTTGGTCAAAATTTGCCCAGATAGAGCCGAAACGGAAGCTCAAATCAGATTCCATGATAGTCACCTGTGAATGTATGTGTGCGATCTAGGCTTGGCTCCTGGGGCTATAAATACCCCTGCAAAACAATATTTCCTTCTTTTGATAATTTGTGCTGGATAAAGTAAAAATCTTGTGTGACAAAGTGAGCCCCTAGGCGAATTAAAACTAAGTTTTCCCGTGTTGCAAATTAAAAATAAGTTATATTGAAATTAAAATACCCTAAATTAAGAAAACGTTTAATTAAAGTTAAAACAAAATGTCTAAACACCATAAATAAACAAGAAAAAAAAGGAAATAATAAGGTGAGTGCTGCGTTTTTTCTTCTGTTTAAAACATCTTTTGCGCATCGTGTTGAATAGAGTGTTTTTTCTAGTCCCGAGTGCTGAAAAGCCCTAGAAGCCCACGCGGAAGCTATAACGCTGAGGGGCTCAATTTTTGTCTTGGCATTAACAAGATCCAAAACCTTGGATTAATCCAACCACGTCCACACAATCATCACCTTTTAGAAAAAAAAAAGCATCACTGATAGAACAAAATTGGGCACATAACACCACGAGCTAGTCGCCCTCCTAGCCATCAAACAACAGAAAAAAAACCAACCACGCCAGCTTGGAAAAAAAATCCAACATAAACCACATCAAAACCACCAAACATCCACCAGCATCCACACATATACCCAGCAGCAAATCCCTCTTTGCAAAAAAAAACAGGCTGTGACTCCTCAACCTGAGAAGCAGCAAGTAGCTTCCATCAGCGTGTTCTAATACCCCACCATCGAACACCAAGCGTAAGGCGTTTTCATAGCCGCAACAGCAGACTCAACTCAGCAAAAAGACAGCCTGTGACTCATCTAGCCAAGAAGCCTCCAGAAGCTTCCACAAGCTGTAAAAACACCTCTACCCTCTAGTGCGTTTCATACGAGCATCTCTCCTAGAGCATCATACAGCATCCACACTTCCTCACCGATCATCAAACTACAATTTAATTCAGCATAACAAAACATAGCTCTCTCTCTACCGGTCCAAATTTCATAATTAACAAAAGCTAAGTATTTAAATTTCGTTTTGCATTAAAATACAAAATTAATTTTGTAATTATATTATTACCTTGATTTTTTTATTTGTACATTCAAAATCGTTCAAATTTTGTTTTTTTTTTTTTATTTAACCATATCTACAGTTTAGCATCAAACATTAAAGAATCCCCTCGATGCTGTGCACACCATCCTGGATGAATATACAACAAACAATATAAAAACAACACAATAAAAAATAAAACGAAAATACATCACATAAATTAACTAAAATAAAAAAAAACTATCTTTGGGGTAAGTGAATTTGATCTACTTATTATCTTAAATGAAATTTGAACGAACTTTTTTTTAATATATAAACATAAAATTCTATTGAAAATTGGATACGATTTGCATTAAAAGTGCAATATATTAATATAGATTTCACTCGCAATGTGAAACGAAAAATAAAAAAAAAAAAATTAATATAGTTTTTTTTTCATCATAAACATAAATGATTAGAAAGAAGGATAAGATTTCAGTTCTAAAGTCCTATTAAGAAACTGCTACGTTTTTTTTTCCTGTTTTCTTATACATAAAAAAAAAATCATTTTAAATATTTAATTTTTGATATTTATATTTCTATATATGTAGGCAAATATTTTTGAACCTTCAATTTTTAAATTAACATTCATTACACTGATCAGTCAAAAAAAAAAAAATCTTAATTTTCATAGTATATGTATGTACCTAGAATATAGAGAGCGAGAAAAACAAAACTCTTCTAGTTGATCTCTTATTTTTAGTGATCGAAGAGAGAAAGAGAGAAAAAAAAACTTATTTTGAGTTCTTTTTTTTATATATTATTATTATATTATTTCTAATAACCTTTTGTTACATAGCTATATCTATACATATTTGTTTTGAATAAAATATTTGAATCTATATTTTTCATGTTGAAAACATAATACATATTTTGATTTTTTTATTATTTTATGTACTTTTGGGTTTTGGTTTTTTTTATGTCCGCAGCATACAATTGGGATTACTTTTGAATATTAAAATACGAATTGTTGATTCTTTTTTTCTTATGATTTTTGAAATTCTTCTTTTAAGAGAATGAGCTAAAACCATGGCTATGGTTTAAGTACCTTTTTAATAGGTGGATGTGGCTTCGCCAGGAATAGCCGAAGTTAGAAACGGCGAAGGCGAAATAAAAGATGAAAGTTTAAACTAACTTAGTTTAGCTTTCATATTACTGAAGGGGTTACCATACACATAGAGGACATGGTAACCAGGTTGTGGCACGTAGTATAACCATAGGTTGTATTATGTGGTACATGGGGTGGGTAAATCCTCAGAGGGCTTTATATCATCTTAGCTCTCCTCACTTCTCTAGGTTTATGATTCCTTCCTGTAGATGGGACAAACAGGCCTCGCCTTCTCTTTTACGTATATTTACTGACGGCATGAAAATACGTAACGGCCGTTCAGGTTCTCTAACAGCAAGAACCCCCCCTCCGACGAGCTAACCTTGGCTATGCAAGCATGCCGCGCGGTTAGAGTCTGGACAAGCCACCCATTTTTGTTGCCATGACGTTTCAGGATACCTGTAAGTTCTGGAGCGTTGTGGTAACGTTAAGAGTGGGTGGTTATCTCAACTAAGATCTTGAGCGTACGTTACACGATTCAATGCGATGGGAGCTCGAGAGTCGACAGCAGCTTAAATTTACTTCGAATCATGAATTAATGAATCATTCGAATGATTTAGCATTCGAATGATTTTCCTACCTACCTGCTATCTATTGGAGAAAGTGTAGTGAGAACTCGTGTCGTGAAGTCGAGATTCAAGATATATGAGAACGAGAGACAAACAAGAAAGGGATAAACAGACATTATCGACCCGAGAATTGATTGTTGTGTAGTTTGTGTGAGTGTATGGTGTATTCAACCACTCGAGTCAACGCGATGGGAGCCCGAGAGCCGACAGCAACTTGAATATGCTTCGAATGATGAATGAATGAATCATTCGAATGATTTGGCATTCGAATGATTTTCCTACCTAACTGCTTACTATTGTAGTAAGTGTCATGAGAACTCGAGAGGTCGAGATTCAAGAACAAAAATGAGAACGAAAGACAAGCAAGAAAAAGAGAAACACACATTATCGACCCAAAAAGTTAATTGTTGTGTAGTTTGTGTGGGTGTATTGTGTATTCAATCACTCGAGCTAATGCGGTGGGAGAAATAATAAAAAGAAAAACACAATTAATTGAGAACTCGGTGTTCGGGACGCTCACTGCTTTTGTATGTGTACACAACTACTTTCGAATTCTCAGTGTTGACTCGAGTGGTTGAATACAATCATACATAGACAATGAACATATTGAGTTCTCGAAAGAAAGGTTTTCGTTCCTTTTCTTTCGTTTTTATTTCTTGGTTCTCGGTTCTCATATCTCGAATGATCATTCGATTATTATGATCACTCGAATACTAACATCTCGATTATTGAAATCACTCGATTATGCCCATCACTATCGGGTGCTTACGAGGTAGTGTCTTAGATGCTGCCTTGGATTACACAGATCATCAGAGTCGCAGTATGCACGATGTTATTTCAACCTAGTTCTATACAACGGTGGCAACATGAAAAGAATAGAATAGCTTCAACAAACAGCTTAATTTTGGGGGCCGTTTTACCCCAATGACGAATACTACGAGAATGTGTGTCTTAGCGGCTTTACTCTACCCGATGCATTCCCTCATTTATACTGTAGATAGGCGGCCTCCTTATAGTCGAGACATCCTAATAAAAAACGCAGCTAAGTGCCTCCAGTTCACTAGGACTGTGTCCGATCGGCACCAAAAGAATAGGATAAGACAAGAGAACCAGTACTGATGCTCAAACAAAGGCTCTTCTGATATGTGAAAGTTGATTTTGCTTTTATTTTGTCTTGGCTAACTTTCATAGGTTTGGGTGACTAGTTTTAAGCAAAAAAATATGTAGGTATGGGCAAAAAAAAACGAAAAATATATAAAAATCGAAAAATGCTAGCTGCGGCTGTTCCAGTTTCTAAGTAGTTTAGTTTTCAGTAAAGTTTAAAGTAGTTTCAAGGATTTTTAAGTAGTCTTAATATGTATGTAGTAGTTTTAATTAGCTTTAATGAAGTTTAATCCTTATATAGTCTGTAGGCCAAAAGGCTTTAGCATAAAGTTGTTATAGTTTAACTAAGAGCACCCAAATGGAACGAGAAAGTTAGATATAAAATATTGATAAGTAAGCTAGTTGTTATGAGATTTGACCAACTTTTTGTTAGTTTTAAATTAAATAGAAAATAAAAATTAAAAATGAATATCTTTAGGTTGCTCTTTAACCCAAACACGGCGATTTTGCTTATTGAACCAGCCATTAAGCCAGAAATGGGCCTCACGGCTGAAAAAAAAAATTGTGGAAAATATTAGATTTTCTATAAGCATTCCAAGAGCCCAACTGAATAATTTGTAGACGCTGTACCGTGCTAAGCCCTTCCATACAAATTTGTCAGTCAATACCAGCCACGAGTGATTTGTCAGAAAAAGATTTTTTGACAAAAACCTTTAAAACAATTAGGTATCAAAGGTAATTTTATCATAAATGTGCATAAAACTTTTCCTCTAGAAAAATTTCAGCAAAAACAAAAGAAGTATTACTGAAATCGCTTTTACACAACAGAAGACCGATCTAAAAAGGACAGACATGCACACAAATTTTACTTTTCCACAGAACTAATAACGCAAGTAAAACATAAAAATGTTTGTTATGAATGTAAACTTTTGTGAAATTTTAAGGGAATATTTTTGAATTTATGTTTTTATTTTAACTTTCAATAACCAAAAAATGTTAAACTTGCAAAAGTACTTTAAAACCTTTGACTTTAAATGCAAAGTACTGCAATTTCACCACTATCATTTCACATACACACACACATACACAAATTAAAAGAAATTCACCTGAAATCCTCTTAATAAGTCCTTTGATCTAGACTCTATCTGCTGAAATTTCCATTTTTCTTTGGAAGTAGGACATGAAAAATGCATGGAGCATTTAAGCCCGAAACAAAAAACTATACCAAGTCGAGAGAGGATATCGCTTATCTACTGAATATAAATTGATTCTTAGGATAATTTAAAAATAGAATAAGGAAAATAGAAGAAGTATCTCGAGAACACTACCAATTTCGTTTCTTGAAACTTTAAGCGAACATTTAAATTCACTTTTAGTGCGGTAAGCCAACAAAATTAGGCAAAATGCCAAAACTTTATTCACATAATAACAACACCCGCACTCTATGCACCTTAATTGGTTTTGGTTTTTTTATGTCATACCTTTCAAGCCACGGTAATAGATACTAGGTATGCAAACGAAATGCTTCTCTTTTGTTTTTGTTGTTATTTTTATTTTTTCGTTTTCCAAATATGCTGTGATGCAACTATGGGATGTTCTTCATATTGCAACAATTTAATACCACAGAAAGCAGCATCACATGCAAAACTTTCTCTAGCTAAATTGTTCACTATGGCGGATACGTAACCTCCAGTGAGTGGGTGCAGAAAATTGGTTCACATCAAATCCTAAACTTTAAATGGAAACACATTTAAGCTTGTGTGCTATATTGTGTAGAAATGGGGGGTGGGTAACTATTAAATTTATTTGCCAACACCATGTACTTGTTTTAGTTTCATATTTAGGCATCGTTTAACAAAAACAACAAGAAAAAGTTGAACACAAACAATCATTCCTTTGTTTTTTTGTTCATTTATATAAACAAAAGTCGAAATTATTCTTCCTCTATTATATGCATAAGTTTTTTTTTATATCCCTAATGAAAATGTACACTTCTGGATGAATATATGTCTTTTTGATTTCCTTTTTTTTTTGTTCCTCTTCAGCGTGGATCGTAAATCTTTCACAAAGTGATGTACAACATGCGAGACAGATGTGAAGGTTCTTTATAGCAAAATCTAAAATAAAATGTCTGAGTTTTTATTTTCACAAGGAAAAAATTTCAGAAGGAAAAAGTACAAAGTGACATACCAACCTACATTCTTCTCGAGTTTTAAAGTTCGTAGAACCTTAATTTAACTATATTAATACGCTGAAAACTATTTAATTTTTCCAACAAGATTCATTATACACTTCTATTTACTCATGAAGCTATGCTGAGTCAGGATAAAATATTTGTGTATATTTCTACGGTATTTATTTTATCCCCTTTGACTCTTTTGTTTTCGTTGTTAAAGAAATGCGTTTTAAGAAGAAATTCCTTTTAAAATTTAGTTTTTGGAATTTTTGCATTGGCATATTATGTGCCTTTTTTTTATAATTAACGCGCACTCAAGGGGTTATGACTACCCTTAATTTAAACACCCTTTTGTTAAACACAGTGCTAGTGTTATGAAAGTAGAATAGGATTTAAAAGGAGATACCGATGCACATTGGTTTTGAATTTCTGAATATCACAATGGAAGGAAAAATAGAGTAGGGTAAAGCATTCCACATTCGTGTTGTGCGGCTTAAGAAAGAATCTCTATACTTGACGGTACGCCCGAAATTGGGCTCAAGGGTAAACTGATGTGCATTCCTAGAAATACGAGTATTACGGCGGAATTGTTTTAGGGGAGGAATGCAACTGGCTATTTCACTAGAACATTGTTTGTAAAAATAGCGATAAAATGATGACAGACACAAAACATTGCGGCGGTGTTCGAGAGATGCAAATGTTTCCGTTATAGCTCTGTCACCTATCAATTTTAAAGCTCGTTTTTGAATTCTATCCAAGAGACTTTAAATGAGATTTAGGAGTACCCGCCCAAATATGGGAGTTGGACTCGAGCTTTGGACGAATGAAGGCTTTATAGATTACAGCCAGATCAGAAGGAGAAGATAACCAAGACACTTCGCAGCATTTTTGGCAACGTCGAAAATGTGATCATTCCACAGACGGTGGTCTGTGATGCACATACCCAGGACTGAAAGCTATTCGGTTTCCTCGATGCAAGTGCCACTCATGGATAGTGGCATAGGGGGTGGGTTTCGCTTTACCGACAGAAGACAGCATTGAGTTCTCGAAGCATTAAATTCTACATGGTTTTTTGTTCCCCATTGGACAATGCTGTCGAGATCAGAATTTAATGAGCTTATCATATGCTGCCGTTTAAGTTCCACATCCGAAGAACAAGGAAGTGAAGCTTGAAACGAATATGAAAAGCTGAGGGTAGTGTCGTCTGCAAAACAATTTAATGGTTTGGAAGTTTCAGACAAGAGATCATTTATGAAAATAAGAAAGAGAGTCGGAGACAAAACGGAGCCCTGGGGCACACCAGCATTTATTTTATGAATATCAGACTTGTAACCATCCAATACAACTTGTATTGAACGGTCCGATTGTTAATTTCCAATCCAACGAAGAAGAAATTCGTCGATACCAAATGCACGCATTTTCGATAAGAGAGCTTGGTGCCAAACTCTATCAAACGCTTTTGAAATATCAAGTGCAATAATCTTACTTTCTCCAAAACGATGTAAAGATTTGTTCCACTGTTCGGTGAGATATACCATCAGATCACCAGTGGACGTATTGCTACGAAAACCATACTGCCGGTCATTAATAAGCTTTCGTTCTTCAAGATATTTCTTGAGCTGATAATAAATCAGCGTTTCCATGACCTTGGAAAGAAGGGACGTAAGTGCAATTGGACGATAATTGGAGGGAGAAGAAGATACGCCTATTTTAGGTTAGGGACAGGTTGGATTAATTAAAATTTTCCATCCGCTCGGAAAGAGACCTGTAGAGAAGGATAGATGGAAAAGCTTACGTAAAGGTTTTGCCAGCGTTGAAGAACACCTCTTCAGAACAATGGGAGGGATACTATCCGGACCAGCGGATTTGTGTATATCAAGATCTTTCAGGACTCTTGCAATTGCACGAGTGCGAAAAAAGATTCGTCCCATGAAAACGTTAGTGCTCTCAAGTACAGGAGGAGTTAACAGTCAACTGTGCTGCAAACAAATTGGCTTTTTCAGGTGAACTTACATAGGGAGTGTCATTAAAGACGAGCGTTGGAACTGCGGATGAAGTAGTGTTACGAATGTTTTTTGCAAATGACCAAATATGTTTACTACCTTTGGGACATTGTAGTATTTTTTGCCGTAATTTTTGGTCATGCAAAAATTTGGTTCTTTGGATATGGCCATTGCAGGTCTTTCTAGCTTATTTGAACTTATTCCAGTTTTCCTCAGTAGGGTTGGCCTTATAACAACGGAAACTTACTTCTCTGAACTTGATAACCTCTTTACAGCTCAAATCAAACCATGAGTTTTCTTTCGGTTTGATAGATTTTATCGTATTCGTAATAAAATTTCTCATCCCATAAAGAATTAAATTTGTAATCATATCTGCGCTGGAGTCTACGTCACTATCGAGGAAGCAGGAAGGAAAGTTCCTGAAGAAATTGTTAAGACCCTCCCAGTTGGCTTTCTCGTTTTGCCAAACGGTTCTCTTAGGCGTTTTCTCTTTAACTGAGGTTTTTTGGTACGAGAAATTTGCAGATATGACACAATGGTCTGATGTGCTTAGAGGCGATAATACACTGATAGTGTATTTATCAGGGTCAGGGGTAAGGAACAAGTCTAGGGTGTTGGTGGATTGACCTGCAACGTCAGGGATCCGAGTTGGTTCGTCAACAAGCTGGGTTAGGTGGTTTAACTCAGCAAAGATCTCGACATACCTTCCTTCGGGTGTTGTCTGGACAGAAAAGTGAAGCCAACTAGAATTGTGTGCATTTAAATCGCCCGCAATGACGATTTCAGTGTGAGGATAATGGGAAACAATTCTTTGGATGGAGTCGCACAAATCATTAAATTCGTTAGTAGTTGAATTTCTGTCCAGGTTTGGACTTCGATAAACAAAGCATGTGTGAATAATGTGCTTGTATACCGTGAATTTTAACCACATGAAGTTAAAGCCTGTGTTAATACACGCACCGTATTGTGGTTGAAGTTGGTAAGCAACATCATTTTTTACATATACTGCAAGGCCGTGGTGAGAAAAGAATAAAGGCACTAAGTAATACCCGGAGATTAAATTCCGAATAATCAGTATTTTCACCTACATGGGTTTCACTCAGAGCCAATACAGCTGGTCTGTTTATTAAAGAATGGACATACGCAGCACAAAAGTTCTTTCTTAACCCACGAATGTTTGAATAATCCACTCTAAAATTACTAAGCATTATAAAATGCATAGATATTTTTATTAAGTACTTTAATAATGAACGTACAGTAGGTTCACTGTTGTGAATTATGACAATAATTGTATAGTATTAAATATTTTTGTACTGTGTGAATTAATTTAAATTTTTGCCAGCATAATTTATGAACTGAAATTTAGTAGCATTTCTTTTTAGGTATTCAATCACACTGACTTAACTTTTATAATGTCTCATACAGTCATAGCATAGGGCAGTTATTGTTTAATGTCAAACAAAATTTTCGAGATTTTAAAGAAACAAGCATTAAGATAATGGAGAAGACTAACAAGGTGGATTTTGTCATGACGGCCCCAACTAACAATTTTCCCTCGGTAAGGTCCAATTTTTGAATTTCATGAAGTTACTACCTCTACATGTCCTGTATTGAGGTTGTACATTGAAGTTTTGAATCTTCGAGGGTGTATTTTTGTCAACAGCTTCATTGAAACCTATTAAAGCTTCACTTCCAAATTATTTACAAGCTTATATATGTGTGCAGCTTTCTTAATATTTAAATAAGGCTTCTTTAAACTCATTTGTAGAGGCACGGGAAATAAAAGCAAAGAAAAAGCTTTTTTTAAGAAGCTCCATCAAAGAGTTTGTTGATGCCTGTCCACAAAAGCCTGAAACAAGCTGTTATTTTGTTTTGAGAAGCATTTATTTCGAAGAGATTGTCTCAGCGAAGAGATGTCAACTAATTTTGATTGTATAAAGTCCTCTGAATACAAACTAGATACAACCATGTTTTGATTATTTATCAGATGCCTATGCAGGAAGCATTCTTTTCGACAAGTAGGTTTGAGAGAAGTGATGTTACTTAAATTTGTTTGCTTAGGTCCTGTTAAAAACACAAGCTCGATGCAAACATAATTTTGTGTAGTTTCAGGTACATTCAGAACAAAGCATAATTTTCGATTTGGTGGTCTCAGCGAAGTGCACAATCGTTGTGTGTCAAAACAAGTTAAAAAAGCATCAACAAAATGTACTTTATGCTATATTTCGACTTAAGATGAGTCAATGATTAAAATATTCTTCATCTGTAATTATATAAATTTTTTTGGAATCATAGGTTAAATTTTTGAATTTTTTGAAATTATTACCTCTACAGGGTCTGTATTGAGGTTGTAGATGTGCAGCTTCATTAATATTTCGCCAATAAGGCTTCCACAAACTCCGTTGTAGAAGTACGCGAAATAAAAGCAAGAAAAAGCTTTCCTTAAGAAGCTCCATCAAAGAGTATGTTGAAGCCTGCTCACAAAAGCCTGAAACAAGCTGTTATTTTTGTTTTAGAAGCATTTATTTCGATGAGATGGTTTCAGCGAAATGATGTCAACTTATTTTGTTTCTATTAATCCTGTAAACAAAAGTCCGATACAAGCATAATTGGTTTGTTCTGACAGACGCATGCGCAGGAGGCAATGATTTCGATTAGTTTGTCTTAGCGGAGTTATTTCAAAGTGAATCATGAAAGCTGAGATACATCTGAGGTTACCATTATATCTTTTCTATAGTTCATCCGTTAAGAATTTCCACATTATTAATTACGAATATTTTGGTAATTTATCCTAAATATTATTTTAAAAAAGAAAGATTTGTAGCTACATATGTCCAATGGAAGAAAATATTTTCAATATTCTACGATCATTGACAAAGTAAAAAAGCTCAGATTATAAATTATAGCTTATATATGTATATTGTATATATGTAGTTGTAATTTTGACCAAACCAAACACTCAATGATCTCTTTTTATAAAATAATTAATGTATTCATGCAACAGCGTAAAGTCGTCGTAAACGTTTAAAAGTTTAAAACTTTAAGCTATCAAAGCACTACCTATACGAAATAGTCTAACAATTATTGTCAAAATTATATTATGTAGTGAATGTCAACAGTAAAAAAAATGACTATGGCCATTTTAATGGCCCTTAAAGATGCAAAATAACAATTACATTATGTTCTTGAAGGTTATAATGGATAGGACTCATTGTATGGAGAATTAAATTTTGTTAACAGATACGAGTATTTCGATTCGTTGTTTCTCAAATCTAAACATTTGTTATGAATGTTATTTGATAAGGCGAAAATTATACTTTCACTTTCATGTCTAGTAAATTAAATTTTCTATGAATTCTCTCATGTTCTCATTAATCAGAAATTAGGGAAAAGAATTTATATAATATATTTTAAGACAATTTCCAAACATAAACAAAAGTAACAACTCACTTCAAAAAAATGAGAATGGTTACCTTATGTTAAATCTTGTTCATTAATCATGAGGAAGTCACAACGAAGTTCTTGGGAAGCTAATATCGGTTTCAACTGGTTCCAATTTGATGCAATGCCCTCTTAATACATAATACTATAGCACGATGCGTAAGGTAACTGACTCCCAATCAGCATATCCATGGTTCAAATCCCAGAAAATCCATCAAGTAAGTAAAATGTTTTTTCATCACATAAATATAATTGTAAACTAAGTTTCAGATAAAACGCTTGCTTTGGACAAAAAAAAAGAGAAAAACAGATAGCTTAATAAAAAATAAAAATTAATTTTTGATTTTATTTGCATTAGGCTCACCCAAACCTTTTATAAAGTTCCGTGAGTGTTTAAAGATGTGTCAATTGCGGGCTGCATCTGCTTTCACAAAACTTCTTGATGCAAATAATAGCCTGTACTAAAAACTTGTAAATTACTTTTCTGGGAAAGTAAAAGCCTGCCGCATTTGTAATGTTTAAATATTTGTGTTTGTATAAGGCTTTCTAGAAATATATTTGTTATCTCCAACCAACCTGTATGTGACTGTTTAAAAGCCTTTTAAGCTTCTCAAGTGTGCCAAATCCACTTTTCTAAGGACTTACAGAAGCAAATTTGCTGCATAGGAAAAAGCTTCGATAGACCCTAACAGAAGTTAAATTGTTAGTTGGGGCCGTCAGTCTATGTGCGTCCATGCGTCTCTGCGTCTGAACACGCATTGATCTTACAAGTTACAAGATCTTGAATTCTTGTTTCAATTGAGCGCAAAGTGCAAATCTCATGTTATTTTCGCTCTAGCTCTTCTTATATATAGTCGGGAGTTTCAATCACCTTCAAACTGACTTTCTAACCATAAGGTGTCGAAGGCCTTCTCCAAATCGACCAAACAGCTTCGTTCCATTGGATGTCCGAAACCAGTTAAGACGTGGCATGCATGGTGTCATGTCTCAATTTGAAACTAAACTGATTATCCGATGTGCTATTATTGTCGTCAGTGATTGAAGACTTTTTCGAATACCTTGCTGATACTAAGAAGACTTATCGACCGGATATTGGAGTTGTCCTTTGCCTTTTTCGGGAAAAGAAGTATGAATTCTGTCTCTAGTGTACCTAGTATAGCTCTTGAAACCCGTGTATCTAAAGACCGGGTAGTATACAAGGGTACCCGAGTACCCGAAATAGCCGGGTTCTTGAGTATCCAAGTACCCGGGTATCTTCAACTGCCCGGGTAACCAAGTACGTGAAAATTTAACAATGCAGAAACTATTATTGCAGAAAGGCAATTTCTTTGATCTTAAGTTTAATAAATTAATCCCCGTATAATTTTTGGTATTTTGAAGGCTTTGACTGGTAGATTGTATGTAGTATTTTAAACGCACTGGAATGGTAGGTAGGAGATTTAAGAGTTCTAGTACATCTAGACATCCAGACTTTGTCTGGTAGATAACAGACTTTGATACTTCTAGTATCAAAGTTTATTTCAACAAATATTTACATTTGGTATACAAAAAGTTTGTCGTAATACACTTTAACTACTTCAAAGTATACTTACTTAAGGTAGCGCTACATTCCGGGGTGGACCAGGTCCTCAACCAACAAGCTTCTTCCAGTTGGCCCGGTTTCTTGTTAGCTGTCTCCAGTTTCGCTCGCCTAGTTGGTTGAGGTCCTCTTCCACTTGCGTATGGTACATGTTACCACGGGGTTGAATTCAAACACTTTCAATGCCGGAGCATTGATGTCCATTCGCTTTAGGTGACCTCAGTCGTTGGCTTTTCACTTTTGTGGCTAGGTTGGTGTCGTACGTACAGTTCGTTGTTGTATCTTCTTCTCCATTCTCCATCTATGCAGACGGAACCCAAGATCACCCGCAGAATTTTCCTCTCAAAACAGCGTAACGCGTTCTCATCCACCGTTAATATAGTGTCCATATGCCTCTGCAACATACATACAACATACAGGACTGTCCGAGACGTTGCTGTGGGGTGTCTTTTCTTGTTGACAGCATATATTTCGTCTTGCTTTCATTCACCATTAAACCTATCTACTTGGCTTCCTTATCAATACTCATGAAAGCACCACTGACATCACGCTTCGTTCGTCCGATTATGTCAATGTCGTCACCGTAAAGGCCACTTTACACGATAATAGAAGTCATATGACCTGTCATTAAATTCTTTATATGATTTCTCAAATGAGCTTTCATTTCAAGTCAAGTCATACGGTTATCATTTTTTATGTTTACACGACTTTACATCACATTTGATTTGATAACAAAATTAACGGGCACACTTTCAATTACAATTGGCATAAATCTATGATTAGTTCACAAATTTCTGAACATTGACCAAAGAATAAACCTGGTCGGTTAGTGAAAAAACTCTATGGTTATCTGTCAAAACAAAAATGAAAGAAAAAAAAGTCATAAACAAATAAATTTTATAAGAGCAAAATTACTTTTTTGCAAAGACCTATCCATTGTTGTTTTAATTCAAAATTCTATTTTTTTGTAAAAATATTTTTATTTTCAATACTCTGAATTCACTATTTTCCATGAAAACAAAAAATCCTGTTTGACTATGAGATCTATGAGTGCGTTCAGACGATTTGGTACTGGTCATATGAGAAGTCATAAGGTGTGTTCCATGCCGACTTTCAAACAGTTTGAAACCGCCAGATTTAGTCCGAAGTCGTTCCACACTTGAAAGTTTGTACTGTTTCGGACCAAAAAGAGCTGTCATAAAATTTCCCCTCCTTACCAGATTTGGTCCGAGAAATTTCTGGTGGCTGTTTTGTACTAGCTGTCAAATATGCCAAGTTGACGTAATTTAGACGTTTGTTGCATTCAAATTAAAAAAAACCAAACCTTTATTAAGGGTTACCCAAGTGCAACTTTTATTTCTATTTTTATTTTCATTTTAATAAGTGTGTATATTCTCTAATTTTGTTTTTATTTAAAATAATCAAATGATATTTATAAAATTATTGCACTTAGCAAAACTGTTTGAAAGAACACTTTTGTAGTACTTTTTGGCAATTTAGTATTTCTTGTATATTTCAGTATTATTTCTTAAAAAGAGAAGAGATTTAAGCATTATGATTTACCAACGTGTAGGTAAGTATTTAGCACACTACTTTTTTAAGCGAAGATAAAACTGCACTAAAAAACAGGGCTAAAGTAAGTATGCTCATTTTATACACTCAACATCTTGGGGTTTTGTGACGTCACAATCTTTTTTAACCAACTTTTATTATTAATCAAACGATTGGTTTAAAAGGAGCAATCAAATTACTTTATTTTTTTGCTATTTTCCGAACAAAATCAGAGATGATTATGACGTCACACATCGTGACAAAAGCAAAAAACCATTGAATGTTTGCTTAAAAGAGATAAAGCGAAGCAACTGGATGCAGCATAATTATGAAAGATGAAAAGGTAGGCATAAATGAATTGTAAAAGATATGAAACAAAACTCCATTTTGGTTTGTGGTGCTCTTATGTTTTAAATGCAGAAATTTGTTCGTTTCATTAATATCCACGCCAGGGGTTTTGATGAATCATATTACAACTCCATTTTAAAATCACAAATTTTTCCTTCAAACAAAGGCAATTTATGAATATTTTTTGTTCTTTATTTTAATAAACTTGAAAATTTTATTAACTTTTATTTTTTGAGTTGTTATTCTTGAAAATGTTTTTTGAGATTTATGATTAATGTACGGCAACTCTAGCCGAGTATGTCGTTTGACGTTTAGTCCGAATTAGTGCAAACTAGTGCCCAAGCCGTTCCACACATTTTGACAGTTTTTCTCCTCTCTGAGAGAAGAATGTCAAAATTTGACTAAATTCGGACTAAATGTCAAATTTTGACATTCTTCTCTCAGAGAGGAGAAAAACTGTCAAAATGTGTGGAACGGCTTGGGCACTAGTTTGCACTAATTCGGACTAAACGTCAAACGACATACTCGGCTAGAGTTGCCGTACATTAATCATAAATCTCAAAAAACATTTTCAAGAATAACAACTCAAAAAATAAAAGTTAATAAAATTTTCAAGTTTATTAAAATAAAGAACAAAAAATATTCATAAATTGCCTTTGTTTGAAGGAAAAATTTGTGATTTTAAAATGGAGTTGTAATATGATTCATCAAAACCCCTGGCGTGGATATTATTCCAAGGAACAAACCTATAATAGGTTTGTTCCTTGGATTCTTCGCACTGTTTCGGACTAAATGTCAAATTTTGACATTCTTCTCTCAGAGAGGAGAAAAACTGTCAAAATGTGTGGAACGGCTTGGGCACTAGTTTGCACTAATTCGGACTAAACGTCAAACGACATACTCGGCTAGAGTTGCCGTACATTAATCATAAATCTCAAAAAACATTTTCAAGAATAACAACTCAAAAAATAAAAGTTAATAAAATTTTCAAGTTTATTAAAATAAAGAACAAAAAATATTCATAAATTGCCTTTGTTTGAAGGAAAAATTTGTGATTTTAAAATGGAGTTGTAATATGATTCATCAAAACCCCTGGCGTGGATATTAATGAAACGAACAAATTTCTGCATTTAAAACATAAGAGCACCACAAACCAAAATGGAGTTTTGTTTCATATCTTTTACAATTCATTTATGCCTACCTTTTCATCTTTCATAATTATGCTGCATCCAGTTGCTTCGCTTTATCTCTTTTAAGCAAACATTCAATGGTTTTTGGCTTTTGTCACGATGTGTGACGTCATAATCATCTCTGATTTTGTTCGGAAAATAGCAAAAAAATAAAGTAATTTGATTGCTCCTTTTAAATCAATCGTTTGATTAATAATAAAAGTTGGTTAATAAAGATTGTGACGTCACAAAACCCCAAGATGTTGAGTGTATAAAATGAGCATACTTACTTTAGCCCTGTTTTTTAGTGCATTTTTATCTTCGCTTAAAAAGTAGTGTGCTTAATACTTACCTACACGGTGGTAAATCATAATGCTTAAATCTCTTCTCTTTTTAAGAAATAATACTGAAATATACAAGAAATACTAAGTTGCCAAAAAGTACTACAAATGTGTTCTTTCAAACAGTTTTGCTAAGTGCAATAATTTTATAAATATCATTTGATTATTTTAAAGAAAAACAAAATTAAAGAATATACACACTTATTAAAATGAAAATAAAAATAGAAATAAAAGTTGCACTTGGGTAACCCTTAATAAAGGTTTGGTTTTTTTAATTTGAATGCAACAAACGTCTAAATTACGTCAACTTGGCATATTTGACAGCTAGTACAAAACAGCCACCAGAAATTTCTCGGACCAAATCTGGTAAGGAGGGGAAATTTTATGACAGCTCTTTTTGGTCCGAAACAGTACAAACTTTCAAGTGTGGAACGACTTCGGACCAAATCTGGCGGTTTCAAACTGTTTGAAAGTCGGCATGGAACACACCTAATGACTTCTATAATCGTGTAAAGTGGCCTTAAGCGAGTACGGCACTACGTTTTCAAGAACGATGTTGAAGAAGTCGTATGACACCACGTTTGGTCGCGTCAATAGCAATTTTAGTATTTCATGAATTAATTTTTTCAGCCTCAGAATTTTTTTTTCTTGGCGTATTAAAGTACTTTCTCATTTTAAAAGAAAATTCGTTTAAAAACATTTCACTACTTTGATTTATTTATTTAAGCTTAATTCAAGCATATATGAATCTTAAAAACTAAACATCAGAATTCTTGAAACTATATTAATATAAAGATAATAGTAATGGATAAACAGGATGGAATGTCAGGGATGGATAGTTATTGGAGAGCAATCTTAAGGGCAGTTTTTGAGGAACTTAAATCGAAAACGGTTGAGTTGTTGGCTTTTCTCAGCATTCTTGTGAGAGGTTCATTTTGGCCGTATTCTATTCGGTGAAAGGGTATCGAAAAGAGTGGTACAGATCTAAGACTACGTTGATTTGAGTTCCACTTTACTTTTCGAAATAAGTCTACGCAATCAATCCCTCCAGTTAATAACTGGTGTAAGAAAAGTAGGTCGGCATTGTCACGACTTTCGTGAGGAGGGAGTATAAATGGGTCGTCCCATCCAAGGCCGCGCAGGGCAAATCTAATAAATCTACGTTGAACGGCTTCAATACGCTGAATGTGGACATGGTGATAAGGGGACCAGACCTGAGAGGCATATTCAAGCAGAGGCCTAACAAAAGCAACATATAAGGATTTTGTGACATATAGGTACGGTGACCATCCGTCCCGAGTTTCCCGGGACTGTCCCGTATTTTTATAGCCTGTCCCGGTTTAATTTTTATGAAACCCGGGACGCACAAGTGTCCCGTATTTTGGTTTGTGTCCCGTATTTGTACATTCTCTTAAGTTTCATATAATTTAAATAAATAAAAAAAAATTATATTTGAATGCCCACTAAACGCATTCATTGATTTTCCAAAAATCTTGTTTTGAAAACAAAGAAACATGTTATAAAATTTGCTTGCTGTGCATTACGAAACGTTATTTTTAGCTGCAGGTATATAATTTACATTTAACTTAAATGTATTATTTACAAATTTATGGTCAGTTTTTCAGTGTGATCTCATCCTAGCCTTGGCGTTAAACCTAATTTAACTCCAGAAACGTGTTTTTCAATAAATCTTAGTCCTATGTTAACTCCGAGTTAATTTACCTAATTTGGAGAGTTAACTCAGGATCTAAACTCTCAACTGTGGCACGATAGCGATTTCGATTGTGATATCCATGTATCGTACTGTCGAACATCTATTTCAATAGATTATAGACAGCTGAAAGAATAAATTAGTCCTCAACTAAAAAACTACTTCTGAAATAGCTCAAGGTTAACTTATTTTCAGGACTAGCTAACTCAGAATTAAACTAAGGGTTAACTCGGCACTGAAAAACTGGCCCTTAGTTGCTTTGTTAACAGAAGACTGAATTATTCTAATAATGAAATTAAAAATCAAAAGTTGTTTGTTTTTTTTTTTTTTTTGTTTTTCTGAAATTTTTTAAACTTAATTTTAGATATTACTTGATAAAAATGATAGAAAAGTCAAATTTTTTCACTTTTAAAATTTTTCACTTTTTGTCCCGAGTTTTGCCCCTAGAAATATGGTCACCGTACATATAGGGATCTGAAAATTCCTTGGACCAGCGTTTAACAAAACCGAGAGTTGAATTAGCCCTGTTGATAATGGAATCATAATGAGCTCGGAAATTAAGCTGATTGTCACAAATAACCCCTAAGTCACGAATAGAGGCGACAACTGAAACTTGTACATTATTCAAAAAGTAGTAACGCTGTGGAAAAGGTGGGTGTTTCCTTGAGTAAGTGATGGCTTGACACTTGTTAACGTTAAGCTCAAGAAAATTATGTTGACACCAAGTAAAAAAATTATTTAAATCTTTTTGTAGTGACTCAGCATCTGTAGTGCATGAAATCTGTGCCGAGATTCAGCTAATTCGAAGCCGCAGGGAGTGAGTGAGATGAGTCACTTTTCGTCGAAAATCGATTCAGTTAGCAAAAGGGAGTGAGTGAGGGAGTGAAATGAAATGTCAGATTACTCGCCAGATATTTCCGCAGTGACTTGGTGTATGTGTTGGTAAATTTCCAGTTTTGGATAGGTATGTGAGAACTCCTATTCATGGATAGGAAACGAAATAAAAAACAACAACGTAGATAAAAACAACTACCCTTTTATTGATTCTTTGATTTTATTTTATTATCATATGCACATATAAACATTAAATAAATTTATATTCTATTCCCTTTCGACACTTTTAAACTTTTTATTTCTCAAGGGTAAAACTCACATTAAACTTTAATTATGACAAAAAAATTATTGAAACAAAAGATACCTACTCCAAACTCCATTATTAAAGATTCCAATGTTTACATTGTTGTATTTGTTATTTCATTTCGTTTTGAGTAACGAGTGTGACAAGGAGGTAGAATTTAGCTCTTTTATATTTATTCTTTGTCTCATGTTCGAAACTAAATTCGAACTTACTCATTTCACTTAAATAGCTGAATCACTTTTGCGAGTGAAGTGAGATGAGTCGGCGAGTAAGGCGAGTCATCTCATCTCACTCGCTGAAATAGCTGAATCTCGGCACTGTTTAGAAATACGCATATCATCAGCATAAATTTCCAGGTCGGATCCTTCTAAAATAAGCTCAACGTCGTTGACACTTAACAAGAAGAGCAGAAGGCCAAGGTGACTCCCTTGTGGGACACCTGATGTTGAGTATATAGGGTTGGAAGTACAACCCCTGAACGAAACTGTATATAGACGATTGTGTAAATAGAACTGAACCCAAGATATGAACAGTGATGGGAATCCGTATGATTTCAATTTGAAAATGATTACATTGTGCGAAATTTAATCAAATGCTTTGCTAAAATCTGTTGCAATTGCATCAATTTCATGACCAAGTTCCATAGCACAGATAGTATTGGATACGAATTCAGTGAGATTAGATGTTGTTGATCTACCTTTGAGAAAGCCGTGTTGTTTATCTGAAAAAAGTGATTTGCAATGAAGAAGTGTATTATCATGAACTATACTCTCAAATAATTTAGGAATGCATGAAAGTTTAACAATCAGTCTGTAGTTTGTGACATCGCTTTTAGATCCTTTTTTATGGATAGGAATAATGAAAGAGTCTTTCCATAAATTCGGAAACACTCCCCTAGAAATAGATAGTTGAAATATCGCCGTTAGTGGTTGACTTAGTTTTGAAATGCACTTCTTAAGAACAATAGGAGGAATCCCGTCAGGACCCGATGAGAAATCGTCTTTGAGCAGTTGAATTTTCTGAATCACTGACGATTGACATATGTTAATCGATACAAGTGAGGTCTGAGTACAGCCATTCATATAAGTAAAGAAGTTAAGATCTACTTCAGAGTTACAAGAAGAAAACGCCTGACCAAAGAAATCAGCGAAATAGTTGGATATAATTTTGGGATCCGCGGATGAGGCATTGGAGTATTTCAAAGTTGAGGGATAGCCATCGGATCTTTTTTTAGAGTTAATAAATTGAAAAAAGTGTCTTGGGTTCGAGATAAGATCAGATTGAGTTTGAGCAAGAAAGTTTGAGTAGAGAGATTCACACAAGGTGGAAAAATTATTGTATGCGGAAACATAGTTGGAAAAATCTTGATCTGACTTTGACCTGAGAAATGTTTTCCATAATTTATTTCTATTATTAAGAAGCAGGCGTTGTTCTTTGTTATACCAGGAAGGAGAGGTTGTGAAATTCTTTTGAGGAAGGAGTAGAATAGATTGCGAGAAGCAGTTTTGTAATTGAGTATAAAAGGTGGTTATAATTGTGTCGATATTCGAATCACTCGACGTAAAGTCGAAGTTTAGATTTCAAATAAGTTCATTTAATTTATCGAAATCTGCTTTACGGAAATTATATTTTTGCGATGTGAAAGAGTAGGGTAGGATATTAATGCACTCAAAGGCAAAGGTAATTGAAATAGGTGGATGATGATTGTCGAGCTTTGAGAGTATATGACTATTTTCAATAACTTCAGTATTCTGAGCATCAGTTGAAAAAACTAAATCTAACTGTCTTTCCAAATAATTCTTTACTCCACTAGTCTGGGCGAGATTTGAAGACAGAAGTCTATCAACAAATAAGATTTCTTTTTCCGAGGTTGCATTGCAGGAGACATAATGGGTATCATCATCTGAATTATCCCATACAAGCCTGGGAAGATTGAAATCGACACTTAACCTCAAATCTCATGTAGTTAGGTTAATCTGAATGTATGTATAGCAACAATTACAACATTGACACTTCGTATAAATTTCCTCCATCTAATGGTGTTAGACATAAAATTATGAAACAATGTCAGCTGCTCATCAAAATCATCACATAATATTATTAATGTATGAGTATGTACATAATGTTCAAAGGTAAGAGAAGTGAGAGTTGACTTTTCCACTTTTCACAGCTTGACATCAAAATGCTTGAGCCTTTAAGTGGGTTTTTCCATTACGATGTCATAAATTAGCTCATATTACATAGGTACCTACGTCTTTATCCCTGATTTGAGTAAGTATAAAATGTTGACACATTTTGATATGTACATAGGTATAGGTACACAGCAGTACAATATACATTCATATGTATGTAGCATTTACTTTTTGTTTTCAAATTCGAATAATAAAAGGAATAAATGGATTAAGATGAAGACAAGGTCGATTTTATAAAGGCTTTCACGTTTTTATTTTTTGGGAATTGAGAATCTTATAACAGTAATGATAAATGCATCATCACAAATTTTCGAGTTACATACTTTTTACTTAATTATAAAATGAAAGTACAAAGTATATACCTACATATATGTATGTAACTTCAATAATTTCAATAGCTAAGCATGTAGGTACAAGGTACCTACAGTTAACTAGAACTATCTTCACATGGGAAACTGGGAAATAATTGTATTGGTGAAAATCGGTTGAAGTTATTTCTCACCTATTTTATGAAAAAAAATTCGAGAAAGAAAAACAGAAAGGGTATTCATACAGACATACAACAGCGTAAAGTCGTCGTAAACGTTGTAAACTTTAAAACTTCGTAATTCTGTCCAATTTGTATGGACGATTTGACAGATTTACGAAGTTTAAAACTTTACGATGTTTACGACGAGTTAACGCTGTTGCATGAATACCCTTAGAGAAATTATTCTTATTAAGAATGTTATTTTGTTGAAATGAGCGTGAGACTAGCTTGTTGATGATTTTATATGACGTTTTAAATTCTATGCCGTGAAATAAGGTCATATTTGAAGAAGGTTTTATGACGCTTTCGCAATCTGTGTAGGCCGCGTTATTTAACACTTATCAATTAAATGAAGAAAAAATCCGGAGAAAGCGTAGCGAGCGGGAATTTTTTTTCCCGAGAGAGAACCAATTTGGGGTGTGAAAATAAAAAATTCGTGTGATTTTTTTTTCCTGTTAAATAACTATACAGAATAACTACCCACGTGAAAGGAGAATGAGCAAAAATGTATGGGAGCTGGTCCATTTCTCAACACGAATGTGTCATACATCGATGAAAAGGTTATTGTAAGTACATCATTTCATTAAATACCCGTTAAGCTCTAAACTATGGGGTTCGCGAGATATTCGGCTTCAAAGCACTGAAAACAACAAACTGCAATGTGTGATGTGTCGTACATCGTTGGAAAGGTTGTAGCATATGTACTCCATTTTTGCATGTGACCGTTTATATTTAGACCATGGGATGGGACTCGAGAGATATTTGGCAAAAACGCACTATAAAACATTTGGCTGGCCTACCAAACCAAGTCAACATGATGAACAAACAATGTGTCGTATGTACATCGTTGAAAAGGTTATTATATGAACTTCATTTTGTTATAGAGTCGTTTAGTTGTTGGGTTTCGAAAGTTATTAAGATTAGTATGGAGGGTATTAGTAACCTTTCCAACGCTGTACGATACATTGATGGGGAGTAGGAAGACAATGTTCAAATGTGGAGTTGCATTATTGTTGTCTTCGGTGCTCTGAAGCCAAATATCTCGTGGACCCCATGGTTTAGAGCTTAACGGCTTAATGGTTTAGAGCTTAAAGGCTCCCCCAAACCAACGCGAATCATTCGCCCTCGACGCGAAATCATTCACAATAATACAAAATATGAAAGATACACAATGCTAAACAACAACAAAAAACTGTCTTTGCGAATGATTCGCTACGAATTCGCGTTGGTTTGGGAGAGCCTTAATAGCCTTTTCAAAGATGTATGACACATTTGTGTTGAGTTGGTAGACCAGCACACAATGCAGAACTGCATTATTTTTCTGTTCGCCTCCTTTGATGCAAAATATCTCTCGAACCCTTTGGTTTACAATTTGACGGCTGTATAACAAAATGTAGTAGATGTAATAACCTCTTCAACGATGAACGAATGGCATTATTTTTTTATAATGCGTTTTTGTCAAATATCTCCCGAACGACATCACTACTTTCACCTTAACATCTTTGAAAGAAAATAAAGTACTCACAATTGAGCCTATTCGGCGTGATCTTTTATTCTGCTATTCTGTTATTCTGCTATGAATTTCCATACAAAGGTTAAAGCTGTCAAAATATCTTTTATAAATTATAATTTTGGTATTCGGCATGCTAAATCTGTTATTAAATCTGCTAAGAAATCTGTTATGAACTGCCAAACTTTCGAACTCATAACAGAATCTTTTACAAATCGCATTTTTGGTATTCAGCACGCCAAAATCTGTTATTAAATCTGCTATAAATCATAAAAGAATAAAAGGCAAACTTTTGTGACTTTTATCATAAAAGATTTCAATGAGAACACAGTTATATCAGTTAAAAATGGATATTTCGTCAACGAAATGTTCTTAAAAGGAGACACATGTAAGAAAATTATATTAAAAAATAGTTTTATCAACAAATTAGCAAATTAAAATAAAATAATCTTTGCAGAAGAAAGAGCGGGACACAGGAAAGTTCGCTGCAATAGATCAACAAGCTTCATTGGCTAAGAGGAGCCTCTTGAATTTCCCTAACAGCCCCAGTGTGTTTAGCTATTACACGAAAACGGCGCACTATGGGCCCAAGTGACGTTTTGCGTCTCAAAAATCTGTAACTTTTTTGTCTTGTGAGATAATACGCTGAAATTTCGCACATATCTTCTTGAATATACAGCCAACAAAATAATGTAAGTTTCTAAAGGTTAAATGTATGCTTTTTGTATTTAAAAATTATTCAAACAATTGGCACGAGTACGATAACTCAGGCGCCAAGAAATAATAACGGTTTTTTGTAGAACAGTTCAATACAAGCATTTTTTACTACGGGAGGGGGGGTCTATCTCACCCCGTTTGGTCGGGAGGGGCAATTTCATAAAAACAGTACCAAAAATGTAAAAAAATATTAAAAAATAACGGTAATACTTATAACAAAGTATTATACCTTCTTTTAAAGCCAATACTCTTTTCTATCAGCCAGTTTTTGAATCAAGTGAAATCTATGCATGGTTTTTGAAAAAAATAATTTTAAACTCAAAATTTGCGAGAAAAAAGCATAAAAAAAAGGTTTAAAGTGTAATTTCTCAAAACTGTTAAATTATATCTCATTTTTTTTCTGAAATTCGTTGCTCTAATTAATTCTTAATCAAAAACTGAAAACTAGATGATTCTACGTCTTCTAGTTTTTGAAAAAATCGATAATTACTATAACTACTTTTGTATGGGATGTTTGTTTTTTGCTTGCTTACGTATAACGGCTGGCGTATAAACAGTGTGGTATGCAACCCCCCTGCTTGGGCAAATTATAGGATTCGGGGTAGGTGCGAGGTTGGGTGTATGCAAAGTTTCTTTTGCATTTAAAGAATCTGGATTAAGGAAACATATACAAAGCAGTTGTAATGTTCAAAGTATGCATACCCACTTAGATCATAAAAAAAACGAGCAACCATTCGAGTTTTGTACGGTAGTAGTTTTAGTAATTTTCAATTTTCTCAAAAACTAGAAGACATAGAATCATCTTGTTTTCAGTTTTTGATTAAGAATTAATTAGAGCAACGAAAAAAAAATGATATATAACTTTACAGTTTTGAGAAATTACACTTTAAACCTTTTTTTAATGCTTTTTTCTCGCAAATTTTGAGTTTAAAATTAATTTTTTCAAAAACCATGCATAGATTTCACTTGATTCAAAAAATGGCTGATAGAACAGAGTATTGGCTTTAAAAGAAGGTATAATACTTTGTTATAAGTATTACCGTTATTTTTTAATATTTTTTTTACATTTTTGGTACTGTTTTAATGTAATTGCCCCTCCCGACCAAACGGGGTGAGATAGACCCCCCCTCCTATAGTAAAAAATGCTTGAATTGAACTGTTCTACAAAAAATCGTTATTATTTCTTGGCGCCGGAGTTATCGTACTCTCCCCAAACATTTGCATACACACAAATTACGGAATAAACACATAACACCGTTATTTGCATGCATCATGTTATTTGAAATTGAAGCTTTTTTTTCTTTAAATTTATAATAAATACAATTTAAATTAAAAAAGTAGTACAAATAAAAGGGCACGGTAATGGCAAATAAAGTTCTTGCTCTACATCTTATTTACAAATCCAACCTAAGCAATTATTGACCCCCTCTTATTCCAGTACCAAAAAAGTCAGATACTTCAAATTTGAAGCATTTACTTAACTAATCAAGTCCAGACGTGGCAATTAATTTCAGTCTCTAAGAATTAGTTGTTCCTGAGATATATAGATCTTCATACATCACTAAAACCATATAAGATTTAAGATTTAAGATTTATTTCCATTTCATGTTTACAATTGTTGTCTTAGCAAGATAATGTTTAATTATAATGATTAATCGCGTAAAGTTAACAATAAGTATTTAATTATATTTTGTACATAAGTTATTAACAAGTTCGTTATTTAAAGGTTAACAGTATTTAATTATACATAATGTATTATAAAAATCATTACTCATTAAATTATAATTATGAAAAACTATACAAGACAAAAGAGTGTTTGACCATGAATTATAAAATGAAATGATATCATGCACTTTGTGGTACGGATACCAGTGTAAAGTGCGTTTTCATTAGATATACTTTTAATTAAGATGAAAAACCGCGTCGAAGTTATTGCTGTAAGAGAGTGAGAGAACACTACAAAAAAAAAAAAAAAAAAAAAAAAAAAAAAAAGAGATATATTTGCATCAGGCGAAGATTTTAGGATTGGGCAAGGAATATGTGAGAGAGAATATGAATTTATAATGAGATATGAATTTAAAATTATGGATGGCAATTAATTTAAATAAAGCAAGTAAAACTATCTTTTTTATGGTTTAGGTTGTCGTGGTATAAGAGGTCAAGCTACTACACGCATTAAGTCTTCCACATCTGATTTAGAAAAGAGCCAAATTCTAAGATTTTTTAAGAACCTGTGGCATTGGCCATTGCTGTTGCATATATCTGCTGGAAGTTTATTATATATAAATGGAGCTATGACAGTACAGAAGCGTCTAAGATGCTCTGTTCTAGTTCTTTGGATAGTCACAGTAGAAGCTGATGATCTCAACGAGCGATTTATGGCATTTCTTCTTACTGTATTGTGACCACCCCGCAGATAGAACAGTCTCAATACCTTATAAACATAGAGATGCCGAAGTGGTAATATATTGAGCGATTTAAACAACGGAAATGATGGTTCCCATCTAGGTTTGTGAAGCATTACTCTAATGATCCTCTTCTGGGCTGTGATTAAAGGCTGTAGATTGCTGACAAATGCACTACCCCAGCAGGAAATACCATATTCTAAGCGAGAGTTAGCTAATGCATAATAAATAGATGTTAGTAGGTTTGCTGGTACTATTTTCCGCAAGAGAAAGATTTTGTTCAAAACAATATACATATTCTTTTTAACACTCATAATGTGTGACTTCCAGTTCAGTTTTGAGTCTAGTATTATGCCAAGGTATTTAAATTCTGTTACACATTCAAGTGGCATGCAAGAAACGGTACAACTAGAATGATCACAGCTTGCGTCATGAAGACCAACATTTTCAATAAAAATCTCATTTGACAAGGAAAAGTACATAATCTTGGATTTGCTACTCAGCACCATCTGATGATACTTAAACCAGTTTGCCAAAATAGATAGATCGCTATTCATTGAGGCTTTTATTCTATCAACAGAAGGAGCAGCATACGAAAGGGCTAAGTCATCAGCAAAAGCAACCATATTTCCTTTCAAAGGCAACTGAAAAATTGAATTTATATAAACAATAAAAAGTAAAGGCCCGAGCACTGACCCTTGGGGGACGCCTACACATGCACTTGTGATCGGATCACTCATAGTTGTACCGATTCGCACATGTTGGGACCTGTTCTGAAGATAGGATGAGAACCAATTTAAAATGTTACTTCTGAATCCATATCTGTAAAGTTTATTTAAAAGAAGTTTATGGTCGACTAAGTCAAATGCTTTCGTCAGATCAAGAAACAGGGCACCAGATTTATTTGATTTATCGAGTTCATTATTGATGCTTTCCAAGAGAGTCACTACTGCATCTTCGGTAGACTTACCCTTCATGAATCCAAATTGCGAAGAGCTGAGAATGCTAAATTTACCAAGAAACTTAAGCATTCTTTTAGTTATTAATTTTTCAAAAATTTTTGAGAAAACAGATAGCAACGAAATTGGTCTGTAGTTATTAGGGTCTGTTTTGTCACCTTTTTTATGTATTGGGATAATAATTGCAGTTTTAAGGCATTCTGGGAATACCCCACTTTCAAAGCTTAAGTTGACAATATATGATAAGGGCCTTGTTATAAAACCATGTATTTTTTTTATTACAATGCTGCTTAAGCCATCTATTCAAAAGGAAGTTTTTGATTTCAAGTTAGCAATCACATGAGATACTTCATTTTCGGTAACCGCACTAAAAAAGAAAGAAGACAAAACTAAATCATCATTTGGATGCTCTAGATAAATATTTTCGATGTTTGAGGAAATTGGTGTATGATTTTTAACTACATCTTTGAAAAACAGATTAAAATTATTTGCAATATCCGCATCGCTTTCTGAAACCGTATTTTCTGAAAACTCTATGCGTTTAAATTCATTGCCGCCATTTTGTTTTCCTAAAAGATTGTTAATGATGTTCCATTGCTGTTTTGGATTAAACCTACTATCTTTAAATTTTTTCTTTTTTTTATAACTGACCTACTCACCCCTCACTCGCTCTTAAATAACTGATACCAGTTTTGTATAAACATATAAATGTCACGCAAGCATTATGCAAACCTATGATATCAAAGTATAATGTGAGTGCGCTGCTGTAATAAAAAAGATGCAAGATGGTCGATCCAAACTGGTGGAAAATTTAGGACTTTCAAACCCTTCTTTTATTAATTTTAAAATGAGAGTAGACTGTAAAAATAATTTCTTAGTATGTTCTTGGAATCGATTTTAAGTCTACAATGGTTGGGAACCAATTTTAAACGTTTAAGATTTCATGCGAAAAAAGATATTGCAAAATCATGTAAAATCTGTGATTTTTTGTTCTACTTCTTATATTAATAGGTTTATGGTTCTTAATCAAAGAAAAGCAATTAAAAGCATACAGATTTTTTATATGTTTTAGTTTATGAACTAAGGAATAATTTGCGCCCTAGAACTAAACGGTGGATGACGGTGGAAGTACTTAAAACTCCAATCGAAATTTGGCAAAAGCTAAAAAAACATGTGTTTTTGAAAAAAATAAATTTATCTAAAATATATATTTTCCAAAACATATTTTTGCAAACTCGAATAGTAGTAATAATAAGCTTTCCAAAAACATATAACACTTATACCTTATCAGTATCAATAATTAAAAGAAAGTGGTTTCAAAAGTAGCTTCACTATGTCACGCAAACAGTGTTTTTTCTAGGGAGCACTTTAGAAAGGGTTAAATACTAGAAAGACTGGATGGAAACATAATTTTTTTATTGGAATCTGTACTTTAAGTATTCCTTAATTCATTTCTGCCAAGAAATTAATCTTAAAAATAGTTTTGAAAAAACCATTTTTGAGACGCCAACCATCATTTGGGCCCATAGTGCGGCGTGCCGTTCAAATCACCTAACGAAAAGAATAGAGTCCTTGCAACTATTTGCAGAAGATCAGCATGACAAAGTGGAAGAGCCAAGAAACGACGATCGTCATCACGGCAGCCCAAACCCGCACTCAAAAACAACTTAATTAAAAATGTATCTATGTTTTATCTATTTATTTACAACTACAAACTGAAAAAAAAACACTTTATACTGCTCAAAATTCTCATTTAAGAACGTTTCTGGGAATTGTATTCCATCAAAGAAATTGGATCCACTCCAATGGCAGCATCCTCCAACCTTATCTCCTGGTCTGTTGGGGGTTTCTCCTAATCTCTTGATCTCTACGCTCTACGGTATTACGAAAAGTCCCTTTTAAGCTGCAACACAGAAAAAACAAATGAAAATATGTTTGCCCATTTTCTTTTTCAACGAAATAACAGAACAGCTGATTATGACAAAAGATTGTGGGTCTGTTCGTTACCTGATTTCGTTTTCGAAGTTTCATAACAGAGTTTTATAAAAGTTCGAACCCCTGAATAGGAATCATAAAAGATCTTTTATGCTGAAAATCTTTTATGATTCATAACAGAAAATTCATAGCAGAATAACAGATGTGGCAGAATAGGCATAAATAACCTTTTCAATGAATTGCTGTTGAGTTGGCAGACCAGCGCCCAATGCAGAATTGCATTATTGTTTTATTTGCCCTTTTTGATGCCAAATATTTCTTTAAGCCCATGGTCGACAGCTTAAAAGATCTACACAAAAATAAAGTACATGCTATAACCTTTCCAACGATGCACGACACATTGATGTTGAGCAGGAAAACCAAACGCGGGGTTGCATTATTGTTCTTTTCAGTGCTTTGAAGCCGAATATCTCGCGAACCCCATGGTTTAGACCTTAACGGCAATATAATAAAATGATGTATTAACAATAACTTTTTCATAAATGTATGGCACAATGGTGTTGAGCATATGAGCCAATTTGCCCATTCTCCTTTGTTTTTGTTTTAATACGTCTGGTTGGTCGCGTTTGGCTGGTAAAGCGATAGGGTATCTGAGATACTTTAGAATCCGATATGTTGCTGGACGACCAAAACCGGATACGTAAAATTTGCTGTCAAAAGAGTGAGAGCTGCTAACAAAAGGAAAAACAAATTGAAATTTTCAGCAACGATTTTGTGTCCTTAGATAAATTATTTCATACAAAATCTCCTCTGTATCAAAAATTTATAATTTAGTTGGATTGCAAATGATTGGCCACGTTCAAACACCGAACTAAAGCGATCTGGATAGGTTTGTGTTGTTGTAATCCCTTGTTAAAACACAGCTGATGACGAAACAGCTGTTGGCAGAAAAGAGATCCCAAGCTATCCTAAAAATTTAAGGATACAAAGCTATCCTATGAGAAATGTCAACAACAGCTGACTTGCGTTCAAACACATACATGGATACAAAGCTATCCTAGATAGGCTATCCATTCAAACATTGAACGCGCCCATTTTAATATGCATTTAAATAAATAATTTGGAAATGTTTTTGCTCAAACAAAAAAAAATCCGAAGTGGAATCGCAAATCCAAATAAATAGTCAGCTGTTAAGCAAAATCAGCTGTTCTTCAAATTTCCCATCAGATAGTTGAGTATCCCAAAATATTTTGGTTAGCTTGAGATGTCTTTCTCACATCAGCTGCTTCACTCATCAGCAGTTTTTTCCTATGAGATTCCAACAACGGAAAACAAATCCGAATCGTTAAGATACGCAGCCGAACGCGCCCATTGCTTTAAAAACAACAAATCGTGAAATGTCATAATAAATAACTGATTAAAAGCTGAAGTCTGCAAAAATCGTCAAGAAAAAAGAAATACAAAGATGAGCACAAAAGAAAAGAAAATGTAAGCATTTTATTTATTCTTTTGTAAATTAATTTACTATACTAAAATATATCTTTATTAAAGACGAAGAATCTGGACAAAACAAGAAACTATTGCTTTTTTAAGAGCATATGAAAAGCGGAAAGCCGAGTTATAGAGTAATTTGTTTCTATAGCGCTCCTAACCCCTCTGACGGGAAGTAAATATCTTATTAGAGCATTACTGATTCCGTAAATATTTTCTGGTGCAAACTATATCAGCTTGATAGAAGTGATATACCAATGTTTCTTTAATCTCTCTATATTTAATATTTGTATTTAACATTTGTATTTAATATTTATTTCAAATTTAGCCAAATTCCACAATCTTTTAAAAGAAGCTGTGTTTTTTTTTTGTATTTCCAACAAAATTGTTTGAAAAAAACGACAACAAAGCAAAACAATTTACATGTTAAATACAACAACAACTACGTCCATAAAGAGTTAGCTAAGTCCAGAAAATTAACTGGAGTTAACTTTTGTTCCGATAAAAACGGTAATGCCAAACTACGATTTTCGTTGTGTTATCGATAATTTATATAGAAATGTCAAATGTTTGTTGGTAGGATAATTCAAAACAAAATGGCAGACCAATGCAAAAGGTGAACAAATGTTGAAATGTCCCGATGTCGGTTTTCTTCGCCAAACTCCATATGAATATGCAAAAAAATGCAGCTAGAATTGAAAATAAGTGTTACTAAGTCAAACAGTAAAACTATTAAAATCAAAGAGAAAAGATCGAAAATGATAGATTTTTTTAAAATGAAAACAAAAAAAAAAGTTGTAAATATATATTGGTCTTATAAAATGACGATGGAGCTTTCGCTTCTATAGGCTTCCTGTAAAATTATTATACAATCTCTATGTTAGTTTCTGTTGCTTGCTAAGTGCAACCATTTCTGCTATACTGGTGAAAACACAAACAACTTCTGGAATACTGAAGAGTATAGCCACAAACCAGCAGTGTGGAGAAAGTGCATACGTTTTTTTTCATCGTAAATATATTCTTCCATGGCCGAGCGGTAAGCGTGGTGGACTTTCAGTGTGAGAGGACCTAGTTTGAATCCCACAGAAACCTTATAATTTTATAACTTAAATAATATCTAATAAATTCTAAGATCGCATTTCAGATAAAAACTTTCAAATGAAATAAAATAAAAATATAAATAAATAAATAAATATAAATCAATTATGAATTACTTTTTATTTTTCCACCTTCTTCCAAAGACCTCTAAATTGAGTCCAGTAAGTATTTTTCGGAGCAACTGAATTAACTCCATAAGGGTCCATAAAAAAGTGGCCTTTTTAACTCTATGGACTATTATATAATGCTTATATGATTGCAAGAAATGATTATGAGAAGCTTCTTTGTATGATTATATGGGCAAAATTGCTAGTTGGGATGATTTTTGATTAATTCCTAACCTAATTTCGTGGAAGTTTAGTTTAAATTATCTCATTTCAGAATGTGAATTTGTACAGGAAATTATATGATTTCGTATCGAAACTATCTCATTTATGCCCAGTTGCACCAAAATTCACTAAAAGCGGTTTTTGCTAAAATGGAGTTAAAATTTATCGGACTGATAAATTTATTTGGGTTGCACCAATCTCTTTCGTGCATTTTTTAGCTAAAATGCAGTTCATTAACCACCCCTGGATTTTATCATATGTTTATTAAACTGAACGAAAAAATTTAACCAGTGAGATAGCAATAAGGAAAATGTGAATACACAATAAACAGAAACAAGGTATTCTTATTAGATACAGCCAATGCGCCATCTTGTTGTTTTTTTATTATTATTTATTATTTTCTTTTTTTCCACAGAAATTATGAAACTATTGAAAAAGATACCAACTAACACTAATATTTTTTCGACACACTCTTGGAAATTATGAACAAATATTTTAAAGCGTCATCGAATTCAGAAAATGGATTTCTCTGTGAACCTGAACAGCTCTTCGACTTCTCGTTATTTTTAGGTTTAGTTCGTTATCAGATGAGCACACGATGCCCAGTCTATAATTTTTCTGGAATAATTTATTTATTTTAGTAGTGAATTATAAATAGGAAACAAAATGCCTTCACCTGTTGTTTTCGATTTTTTAATTTGGAATTAACAATATTGAATTATTTTGTTTGTAGGTAGTTAGATATGTTCGTTTAAACTTGCTTTTAAAATTTATCTGGAGGAAAATGGAACTTTAGTTTATTGGTTCGTTTATTGGCCTGTTAGATTTAGAAGTGGTTGGTGCAACCGATAAATGTTATTTTAAAATTAAACGAAGCAATAAATATTTAAAAGAGGTCGGTGCAACTGGCCATTAGTCTAATGAAAACGTAGTATAACACTACTCACAAGTCCGGAGTACCTTTTCCTACCCTGAGGCCACACGAGCAAGTAATTGCAAGCAAGTTGGCTACATACACTGCCTGTGAAATTCATAATTTGCATTCCACTTGCCTCCCACTTGCTTTCCACTTGCATTCCACTTGCTTGTCTCCCAACTTGCTTCTCAACTTGCTTCACTACTGGCTTCAAAACTTGCATGGAAGTTGATAAGCAAGTTGCTTGGGTTTGTTTGTGTTTGTAAACAAATGTGTTTGTATTGCAACTTGCTTGCAAGTACTTGCTCGTGTGGCCTCGGGGTAAATGGGCCTGCACATACGGGATTAATTTTTGTTTAGGGTGTTTAGTATTTTACGCAGACCTCAGTGGGTAGAAAGTTGTGTGTGTAATTGTTTTCTACTTCATTCTTCCACTCCAAACAGGGTAGAGGATTCTATGCCATTCCATACCGCACATTTCACTTCCCTCTCCTGTTTTCTGTCGGCAGAAATCATTCCGTGTGTGAATATGCCCCCATGTGTTAAGTACTTAATGAAAAACTGTCAGGCTGTGTGTCTTTCAGTAGTACCAACTGCTACCAACCAAAATGTCAATCTGTCACTTTGCAGAAACTATTCCGCCGTAACTGAAATTTCACAACAGACAAAACACAAAAAGGACAAAACCGGGCAAACATTTTCAAAATACAGTGCCTACAAAAATAAGTAAATAATTATTTGTGTTTAGTTACTCGTTAATCAAAAGCTCTAGACATGACTCCTGTCGATGATTCCCAACAAACTGAAAAGCTTGTGAGCAGTGAAGAAAATTGCACGGCTCCTGTGCCAAGCAATAGCGTCCAAATTCGCGTTAGAAATGTATCAGAGTTAAACAACAACAATGAAGCCGAAGCAAGTCCCTCAACTGCAACTCCAATAAAAAGAAGGTGTCTACCCTCTTGGATGCTAAGTGGGCCGGGCAGCTCTGTAAATAAGAAAAAGAAAGAAGAAACTGGACAGGAACCAGAAAGTACAGTAACATCGCCTTCAACTTCAAAATCACAAATGGAAAATGAAAACGATGGAAATGAATCATCAAATCAAAACAGCCATTTAAATAGTGAAACAGACGATAATTCTAAAGTCGATAGCAGTGGAGCAGCAGAACCCGATGACAAGGAGGAAGCCAAAACCGTGGACAACCGTAACGATCAAATGGAAATTGAATCATCAAGTAATAACGATGAAGTTGGCGATAATTCAAAACCCGAAAATAGTCTAGACGCAGAAGCTGAGTGTGATGCAAGTACAAGTGCTGCTTCTACAACCAATCAATCTCCTGCCTCGTCAAAGGTTGCAATAAAGGCAGAACCAAATGACGATGACAATGAAGCTGTGGGACAAGTCACTGCCACAACCCCAAAAGACATTAAACCAGCAGTTAAAGTTGAAAAGGAAGAAGCCACATCCAGCACAACAAGAGTTTCTTGCAGGCATGGAATTAGGTGTTACCGGTAGGAGGGCTATTATTTTCGAATTCTCAAAATAAACAGTCATTTTAACTTCCTTTCAGCCGTAATCCAATACATAGACAGGAGGAAGCCCATCCAGGCGACACAGACTATCGACGGCCAGACTATCCATTGCCGCTCAATGGTGTACCACCGTGTCCATATGGAGATTTATGTTATCGTCGCAATCCTTCGCATTTTCAAGAGTACACTCACCCCCCTTCAAGTTAGTTTTGTTGCAGCAAAGATGAACTCGATTTGAATGAAAAAAAAATCGTTTAATAGTTTTTTAATAATGTTTATTCTTTATTGTACTTTTCCATTCTTAGTTTTAATGTCAAATAAATTTCGTTTATATGCAAAAATCCGTTGCCTTAAGGTGTAGAGTTGTTTGGTTTTCGATCGGGGTTTTCAATTCAAATCGATTTCGTCTAAAGTTTTTTGTAATTCCAATTGAATTTCTATTTGATTGAACCTTTCAGCTGATTTTAAACAAAATTGGAATAACTATAGAATGCGTTTGAGGGATCGAAAACAGAAACAGAGCCAGCAAAATAATCCCGATTTTTATGATGATGATGATGAAGAAGAAATTTTCGTTGATTCATCAGAAGAATTCAATTTTGAAGATGAAGTTGATGACGATGATGATGAAGATGAAGATGAAGATGAAGACGAAGACGACTATTAGAAATACAAATAATCCTTCGTAATTGGCGCTTAATTTTGTTTTGTTATACCGATTAAATATAAATATTTTATGTATTAAATTTTTTGTATTATTTGAATAGACAGCCTAGAGCAATGAGCTATACTTTAATTTCAATCCCTTAGGAAACGAGACGCAAGATTCAAAGTACATATATTCAATTTCGATTAGGCTTTGGCCCAGTTCCTAGACGCAAAACGCAAAATTTGAAAAGTAGATATAATAATACCGAATAAGCAAATGCGAGTCAATCGCTCAACATAAGCAACGACTGCGAATTTACTTTAAAAACGTCAGATTTATGATATTTTAATAACTGAAGGTGATTAATGGGCAAATTGATTTTCGATAATAATTATTAATCGTGTGAAGTATTATGCATGTTCAAACTGCATAGGTACATATGTACGTATACTTAAAGCTTAACTGACTGAACATAATTATGAATCTATAGCTCGTATCCCTTCCCTTATAATTGGCCAGTTTATATTTCTGAGATCTCAGAGGACTCTGAAATATAAACACGATTCCTCACAAAAATTTCTCACTTTTCCCCTAAAAAACTGAGACTGAAATTTTTTAGATTCACTTGCTCAGATATTTTTTGTCGCAGTAAATTACATAGGAAGAAAAGAAAAAGAGAATTGTTTTGACTTCTATGTGAAGAATTGTGTTTATATTTTATCCTCCTGCTCTGTCAAAAAGCGGAGAAAAATTACTGAGCGCTCAAGAAATATAAACTGGCTAAATGAAACTCATTTCACTAAAACATCTTTATTTTATTTCTTTTTGCCACGTCGTTTACTTAAGGTATTTTTTCGTTTAATGTTACGAGTAGGTATTTTTATTTCAAATGAAAAGTTTAGATAATAGAAAATCTGAAATTTAGCAAAAGCAAATGATTTTCCCATCTCCAGTCATTATATTTCATATTCCATGCGATTTGGCAAAATTTTAACGTTAAAAAAACAACACTACCTCAGATTCAATACACTGAGAAATAGCTGCTACTATCAGCAACCCAAGTTTTTGAACTTCTTGTGAAAAAAAAGCACTCATACGCCACGTATTATTATTTGAAAAAGCGATTATAGTAAAGCATTATTTGCGTACAAAGATTTTTGTCACGACAGGAATGAGGCCGGACTCACATTATAGTAGTCTCAATACGAAAAAATATTCTTCCACAAGAAACAACTTTATGACGCCTATAGGCTGTAGGTAGAAATTGGAAGTTTTGGCAAGTAAACAAAGGTACATAATATTATTATTTCATTCATTTTTCTTGGGGACATAAACGATGATGAAAAAAAGAATTTAATAATATTACAATCAATTTTAGTTTATTTGACAGCAAGTATATACTACTTGTACTTAGCCTTTACCTAGTTTCTTAATTGAAGTTAATCATCTATATCTTGCGCCTGCAATGGATCTTACTCAAATCCACGAAACAAACAAACCCTTTTTATATCACAGCTTTAGTTCATTGCTATCCGGTAATTTGGCGAAGAATTTGACAACGTAATCATCAGTCACGTCCTTAAGAGTTGCTGGATTCCAAGCTGGATTTTTATCTTTGTCAATGAGAAGAGCACGAACCCCTTCTTGAAAATCACAATTTCCCAAACAACGTGACGCCATACGATATTCCATTTTTAGACACTGATCTAAAGACATATTTGCACCCAATTGCATCTGTCTAAAGGTGAGTTTCAAAGAAAGTGGACACTTTTCCTTCAACATCTAAGAATAAATAATTATACATAAAATCCATAAAATAGTGATTTAAAAACTTACTCCAAGGGTATTTAATGCCCATTCACTTCCGTCTTTTTCCAGGTTTTCAAAAATCTTTTCAACAGTGTTCGCAGAAAAACTGGTGTTTATTTTATTCATTAACAAACTTATACCTTCCTCTTTTGGAATTTCCAACGAAAAATCATTCAAAATTCTAACAACTTCATTTGAATTTGTACATTTCAGCAACTCTGACTCCAAATTAGGCAGATGACTACTTTTACAAAAATGTGTGGCTAATCCCACTCTAGCAACATCTTGCGCCATCAATCTGTTCCCCGTCATGCCTAGGTAAAGTCCAAGTTTTCCATTTAGTCGATTGAGGAAGTAGGAACTTCCTACATCAGGGAAGAGACCTATAGCTGTTTCAGGCATGGCCAATACAGTACGTTCTGTTGCAACGCAATATTTTCCATGAACAGCCAAACCAACAGCTCCTCCCATTGTCACTCCATCAATCAAAGCAATATTGGGAACCTTGTTTTTCGATATGGAATAAAGTAAGGTGTATACTTCTCTGAAAAATACCTTTGACTCTTCCAGTCCACCTTTAAGAAGTGTAGCGATATCACCTCCAACAGAAAAGCTTCTGCCTCCTGATCCCTTTAAGATAACAAAAGACTTGGAATTTTCGAAGTTTTTAAAATGTGCATCGAGTTTTCTGATCATTTGCATATTCAAAGCATTAAGGACTTTTGGCCGATTTAATGTTATTGTTGCATGATGCTTATTTTCATTTATCAATATAGAATCACTTGATGGAGAAGATGCCATGGTACACAAAAAGGCTAAGAAGTTTCCATTGCGAAGCGCAGCTGGAATAGTACGCTTAAAATCGTGCAAACGCTAGAAAGAGGGTGAACAGGTTTGTAATGATAATTTCGAAATGTTTTTTCTGTTGTAAGAATGAGGTCATTTATTTCATTAACAAATGCTTTTCCTTTTACAGAATACATAGTTTTTAGTTATTCTAATCTTACCCACCATTATATTAATTACGAATGACGAGTCCTGAATAAAAATACACTCGGTGTTCTTGTGCAGTGATCGTTTATGAAATGTGCTCCTTTTGTTTACGAAATTTATTTTTTGTGTTCTTCTTTTATCTCTCAGCTGATAGGCTGATAAGTATGCCGAGGAAAACAGTAAAAGCAAAAATAATTCTACCATACCCGATTTTTAAATATAGTTATGCTGAGTTCTTTTCTTCGATAGATGCTTACCCTTTGTCTGTTCGGTAATTCCGAACGTTCAATCGAAAACGAAATTAGCCAAAGTGAATTTTGACAGAACTTTGGACAAAATTTAGGCCAGTCGGCAGAGGCAAAAAAGATTTTCCATACCTAATACAAAATGTTTTGATTGTAATTAATATGAGGGTTGTTTCAGTTTTTATTAAAAACAATGGCGTGGCTGTAAGTATTGTGGGTCCTTCACTATGTATGAATAAAAACCATTTCGATAATTTAAATTTTTATAAAAGTGATTTAATAAGTAAGTGCTTAGGCAAAGTCATTTGGCTGAATTTTTTTTTGTTTCTATAAATGGTTATTAATGCTACCATAGCGTACATAGAACTATTTCTTTTGGGTTTCGATTTTCTTGAAAATTGTTGTTTTTTATAGTTTTATTCTTGTGCAGAAGCTTTCAAAAAGTTTAAATAGCGTTTTGTACCCACCGAAATTTTTAAACAAATATTTTTTTCGATTTTTAAAAAATCGTTCTTTTTTTTAACTCAATGCAATTTCGAAAACGACGCTTTTTATTTTCGTTTATGGCCTTTTCGATTGGGTACAGAATGACCCAATCTTGTTCTTGTTCTGAAAAAAAGAGAAAATTGTTCTGGATTTGATTTCAGAATCGAAATGAGAAGCGTTCACACGTATCGAATCGGTCTTCCGGATTGTCAACTTGGTTTCTAACGGGTTTTTAAATTTCTTAGAATATTTTCAAAAAATCAATACAACCGAATATCAGAACAGCTTTAAATATCGTCGGTCAAAAGATAAAACTCATTAAATGCAGAAAAAAATGTTCAAGAAAATGAGACTGAAATGCATTTGTATAATCTTAAAAGCCTCATTTTGCACGGTTTGACATTGAAAGATATAGGAACTTTATTTAAAAACTAACGGATCGTTTCAGCTTCAATATTTCAATCTTATTTTCTTTAATAGTGTAATTTGTTAGTTAGTGAGTTTTACTCTTGAACCGACGATATATTAGTCTGAGAGTCGACCGTAAGAATACATATCTCAACGCGGCCACGCGAAAAGAGGATACAAACCGGTAGCTTTAATCCAGACATTTACAAAACTCCTGGTTGGAAAAGCTTTATCTGGGGGAAATGGTTAGAAAATGCACTTTTCAGGTTGCATTTTCGGCTAAGTGTACCTATAATATAAGCAACTTCTATAAATGGCATGTCAATTGAAAGCAAAGAATGTCCTCTACGCGATACCAATGGTCGGTTAAACTTTTTTGGCTGTTGTGACGAGTAGGACCACTTTTATAAAAAAATGCATTAGCGAAAACTGAGTAAAATCAAATAAAATAGCTAAGATAGAGGCTTAACCACTTTTCTCATTTTCATCAAAGTATTAAAAAAATCCCTAATTTTACAAAAGAGGTCGAACCAGTACCAACAACCAAAGAAAGTCTATCGTGACATTGGTATCGTTCGAGTTGCTTTCATTATTGGTACACTTAGCCGAAAGTGCAACCTGAAAAGTGCATTTTCTAAGCATTGTCACCAGATAAAGCTTGTCCGACCAATAGTTTTTTTTAAATGTTTGAACTTAAGCTATCGGTTGGCATCCTCTTTTTGCGTGGTCACGATTAGATAGGTGATCTTACTGGCAGCTCCCAGACTACATACATTAATGCTCAAATAACCTGTACATACGAGAGTACATGTTCAAAGCCCGTTTACTCTCACTTTCGGTAGAATAAAGTTCATTCACCATGTAATGCCACACAGTGCAGAAATCATTTGTATTTTTTTTTTCTATTTTGGTTATATCGTCCCCTGATTACAAGAACTAGGTAACTCAATTTCCAATTTTTACAATCTAGGCAAAAATGGTGGTATTTTGAACAGTTTTCAAGACTTTTCGTTTAATTTCTTCTACCAGCATAGACTAATATAAGATATTGTGAAGTGTAAGAAACATACTTACAAATTAAACTTTCCCTCTTTTAGAAAGGTATCTTTGAACGTTACTATCTCCAAAATTTATAAAATCAAGTTACCTAGTTCTTGCAATTAGGGGACGATAGTATATCTTTATTAAATTGTAAATCGACTGGAGCTCCTAGTTTAAAATCATTTTTGTCCTCAAGTACATTTTGGTAGCGTAGCAGGAAACTTCTTACAAGCTAGTTGGTTTTTAATAGGTGACTGTCAGCAAGGGGTAAATTTATCATCAAACAAAAATTTGGTTCGGCAAATATGATTGTAAGATCTCTTTCAGTCTTGTTTGAACTTCAACAATTTTCCTCAATAATGCTGGTTTTTTTACCTTGAAAATTAGCTCTCACCTAGTAAATCTATATTACCTTATATGAGCTTAGAAACAAGTATAATTCTGGTACACTGATATCGATTGTTCAGATAAATATACATAAAAACAAGTGTTATTGAATAAGGTTTCTAATATTTCTTTAGTTAAAAATTTAAATATCAAAATGGAATTGAACTTCATTCAAAAAAGAAAAACTTTTTTTTTATTATTAAAAGAAACCTTCATCGAAATCTTCAGCTGGCTTATCATCAGCCATAGTCCCGCGACGAGCTGCCTCTCCACCACGAACTTTAACATTATAGCAAACATGTTCAGCCTTAATGACGCTTTGATGTAACGTGTAGAGTTTTCTGCCAAATTCACGGTTTCTCACCCCATGGAGACCTAAAAAACTATAAAAATAAAAAAAAACACTAGTTAGAAAATTTCTCAAATCATTTATAAAAACTCATTACCCTTTATAGAAATTCTGCAATACCTTACAGGAATCTTGACAAGTGATCGTGTCACCGCTTCCCAATGAATTAATGCAACGACGCATCAGTTCTCCAGTCAAATCTCCCAATCCAAGAATATACTCAGTAGGATCGACATGGCAGACTACAGTCTTTTCAACTTTTTCAACAGATTCTACAGCTTCGACTTCTACACCTTCTTTGGGTTCGATAGTGAAAGTAAATTTCATTCTTTCCTGCAAAACAATCCAATCGGATAAATTCGTTTCGTTTAGATATTCATAGTAGGTGTAGGCCTCTATAAATTCCTGCAAGCCACCACAGTATGCTCGCATGTACTGATAGGGGTCACGATTTTCTAACTCTTTGGCCACTTCAAAGAATTTATTAGAAATGAGATTGTCCAAGCGTGTTTTCGCTTCAAGCAGGATCTTCTCTTTGTTGTTTTTACTAAAAGAGAAAATAATATATCATACTAAACAATAGGCCAAATTTTTGTTTACTTTGGATCAATTGTATGCAATAAGAAGATTATGCGCTTGGATTCGATGGTAGTATCACGACTAAGCTTCACTATACGCTCATAGCGATCGTGTTTATCGTCCAATTCAAGTGCATATTGCTTGAATGAAATGATAACTGGGTTCGTCTCGTCAACTGGAACAACATCTTTATTATGAGCTTTGGAGTTTTTGTTCCGAGGACGATTGTGATTTGGCTTAAAAGACATTTCGGACGGTTTTGCTAGTGTTTACTGATTGAAATTTTAGCCCTGGGCTTCGATCTTTGAATGATTACCTATTTATTTTAAAGTTTCTTTTCTCTGTTTTCTCGACCGGTATATTTATTTTGACAGTTTTTATTTTGACGTTTTATAAATAAAATGTGCTGGATGAAGTCACTGGCCGTGTTCCAGTAAATCGCATGATCCCCTTTCACACGAAGCAATGCTATGTTTTAAGCTAGAACTATAATGCTCGGAGGGGCACTTAACGCTGTGGCTCCATTGGCAATATTTGAGGCGATGGCAATTGGAATAGGAATGGCAATTTATTGCTTGGGTGGGCATTTTCATTGCCAGGCAATTTCAATAATAAAATGTGTGTATAGAAATATTTGACTGCAAATGCAGTCAAATGCTGTTCAAATCCCCTGTTTTAATTAAATTTAATTTTAGTTCACTATAGGTCTGTTCCTTTACTTTGGATTTCTGTGATTTTCTGTGCATTTCTGCGCATTTCAGTCCAAAGTTGTGTCAAAGTTTATATAAAAAAAATATTTTGACACAAGTTTGGACTAAAAATCACAGAAACCCAAAGTAAAGGATCAGATCTTATATTTTGTCATGTGCGTTCTCATATTCTACAATTTAATTGAAAAAATCAATAAAGAAGCCATTGACAATTACGGGGAACCCCATTTTTACTCAATTTATTGCCTTGACGATGGAAATCAATATGTCTGTTCGCGTACCTCCCAAAACTACGAATTTCTACGAATTTAGCCCAAAGTTATGTCAAAGCTCATATGAAAAAAATAAAATTCGTAGAAATTCGTAGTTTTGGGAAGTACGCGAAAAGACATAATAGCTGCGTTTTTTTGTATGTCCATATGGAGTTTGGCGAAATAACGACATCGGGACATTTCCTTGGTCTGCCATTTTGTTCTGAACTATCTCACCAACAAACATTTGACATTTCTATACAAATTATCGATAACACAACGACAATGGTAGTCTGGCAATACCGTTTTATCGGGACAAAAGTTAACTCCAGTTAATTATCTGGACTTAGCTAACTCTATATGGACATAGTTGTTGTTGTATTTAACATGTAAATTGTTTTGCTTTGTTGTCGTTTTTTTCACACAATTTTATTTGGACATGCAAAAAAACACAGCTAATAATTGCCTCTCATCTTCTAGGCAATAGCTGCGTTTTTTTGTATGTCCATATGGAGTTTGGCGAAAAAACGACATCGGGACATTTCAACATTTGCCTTGGTCTGCCATTTTGTTCTGGACTATCTTACCAACAAACGTTTGACATTTCTATACAAATTATCGATAACACAACGACAATGGTAGTCTGGCAGTACCGTTTTATCGGGACAAAAGTTAACTCCAGTTAATTATCTGGACTTAGCTAACTCTATATGGACATAGTTGTTGTTGTTTTTAACATGTAAATTGTTTTGCTTTGTTGTCGTTTTTTTCACACAATTTTATCTGGACATACAAAAAAACACAGCTAATATTGCCATTGCCATTGACAAAGCGTCTCCATTTGCAATATGAAAGGCAATAGCAATGATTGAGGCAATTTATTGACTTTTATTGAATTTATTAAGGGCGGTATTCACCGACGGCTCATAACTTAAGAGGCTCACAAACCTATTCACCAAGCAATAATAGTGAATATTTATGAGCGCTCATAAAACTTATGAGTGGTCCTGACCACTCTTAAGTTATGAGCGCTCTCTTCGAAAACTTGTTCGAAATCATTCGAAATAAAATGTCACTTCTTCCAAACTGTCGATATGTCACAATTTTTTTTTATTGTTTTTCGTTTGCATTGTTTTTTGAAAAAATTCAATTTTATTTTATTTATTGTTTGATTTTGCTCTGCAAGTTAAAATCAAAATTGTATGAAATTCTCCACGGATGACGTAGTAAGCCATAAGTGCCGTATATTTGTATTCTTGCATAAAGACCCAAAAGCCTGTATCTGGCTTGAAGCTCGTGCGTCCACAGACGATGGCGAGGAAAAGTTGAATTGGTCGATACATCAAACCCAAACAGTAGAAGACTGTAATTTGCAGAATAAAGAAAACGCGTGTACTTACAAGGAAGGTTAAACAAGAAGAAGAATTTATTATTCGATAAAACAAAATGAAGTTTCTTACAATGAACACGTTCAGAATTAAATACATATATGGACTCTTACGAAACGATAAGTAGTTTGATGAAAGGCTTCAACGCCGAATTATTGTGATTCCAATACTCCTCCTTAGGCCCAATTCACATAGAACTGGCTTGAGGTTTTGGTGTGGTTCTGGCGTGCTGCATACATATTCCACGTTGTGGAATTCACATGTTCTCTTATGAGATAATACACACACAGATGACGAGGCGAGGGTATGGTGTCACATACCATCGCCACACCATATTGAAAACTCCAGTGGCCTACGTAAACGTCACGCCACAATGAAATCTCTCGGTCAAATGTCAAATTGTCAGACATTAAAAAAAATTAAATGTGATTATGAGTTTAATAAAATTTATAAACATTTAATTTTGCAATGAAATGCAAATACTTGAAGATTTATGTAATCACGGGAGGACAAAATTACTACAACAGGAGCGTGCAACACCAAACATGGCAAAAAATAGCCCAACAATTCAAGGCAATTGTTTTTTTTTTATATTTCATTTATTTTCTGTGTAGAAGCCAAGAAACTTTGAAGTGTTTCTCTGTGTTTGTGTGTGTACCTATTGCTTTTCTGTCAAATAGCCATTCCCTGTCACTTCTGTGTGAACAAAGCTCACCACAACCACACCACGCCCGTAGCGGGCTAGAACCACACCATCACCATAAGCCACTTCTGTGTGAATCGCGCCTAGCACCCCGACTCCACAGGACATACAGATGCCCAACATCACAACCACAATCCAATCAACAATCAGCAGATTTTTTCTCGCTGGGCAATTCATGTCATGTCGTTTCATTTCCCTCTCACCACTACTTCGATCTTTTGCAATAATACACGCCCTTTAGACTCCAGAAAACAGTAGAAAGACTTTTTTTAATATCCAGCTACCTCTAGATACAAGGAAAACCAGAAAAAAACTCACATGCACGTGAAACGTCAAGCAAGCTTTGAACAGCGTACATGTCTTGTTCAAAAATTGGTTTTCTTCGACATGTCGTCGACAAGACATGGATTTTTCTGGCTCCATTGGATTTTTATTAGACATGTTCATAGTCTTGGCATCGTTCATGGCAGGTGGAGCCAGCATGTTAAGAGTCATCTATTGTACTCCCATTGCCTTCCGGAAAGTTTCCACCTTGACTTTGTCCAGCGGCTTCGTTAGGACATCTGCGATTTGTTCTTGTGAACATATATAGTTGACTTGAATTTCGCCTTTAGCGAGAACGTCTTTGACAAAATGGTGACGAATGTCAATGTGTTTCGTTCGAGGGTGAAACCCATTATTCTTTGAGATAGCGATTGCACTTTGATTATCGCACATAATTTGAAGAGTGCTACGCTGTTTCGTAATTTCATTTCGAAGGCCATTCCACCAAATTGCTTCTTGTACTGCTGCTGATAACGACATGTACTCCGCTTCGCATGATGATAATGCAACAGTATGTTGCCTTTTGGAGCACCACGATATAGCTCCTCCTTGAGCTAAAAACACAAAACCTGTCGTAGACTTCCTGTCTTCTATGTTGGCTGCCCAATCTGCATCCGTGAATCCAATGACGTCAGGATTTTCATCTTTTTGGAATTTCAGCTTTAACGATGATGTTCCACGTAGATAACGAAACAGATGCTTTACAGCTAGCCAGTGTTCTCGTCCTGGTTTCGAGTTAAAGCGACTTAAAGTGTTGACGGTGAAGCTTATATCCGGTCGGGTGCATTGGGACAGATACATCAGGCATCCGATTGCCTCCTGGTACGGGATGTTTTCCAATTCACCATCTTGGGCTGACAACTTTAGACTGGCATTCATCGGTGTCTTTACTGGTTTGGATTCCGTCATTCCAAATTTACTTAGAATTGATTCGATGTACTGCTCTTGGTCCAAAGCATATGAATTTTGACCCTTGGTGATACGCATTCCTAGAATGTGTGTGGCTGGTCCAAGTTCCTTCATCTTAAATTTTTGATGCAGGTTGCTTTTCATGTTTGTTAGCCATTCAGTGTTGTTGGAAAACAGTAAAATGTCGTCCACATATATAGCAAGTATGAGGACATCGTTTTTATTAATCCTGTAGTAGACGCATGGATCAAAACTGGATTGCAGTAATCCGGCCGCTTTTAGGGCTTGGTCCAGTTCCATGTTCCATACGCAACTGGATTGTTTGAGTCCGTATAGCGCTTTGTTCAGCATACAAACTTTTGATTTATTTGCTTGGTCCACAAATAATGGCGGTTGTTCCATATAGATGGCTTCTGATAATTCACCTTGCAAAAAGGCGGTGATGGCGTCCATCTGCTCTATTTGAAGGTCAAGTTGGGCGGCGAGTGCAAAGAGATACCGTAGGGAACTGTGACGTACAACTGGTGAGTATGTTTCGTCAAAATCCACCCCTTTCCGCTGCGAGTATCCTTTGATCACAAGTCTTGCCTTGTGCCGGTCAATTTGGCCTGTGACGTCCCGTTTGGTTCGGTAAACCCATTTACATTTTATAGGTTTACGATGATTTGGTAAATCTACCAAAGACCAAGTGTTGTTTGCCATCAATGATTGGAACTCCTCCTCCATGGCCAACTTCCATCGGCCTGCATCTGGTCTCGATAAGGCTTCTTCGGGCGTCGTTGGGTCTACCATGTTTTGCTGTGAGAAATGCTTAGCAGTATTTTGATTTTTAAAAGAATTTATTTTAGGATACTTGCCTTGGGGTATGCGCCTCGCATCGTGAGAATTTAGCACTAGTTGGTTTTCAACCGAAAAAAGTCTATTGAGATACGATTGAGGCGCCACAAGTCCAGATTCGGGTTCGTCATCTGCAGCATGCTGGTTCATCTCCGGTTCGCAGTCATCATAGAGATAGTCATTATCAGAGGAAGAACTACTGTTTTCCTCTATGATGTAATCTTTATATTTTCCTGGTATATGGCGCTCCCTTTCGCTGCGCCTTAATTTTGATAACTTTGAGTTAGATTGCTGGGGCAGCGCATCGGCATTGGAATTGGGGATTGCCACATCTGGATCATTCACAATTTGATTGAATACATCTGGGTTGGAGTTGTCACTTTCGTCTACGCTTAAATCATCTTTACAAGACATCGAGTTGTTGAGTTCAACACCTTCTTGGAGATTATTGTCGACTTCGTTGAATAAATCCAATTCAACAAATCTCGGTGTTTTAGGCGCACTGTTTTCACTGCATTGCTTTACCATCGGACATTTTCGTAAAGACTCACCAGCGCAATTATCTTCATTAATGAAGGTTACATTGCGGCTCTTGAAAATTATATTTTTAATGGGGTCATAAAGACGATAGCCTTTAGTGTTTTCATCAAATCCGGTAAGTATGCATTCATGTGCTTTCGGGTCGAAATTTTGTCGAGTTATCTTTGGGATGTGTGACATGACTGTTGTGCCGAACACTTTTATGAGTGATAAATCTGGTTGGTTTGAATCCAGTCCATGCCTCTTCAGGAGTAATGCCTATGCCTTTGGACGGTGATCGATTTAACAGGTATACTGAATATGCTACGGCTTCCGCCCAAAACGATTTCGACAAGCTGGCGTCTGCAAGCATACATCTGGCCTTCTCTACTATCGATCTGTTGTTTCTCTCGGCTAGCCCGTTTTGTTCTGGCGTATGAACGTTTGTTGTCTGGTGGTGAATACCCTTTTTTTTAATTATGCTTTGCAATTTTGAGTTTAAGAACTCTTTTCCGTTGTCTGTACGGATCTTTTTTAGTTTCTTACCACTTTGGGTTTCAACAAAACTTATAAATTCTTGAAATTTTTCGCACACTTCGTGTGCTGACTTAGTTTTTAAAAGGTATACAAAAATTTTTCTCGTAAAGTCGTCAATGAACGATAAAAAATAACGATTGCCTCCGAGAGACTCATGTTCCATTGGACCACAGATGTCCGAATGCACAATTTCTAAAATTTCATTAGCTCTCTTACCTTGCTTCTTGAAAGGTAGTCTTATTTGTTTGCCAATAGGACAAATTTTGCAATCCTTTTCGATTTTGTTGGAGAAATTGATTCCATTGGCCAAGCCGTTGTTTAATTTGTATAGGCTGTCATAATTCAGGTGGCCCATTCTTCTGTGCCAGAGTTCTCGGGTTGTTGTTGAGCCACAAGTTAGTGCTTTGTTCGGTGGTGCTGTGTCTAATCGAAATAAATCATTTGTTAGAGTACCAGTTGCAATTACCTTTTTATTTTGATCGAGCACTTCAACCCCTTTGCTCTGAAATACAACGGTGTGCCCTCGCTTTACAATGCGACTAACAGACAACAAATTTGTGGTTAAATCGGGAATGTGCTGCACATCACTAACCTCAACCAAATCGTCATTGCCCTTTTTGCCAGTTCTCAATAAAATTTTGCCGGTTGATTCAATTTTCATTTCGCCTCCATTTGCCACGATGACTTTGCCTGCCGTTCTTTTTGAATTTAGAAGAACATCGGGTAACGACGTCATGTGTGATGTTGCCCCCGAGTCGAAAAACCATTCATCACGACTTCCAAGGCCAATTGTGGAAAGCGCCACACCAAATGCATTATATTTCTTACCACCGTCGCTAGAATTTACTTGGCAATTCTTTGCGATATGCCCGAAGTTGTTGCACCGTCTGCATTTCGGTCCTTTCCGCTTTTGTTTGTTGTTGGGCTGCCACTTGTGGTGCTTCGACGAGAAAAATGCTGCATTTTCACTTTCTCCGGGCTGCATCTCTTGAAGAAGTTTTGTTTTAATGGCGTCAGCTGTAATTTTGGTGCCAGAATTTTCAAGCGCCATAATCATCGGGCGATATTCTTCTGATAAGCCCGCCAAAAGTAGTGTACCTACCCACTCTTCGTTGATTGGGAAACCAATACCGTTCAACGCCTGTGAAGACGATATAATTTCGTTCACATAGCGATCCATCGAACCGCAGTTTGACAAAGAAGTGGTTATCAATTTTCGAAGTAAACCAACACGACGCGTCAGACCATTGTCTTCGTAGGCATCCGCCAACTTCTGCCACATATCTTTCGCTGACATGGCGTTCTGAATATGGATGTAGCAAATTGAGTCAATCGCAAGAGTAATTTTGCTTCTTGCCCTTCTATCTTTGTCCATGTCTACCGCAGTTTTAGGCTGTCCGTTCTCGTCTAAGTCATACTCCATGACTCCGGACCACAAATTGTCTAGATCGAGAAAAGCCTGCATTGCAATCTTCCAATTGCAGTAATTCTGCCGTCCCAGCAGCTTCTCGAACGAAAGGTTGCTATCCGACTTCGACATCTTCCGATTTTTCAAAAAAAACTGATTGAGGAAACTTTAAAATTTAAAGAATTTTTCTTTTCTTCTATTTTTTTTTTTAATTAATAATGGCTGGGCCCATAACCTGTAATTTGCAGAATAAAGAAAACGCGTGTACTTACAAGGAAGGTTAAACAAGAAGAAGAATTTATTATTCGATAAAACAAAATGAAGTTTCTTACAATGAACACGTTCAGAATTAAATACATATATGGACTCTTAGGCGCGATTCACACAGAAGTGGCTTAAGGTAGAACTAGAATAGGCGAAAGCTGTCGGAAGCTTATGTCAAAACCGACCGAAAAGTAGCTTCCCGAAACGTCAGTTTCACAAGTGGCCCATAATGCACAAGTGGTTGGAAGTGAACAAAAAATAAATAATTGTTTATTCAATGTTTATTTTCTCATTATACTTATTCACAGCGCAGAGTGATAGCTTTTAATTATTTATTTTGCAAAACCACTAAAATTCTATGTGATATAAATTAATTAAAAGAAAATTGTTTTGACTTCTCTCATTCATTCATCAAACAGAAAAAAAAAGTTGAAAACTTTGTACCAAGCGCCAAGTTCTTGTTAGTTTGCTTCCACCATTTTGATTTTGCATTCGCCCACTTACGAAAGAGCGGTCGTTGAGCGCTCTCACTTCCGACGGCAAAAGTTAACGAAAACTAAACGAAAAGTTCCACTTCGCAATTATGTGCGCGTCATATAAATTTCTTGTTTTCGCTCGGTTTCGTACGACCACTTAAGTTGGCTTCCGACTATTCTAGTTCTACCTTTATGGTGCTGGTGTGGTTCTGGTCTGTTACGCTTACGGGCTTGGTGTGGTTGTGGTGAGCTTTGTTCAGACAGAAGTGACAGGGAATGGTTATTTGACAGAAAAGCAAAAAATACATACACAAACACAGGAACACTTCACAAGAAAATGGCTTCTACACAGAATTAAAATAAATAAAATATAAAAAAAACAATTGCCTTGAATTTTTGGGCTACTTTTTGCCATGCACGCTCCTGTTTCAGTAATTTTGTCCTCCCGTAATTACATAAATCTTCATGTATTTGCATTTCATTGCTGAATTCAATATTGAACTCATAATCACATTTAATTTTTTTTTTAATGTCTGACAATTAGACATTTGACTGAGAGATTCCATTGTGGCGTGCCGTTTACGTAGGCCACTGGAGTTTTCAATATGGTGTGGCGATGGCATGTCACACCATACCCTCGCCTCGTCATCTGTGTGTGTATTATCTCATAAGAGAACATGTGAATTCCACAACGTGGAATATGTATGCAGCACGCCAGAACCACACCAAAACCTCAAGCCAGTTCTATGTGAATTGGGCCTTACGAAACGATAAGTAGTTTGATGAAAGGCTTCAACGCCGAATTATTGTGATTCCAATAAAGACAATTGACATTGTAAAAGTTGGAGTATGAGCTGCAGTGACTTCCAGCGGTAAAACAAACATCCAGCGTCTGCAGGAATCGATTGAAAGACGTTCAAGCCCCGTTGCGTGCTTACCTGTTAGACAGTGTTTAGTTATGATACATATACATATTATGGAGATGACCCACTAAATTTCTACCTGGAACAAGCTACAATGACTAAGAATACTAAAGGAGAGACTTAATTTGAACCAGCCTGAGTACACACCTCCACCAACAACGTTATAGGTTACCGATCCATTCCGTGTAAATTGAATATTTGGTTTCGAATGAACCACCATTTTTAATTCCTTAGTATAAACTCATTTACTTGGGGGTTTTCAAGCTAAAAGCGACTTGAAGACGCATGAATTCAGATGATTAACACATAAAAATGCATACTTAAAGAAATTGCCCAGCATCATGGCCCAGTTATCGTACCTTTGATACATACGTAGGTACTTATATTTTGTTCTATTTTTTTAACTTTGTTTCAGCTTTGGTCATTACAGACATTATAGACATACAGCTGCTGACGTTGAACTAAAAATTAAAAAAATTGGACTATCATATACAAATGCGTGGAACATCTGAGGTCACTTTATAATCCGTGTTGGTAATCGGTTAGTTGTAGGTATCTTGAACACTTTGCACCACTTTATCGACTAAAAAATTAAAAAATCTTTTCTTATCCCTCGTTTTTAGTGAACAAGTCCCTCACCAGCTAATTCAGATATGTACATACTTCCTCCAACCATACTCGCAATTTATGGGTGCAACGTTCTGGAAAGCTTAGTGCCAACGATATACCTATATATATCTCGCAATAGCTCAAGCTCCGAGCATCATACTATGAAGTCCGAATAAATACAAACCACAACCATCGGCTACAGCTAGATTATGAGCTTTATTTTTTTAAACCAAAAACTAATACGGCAATTTCCCTTTTAAATAAAATAAATTTAATGTTCAAAAAAATTATTAAAAACTCGTAGTAAAGTAAAATATGGTTTGACCCCAAACAAATAATGTGCAAAGACAACAGACTCATAACACAGGAACCTAGGCCATATCCAAAATTTGCCAAAAGTAGACCATTAATTTGACCGTCTATTGTAGATTCGATATTTGATATTAGTTTTTACCTAAATGAATCTTCAATCCACCATTTTTATTTTCATACGTACGATACAAACATTTTAGTAGTTGTTTTTAAACAATCTTTTAAATCTAAGAACCAAGATAGGATTATTATATTTGAAAAGAAAATTCTTTGAATAATTAAAGAAATAAAGCTTTTAACACTGCGTTTCCCGTTTGAATCTTTGTCAAGAAGGTGCATTTTATTTAGAAACCAACAAATTTTTATTCTAACGCATAATAACCACATCATGCTCGTTAACGAATTTTCAAAAAAAAAAACTTAAACATAATGCTTTGCATAACTAAAAGGTAATTTTAAGCCATCTCTCATGATAGGATTATAACAACTCATCTTCTGTGGTTTTCTCTTGATTTTCCAACTCTTCCTCCTCTTTCGATGTATCGCAATACTTCTCCTCCTTGACATCATCTGTACGAGCTTCCATCTTGACTGCATTTGCAAGAATTCGCAGATTTTATTTTGAGCTGACTCTAATGCTTCAATTAAGATGCCTCCGACTTTTGGCAATTTCCAATATCTGAGCCAAAAATGATCTTGTCCAAAGCAACACGCCCGTAGTTGATTGGTGCTCTTATCTAGTGATTCTTTACATTTCAAAGAAAATTTTATCATTTTCTCTAGCTTCTTTTGCACGTCATCGGTAGTCATGCGATTATCTTCGTCTTCTTCAATATTAGTCATCTCACTCTCAACGTCACTCAGTTCATCATCAGTGGAGGCATCATCACAACGTGAGTTATTCTTTTGCTGATCAACTGGCTAAGATTAGATGGAACAGTTGCTCCATTTGATAAGTCAATGCTTCTTCTAGTTTCGATTTGACTGGTGTGTCTACACTGCTCTTTGACGGCCTGTCGTAGGTTATTTTATATCCTGGTGTAGGTGGTAAAACTAATACATCCGGCTTGCTTGCCTCTACTATGTCCACAACTGCATCCGAATCGGCTTCCTTAGCTACACTTGTATCAGTCGAAGGAACGATTTAACAATCAGCTAAATCCATTTTCTCTGATTCGTCCTTGTTGCTGCTGTTGTAGTTTGTTTCACCATCTCCAACAACTAAAACTTCCAACACCGCTGCATTGGATTCTTCCTCCTTTCGAGCAAGTTCATCTTGCTGCTGTTGCTGTTGGTGCTCTTCTAGCTGTTGCTGCAGTTGCAATTATTGCTGCAGTTGCTGTAAGATTTTGCAGCTATAGCATATGTGCAACAGTGTTGCTCCCCCAACTGATTGAAAGTGTAGTGTTTAGGAAAAAAAAGTGTAGTAAAAACGTAGTAAAAAAAAGAAAAAAATAATTTTACAAATCATTTAATCCTTTTATTCACTTTTAAATATACATAGGTATAATAAACTATTAAGCATACACAACGCATAAAATATCCTTATATAAAAATAAATAAACTATTCACATTTTTACAAACCAAAAATATGTATTTACGGATTAATAATTCACTTAAAACATTATACATTTACATATGTACATGAATCCAGACAACATTAAGTTATTTCTTACTTAAGTTTTTTTATAGCTGAAAATTATCTTTTCATTTGGTACTCCTGGCAATAGAAATTCACAAAATAAAATATATAATTAGCACAATATTTTGTGAAACTCCATCAAACATTCGAGAATAATTTAAAAAACAGTTCAATTCCAATTTCAAAACGGTTCATTGTGAATCTGAAGTAGAAATGTGAAGAATATACATTTATTTTAGAAAGAGAAAACCAATATGATCTGTCAAACTGTGGATTTCATTCTGGATTTTGGAATTGAGGATGTTTTGTTCTGGGCTTAAACAGAAACTATTGGTTAAGATTTAAAGCTACAAACACACTATTTCTGATGTAAAATAAGTGTAGTGTTTGGAGGAGCGTGCGTAGTGTGTGCTTTTGAAAAAAAAGTGTAGTAAAAACACTACAATTGTAGTAGGGGGGCAACGCTGATGTGCAATGACTTATATTTGCGGATTTTAATGTCAGTCAGTCAGTCATGTATTTCTCTTTGTTGATTCAAGAGTTCCATCGATTTGTTTGAGTGCAGCTTTATTTATTACTAAGTCAAAGATGGATTCAAGACAAATCGACAACTTCCACGTATCGTTCTCATGCAAAAGTTCTTAATATTGCTGATTCTTGCCAGGTCACGCTCAGACAATCAGAATCCATTTGATGATGGTCTGGTATGCGTTTCTCTTTCTCACGATTATGCCGTATTCGACGAACCTCACCTGTAGATACAAATATATTCGCAAAATTTCAGAAACATTTGGATTGGTGATGTCAGCATTGCGGAGTGATTGACGCGCAGCAGTGTTGTGTGTCGACCGGGACTTGGAGTTCCCGGATCTTCGATGGCACCAACAAGTAAATTTGTCATTAAGAGATTAGTTCTTCTTCGGCTTCTGTTCTCGGGCACAAGGGCATCATGAAGATTCTGTAGTGTTGGCAGAGATTACAAATCTAAAAATAAAACTATGAAATAATTAACTCAAACTACTTTCATATTTTCAATTTGTACTTGCCAAAACCAAGAGTTTCGCCGAAATGGTGCAAAAATTCAAAAACAATCAGTAAATCAGCCAGCAGCCATTGCTTGACCTGGTATCGAACAGCCAGCGATTCTCTTCAACTGAGGCAAATTAATTTCATCAGGAATTTCAAATTCCTTTTGTGGTTTCCTTAAAAAAACTAAAAGAAATAAATTAAAACATTCTGCCTTTAACATTTGCATAGAACTTTTTTTGAAAGAAGTATTGATTTTAGATTTGATTGTTTGAGATTTTAAATGGGCAAAAATCGATTAAAATTGAGGAATTTAAGAAGGCTGCATTCGCAGTTCTGCTCAAAAAAATTCATTATTACAACACAATATTATAGCGGAAGCCAAGTCAGTACAATAAATTACTTTAAAAGCCTTCTCATAAACAAAATATTTGGGCTTACCTAATCTGATTATGTACTTTGAGCGGCTACCCTCTTTTCGCGTAAAATCAGTCTATCCAATACCAATCGATGCTTCTTCCTTTCACGACCTTCATACTTTCATCTATTTTATAGCTGCCTAATGAGTGCCGTTGTCGCGCCGTTCTCGTTCCTATCGTCAATTACAATGAAAAAAAAATTTCACAATACACAAATAAGTATATGTACTGTTACAAAATTTAATCAAAAATTATACACAAAGACTACTTCTCGTTATAAGATACAAAGGTAATTGCTAGAAAGCAAACAGACAAAGTGTTATTAAGTGACTAAATCAAAACGCAGTAATCATGCACTATTGGTGAAACTTGAAATAAAAGAGTTATGTATTTAATTTAAAAAGTGTATCAAAATAAATTTGTATTTGGAAAACTTTCATTAAATGCTATTCAAAAAATCAAAGTCTTGCAGTCAAAAAAAAAATTAATGCAACTTCGAGGATAATCGTGTTAGCCGAAATTGGTTTGCACTCCTGCCTGGATAAGCTCCTCGGATCTCATATCACGGAATCTGAGACCATTTCAGTGTATAGTTCGCTCTACCGGACCGTTTAAGAAATTCAAAATTCTAAGTGAAAAACGGTTTTTTTTAAACAGTCTGGCAGAGCGAATCAAACGCTCAAATGATCTCAGATTCCGTGGTATGGGATCCGCGGACCTTATCTAGGTAGGGGTGAAAACCAGTTTCAGCTAACACGATTATCCTCGAAGTTGCATTCATATTTTTTTTTCGATGCACTGTTTCTCGCAAAGGCCCCAGTTGTGGACTGCAAGACTTTGATTTTTTGAATAGCCTTTAATGAAGCCTTCGACGCCTATACTTCTTTTTTTGCTATCACTCACACCCAAAATCTGCTGTGGGCTCTTAGTCTATATGCATTTCATACGATATTTATGTAAATGATTTTGATTTCAGGAAGATAACTTACGTTACAAGGTTGTTTGGGGCAGTTTTTTTATTAAGCAAAGTAGAACCTATTTTTTATAAACGTGGATCTTTATTGAATATTATCGGTTTATGCATGGTAATTGTGCATAGAAGGGCTACGATTATAGACCAAAGTCTGAAGGTCAAAATTTTAGATGACAATTTTAAAATAATAAACGAGTCAACCGCTGCAGCTCGCGGGCGGCGGGAATGGAATGGAAGGGGGCTACAATTTTACGCCGAGTCCAATGAGCTAAGATGAGGGGCAGTTTTCATTACAAAGGTACTCTTGGAGGATTTGTCACTTGACTTGCAAGGCGATACCGGAAAGAAAATCATTTTTAAACTGGGATTTTGTATGTAGAGTGGGCAAGCCATACAAATGTTGTGCATGCTACATCAATCACAACAATAACTAGCAGAATAAACCTTTTTGACTTACTTACCATGACCTCGAGCTGTAAATGCTGCAACTTGATTTGTGTGTGTCAACGAATTTGTAACATTCTTTATCGGACTGCTGTAGAAAAGATGTTCCTTTGAAAGAAGCTCAAATCACACGAATAGAATTTAAAAGTTTATCCACGCGGACCATGATCAGATTACATTCCTGAGGCATCAGAGAAGAATCGAAAGCAAATGCTATAAAATGCTATGGCAAAAAGACCAAAATTTCCAGTACTCCAGAATCGATTTATATATCACAAAGGGAGAATCTGTTGCCTGTTGACTGTAAACTACGAGGTGGGAAGAAAGGCTCTTCAAACTAAAAATAAAAAAAAAAAAGCAGATTCAATTTATTATAAGCACCTGATCTAGAAATATTTGGTAGGCGATCTCAGCCAGAACTCTTACCAAAAGATGACAACAGTTTTTGATCAGATCTTGATTGATATTCTTGCACAATTTAAATTTATTAAAATTTTCACGAGAATATTCTTGAAATCCTTTCTATGAATTGCTTGTGAATTCGGTCTTTTCCTGTTGTGTTCAATCTACCAGGATCTTGTACTGATGATTCTCTGAACTCGATATATTTTTATTTTTATTAAATTGTTCAACGTTTGATGCGATAAAACTTAAATAAAGAAAATCAAGCACAATTTTTGAAATGAATATGTATAAAAGGAGCATAGTACAAGTTGTGCCATCAACAGTTTAGTAATCTTGAGCTGTACTGGCACATGCAATCATCAAAGCTGCTGGATTTTGAATCTGTATTTCGTGGAGAAGAATATTTCAATCCTTTGTGATTTTAATGTCACCAGAAACCAACATTCATGGTTCCTTCTGGTTTGTTCTCATCACATCCTGGAATCCCTATGCGGCAAAATGTATGTATGTCTAATGCCTGAGCTGTACGAACAAATTCAGCTTTTGGATTTAATTAACTAATTGCTATTTTTTTAATTGAATGAAGTCCTTAGTGCCCTATTACACGACGACTTTAGAGTCATGACTTTTTTCGAAATTAAATGAGTGCGAAGGTGAGATCAGATGTTTTTTCTCGTTCGCACTCATTGAATTTCGAAAAAAGTCATGACTCAAAAGTCGTCGTGTAATAGGGCACTTATTGATTTAAAATAAATTATTATTAAAAACGAATTGAAAATATATTCACTTTATAAGCTACCTAAGCACAAACTTTTTTTTGTCATTCTTGTTTTACGTCAATTGTCATTCAAGTTCGAAAACAGTTTGATTTCACAGTTTGGGTGTATCTGATTAACAGAGAGTAGCTCTCGATTCTGCTTGTAAACGTAGTAAATTACTACGTTTACAAGCAGAATCGAAAGCTCGAGCTGAAATAGGGTCGAATATTCAACACAGGTTTTTCGTTATTTGAGTTGAGTGCTCCATTTAGAGTTGAGTTGAAATGGTATTGAGATTCCAGAAAAATGAATGGCATTAATGTTTTTATTTTAATACAAAGCAAATATAATTGAATTAACACGAGTACTTTACTACACTTATCTGTTTAAACAAAACTATATTTGAAGACAAACATACAAATAAACAGACCAAAGTGTATTATCTGTAAAGCCAACTCCTCGACCCAGGTTTTTCGTCACAAATTTCGACTCGACTCAGCTCCCCGAGCGGAATCGAGTCGAATCAAGCTCATTTCAACTCAAGCCAGGTATACAAAGAGTTGAAGCGAGCTTCAAGCTCGCTTCAACACCACATGTAAACGTAGTAATTTTCGAAGTTCAAAAAACACTTGTGAGTGGTTGGTGAATAGCACAAATAATATTTGGGTTATGAGCCTCATAAACTTAAGAGCCATTTATGAGCGCTTGGTGAATACCGCCCTAAGTCAGTGAATTAAAATTACTGGCCCTTAGGGCCAGTTGTACAAATCTAACTTGAACCTCGAGTCAGCTGAACTCGAGTTATTTCCTGAACCAGGTTCAACTATTCGTGCGTTGTACAGTTGCGATTCAAGAGTGAGTTAGCTGAACTCGAGTTAAAAGTCCATTTACTTGAAATTGGAGTATATATATATGGCTAGTGTCATTGTCAGCTGTCAGTTTACTTTTATTTCATAAATCCATCATGAATTATTTGGAATGGTTAGTGCTTTTTATTTTTTTTATGAACTATAAATAAATAAAAGTGAAGTATATTAAATATAAATTTCATTTAAAGGAACAACTTATACGAAAGCTACGACGAAGACGATGATGATTTCTTGGAACTTACTATCATAATAGCTTTTCCGCGAAGGGTAAAGTTGTTCATAGAATGGCCGGATTATTTTGGTGCGTGGAATAATAATACATTTTTCAATCGTTTACGCATGTCCAAAGAAACTGTCCAATTAATACTAGACCTAACATAAAAGGTCTGTTCCTTTACTTTGAATTTCTGTGATTTTCTGTGCATTTCTGCTCATTTTAGTCCAAACTTATGTCAAAGTTCATATAAAAAAATTTTTTTGACACAAGTTTGGACTAAAAATCACAGAAACCCAAAGTAAAGGATCAGACCTAAAATATCTTCACGAACAATTATATTAGTTAGTATAATGTTCACATATCCATGTCCAAAGAAACTGTCCAATTAATACTAGACCTAACAAGTGATAATAGGTTTTGTTGTGCCTCCTCCCATACCCACCAGCGGAAATCGTCGTGCGTTGAACTCAGCACATTTCAATTATGTTGTTCACTTTGATTGCCAATTCGGTATCAACTTACGGATATTGTTTTGGGTCAATCAAAGTGCAATCATACAATAGTTAAATTGTGCTGACTCTTTAAACGTGCCGACGATTATCCACTACGAATGTTTGGGCTTGCGACCACCGAAATGACACGACAAGTGGAGTCTTTCGAAAACAGTAAATGAAGTCGGTTGTTTCGTCTACACTTCTATCTAAAACAGTTTTAACATTGGCGCAGCCGGTCCGCGAATCTTAAAGCTAGTAAAACGCGAACTAATTTAATTTTTTTTTTTTTTGTGTGTTTGTAGTTTATAATAAGAAGCAGGGCTGTCGTTTCAATTAAACAGAAAGCAGTACTTCGAAGAAAAAAATTGCAGTACACTGCAGTACGGCAGTAAAATATATACCAACATAATTGTTAATGCATTTAATTTTGTTTAAATGCAAATATTGTTCATTAAAAATTATCACATATCCGCCAATTACCTTTTTAACTCTAGCGCACTGCAATGGTGGTATTCATTATTTCATTACCTACAGAACTATTGTTGTGTTTGTGCACGTTTTTCTCAAAATTATTTAAATAAATTAAAGCCAATAAATTTTCCAGTTGATGGCCTTACTTACCCTGGGCACCACAATAACTTGGTTTATAATGAGAAGATTTTGCGCATATAGTACAAAAAATATTGCTCATCGATTAATGCAATTTTAATAATTTTTTTGACAAAATTTGCCATTCCATAAATTGGCTCCATGATTTACTCTAAAACTATTGAATACATCAAAAAACATGTAATTTGTATTTTTTATAAAATTGAATATGCTGCAACTTTTACCTTGTTTATTTCATACCAAAAAGTTGATAGTATTCGAAAAATTTGCAAAAAACTGAACTTTACAACTTTGTACTCCTCCAAAAATTCTTTCTTTCAGCCAAAATTTGGTCATTGGAAATTGCTCAAGACGTCAAAACAAAGCCCCACCAAAATTCAACTTTGTAGAAGTTTTGTCGAAGTACGTTAAAATCTAAATTTCATGGTCTAGAGATCCATTAGTATAATTTAACATTGCTTTTGACAGTTGGGTGAAAAAACTATATTTCGACGTGTGTGGAATATTTCGTTCCAAATGGCATCAAAATATCCTTAAACTTCCTTTTTTCGGATCAGAAAAGAAAATCTGAAAAATTCCAGAATTACGAATTTTTTACTTGTGATATACAGGCTATGCCTATATTGCAAACTACGCACTTGTAAAAAATGGAACTCGAGATCTTTCTCAATACATCTATATCATAGTGAGCGTATTCTATACAATTTTATCTGTTTTGTTTATAAAAGAAAACATTAGATAAAAAGGACTAAGACTTTTTGGATATGATTATGATTTGAAAATGTTGTGTGAACAAATTTTCAAAAAAGCAGTACTTTGGTCGTATTAGCAGTACGGCAGTACGGAGTTTCAAAAAGCAGTACAAATACTTCAATTGCAGTACTTCGACAGCCCTGATAAGAAGTGATTTAAACCGTTTTCTGAGAAGAATAAAATCGTGTGATAAATTGGTTGATAAAAAAAAAAGAAATAAAACCCACAAAAAAAAAAAAAAAAGAGCAAAAACCCGAAAAAATAAACAAAAAAAAATCATCAATATAAAATAAATTCTTTACTACCATACACAGTGAGAGATACAGGTGAGTATAATTATATGTATGTACCTGTATTCTATTGTAAGTGCTTATTAACAAAAAAAAAGCAAAGTTGTGTATCAAATTGATTTTCTTTCTTTGATTTACGTAGGGTTTAGTTTTTCAATTTTTTTTTTTCTCTTAAGGTTGTTTTTTTTTTGTGTGTAATAACTCTAATTGAGGTAGGTCGTATTTGATTTTATTTAGATCTGTTGGTTGGCGTTTAGTTAATGGCCCATACCCAAATTGAAGCCCAACTTAACGATCTAATAGAGGAGTTAGATTTTTTTAAAAAGGAAAAGAAAGAAAATCAACGACAATTAAAGTCGGTAAATGAATTTCTTTTCACGGAATTAAGGGAAGTTTTGAATCCTGAGGTTTACAAACTGGTCAGTTTTCAGTTAACTTCTCAGTGGCGTAGATTAACTAGAGTAGACTGACGCGATCGTTAGTGAATACGTTAAAGCCGTACACGCTTTAGTAGAAAACCACGCTAGAGAGGCAGAAGACCTTACAAAACAGCTTAAAAAGAGCGAGTTTAAGCGTAAGGAAGCCGAGAAACAACTTCTGAAAACCACAGAAGAGGCTGACCAGGAAATAGACCAGCTAACTATTGAGTTAAACAAAAGTTTAACAACCCAAAGGGAGCTAAGAGAAAAAGGTTTATCATCACCTTATTCTGAAAGTTCAAAACACTTAATTCCGTTGCACTGTACCCCTCAGCATACTTCTACACCAAAATCATCTGTGGATAGAAACCTTGTCGACACAGGAGTTCAAACCAAAGTAGTAGAAGTATTAAAATCAAATAAATTTACCCAAATAGAAAAGGAAGTAAATTTTAGCGAAATGTCACTTGAGAATATAAGCAAGGTGGTTTCAAGGTTAGTCCCCATATTCAACGGGGAAAGAAATCATGAACTTTCCCGAAGAGTTCATGAATTCTTAAATGCATGCGATCTGGCTTTAAAAATGGTAAAGCCAGAAGAGGAGGAGATCTTAGTGTCTCTAATTTCAACCCGACTGCAAGGCGATGCGTTTGAGTTAATTCGTTCAAACACGGTGAAAACAATAGAGGATTTGGCAAAACTGTTTAAAGACAGTTATTTAGTGCCAAAAACTCTAGACAACGTGATTAACGAATTGAAGCAATGCCATCAATTGTTAGGCGAAGATGTTAAAGCATTCGCTAGACGTCTAGCGAAACTAAAAGCCACATCTGTTGAGATTATTGACTCGAGATATTCGGCAACTGAGTCAGTAGGCCTAAAAAAGGAAGTTGAAAACACGGTGTTGACAACTTTTAAAATAGGGCTAGTTGATCCAGCTCTTCGCCAGTTTATGCTGGGCAGCAAAAGCAAGGACCTCAACGAAATCTCTGAGGAAGCCTTGAAAACTTCACTGCTAATACAGCCAAACGCGATGGGCTATATGGGAGTTGGAACAACACCAAACTTACCTTTTCCGTTGGATCGTATTAGTTCAATGTACCAAATTCCTGGTAACATCCAACAAAATTACAACAGCCTGACTCACACATATCCATCTGTGCCTTCTCTGCCTCAACCTGCAAGCATTTACAATACACTACCCTACCATGTACCTCAAGTGATATCCAGTTTGCCATTACAAGCACACTTACCAAATTACACAACATCTACACCGACACATAATGAAACACCGCAATTTACTCAGAATTTTCAAGACCCTCCCCACTCCAGCAATAGACAGCCAACAAGGTCTGCAAATCCCATTAAAACTTGTGTATTCTGTGGTAAGCAAAACCACAGCTATGTTGATTGTCATATTCGTAAAAGAACGCCATACTGCGACACGTGCGAGGACTATGGGCATACTCAAAACAGTTGTCCCCGCTCACAAATACGAGCTACTCGGACAATAAATCAAAGGCCTAGAGTCAAATGCAAGTGGTGTTCTAGGGTGGGGCATGTGGAGGACGATTGTTTCTCTAAGAGGAACTACCTCAGAGACCAATCGGGAAACGCCCCGGGGGCCAATTTAAATCACTAAATTGTGCCCCAAAACATGCGCCCTCCACAAAATCAACTACAAAAAATAAAAACAAAAAGAAAATAACGAAAAACAAAAAAAGCAATGTAGACGAATTAAGCCATCAGCGCTTGTATTAGACGATCGACAAAAAGAAAAAACAACCCAAAACGTTGACTCGAAGGAGTTAAATTTCTTTAATTTTGAGTCGATTCGTAAAACGAGGCAGAAATCAAGGCCACCAGTTTCTGGGACATATATAAACCTAGGTCAGTTTGGTCTCTTATTTCTGATTTTAAATCTTCGTTTCGTTTGGAGTAAGTGCTATTCAAAGGTGAAATTCGTTTATAACTTTTTGCATGATTATTTTAAGTGTTTTAACCAGTATGCTTTGCCGAGAAATAAGAAAAAAATATTGTATGCATTTAGGAATCTTCGTAGGCATGACGTGTTCGTCGAGCTGCCTATGTCAATGGCCAAGTCCGAAAAGGTACTTCTTCTGGTCGACACAGGAGCAGACTCGAGCTTACTAAAAAGAAGTTCATTAAAAAATGCGACCAATATAAATATAGATGAAACAAAGCAACTGGGTGGTGTTTTCGGTGGAGTAGGTATGACATTGGGTACAATTAAAACCAATTTACTTTTTCCTAGAAAATTTTGGACTAAGTGGAATGTGGTAGATGGACTAGAAGACATACCTGCTGATGGTATACTGGGTCGTGATATCCTTTGGAATCACACAATCATCGACGCGGTTTCCAAAAGAATAAAATTTTTGGATGGAAAAAAAGAAGTTTTAATTGATCTACCCCTCAAATGCTTGCCAACGAGTTCTCTTACTATTTCTTCATTGAACGTTGTGAAGTGTAAGATTGGAGCTCGTACGCAAACTATTGTGAAAATCAAAATTCCTAATTCCAAGTCAAATGAAATTCTGATACATTCACAGGAAATTGATAATGGAATTTATTTAGGAAACACAATAGTTAAGGCAAACGATAGTTACGTCCATGTCCCTGTTTTGAACAGCACAACAGAGGACTATTTCATGGATACAAGCTTCATTCCTACACACTCAAATTTTAAAAATTACAAAATCATAAATAATAATCCGGAGACGAAAATATATGCTAATTTTCAACAGATTCACATTAAGGAACGGGAAAATAACCTTCTATCTTCACTTAAATTAGATCATAACTTAACCAAGCAAGAAAAAAAATCCATAGAAGATTTATGCATTAAGTTTAATGATGTATTCCTACTAAAAGGTGATCGTTTAAGCTATACACCCGTGTTAGCCCACAACATACCAACCAAATCCGACCAAGCACCAATTAATACTAAGCAATACAGAACTCCGCAGGTTCATAAACAGGAAATTGAAAGGCAAGTGCAAGAAATGCTTGACCATGATATTATTTCAGAAAGTAAATCTCCTTGGAATTCTCCCTTCCTAGAATAGAAGAAATACTTGATCAGTTGGGACATTGTCAGTTTTTCACCACATTAGATTTGGCAAGCGGCTATCATCAGGTGTTGATTGATCCAGCCGATAGAGCAAAAACTGCGTTTAGCACCAGTACAGGACATTACGAGTTCAATAGAATGCCCTTTGGTTTAACCGGTGCTCCGGCAACATTTCAACGGATTATGAATCACATCTTGACTGGGTTGCATGGTATTGATTGTTTCGTATATCTGGACGATATTGTTATCTATGGGAAAAATCTGGAACAACATAATCAAAAACTCTCAAAGGTCTTAACTAAACTTAGGCAGCACAATCTCAAGTTGAATACTGAGAAATGTAATTTCCTACGTCGTGAAGTAACGTATTTGGGGCATGTATGCTCTGAAGCCGGAGCTTCACCCGACCCAGCTAAGACCCAATGTGTTTCAAATTTTCCCAGACCCACAACAATAAAACAGGTACAATCATTTCTGGGACTCACGAATTATTATAGAAAATTTATACCTAATTTCTCTAAGACAGCTGCCCCAATCACAAAGCTATTGAGAAAAGATAATATTTTCGAATGGTCCCCAGATTGTGAGAAATCATTTAAGTTCCTTAAGGAAGCGATTTCCTCACCGCCTGTTCTTATCTATCCAGATTTCACACAACCATTTATCCTGACTACCGATGCCAGCAACGAAGCTCTGGGAGCCGTTTTGTCTCAGGGCAAAGTGGGTGAGGATAAGCCTATTGCTTATGCTAGCCGTTCGCTGAACAATTCTGAAAAAATTACTCTACGATAGAAAAGGAATTGCTTGCCGTAGTTTGGGCGTGTAAGCACTTCCGAACATATCTTTTAGGTCGACCATTTACAATTTTTACAGACCATCGTCCTCTTATAGGAGTATTTAATGTAAAGGATCCAACCACGAGACTTGTTCGATTCCATCACAAGTTGTCTGAATACGATTATAAAATCATTTATAAACCTGGCAAAACCAACTGCAATGCAGATGCGTTAAGCAGGATACATAAAGATAATGATTGTATCAAAATTGTACAGACAAGGAGTAAGGCCAAACAGAATAGAGAAGTTCCTAATATTAGAAACAACATAAATATTGAAAACGACATCGTAAGACAAAATGGTAAGAAAGGTAAGAACAATCAAGGAAATAGAAATGACTTCCAAATTCTAGAAAATCCTGAAGACATACAAACAGTCCTTCGCGATTTCCACAGCTCCGCACTAGGAGGGCATCAGGGGATGACAAAAACTTCTGCACGGATTCGTCGTCAGTTTAGATGGAAAGGCATGAAGAAAGACATTGCAAATTACATCAGGAATTGTGACAAATGCCAAAAGAATAAGTCAGGGAAAATGACCAGAATGCCAATGGTATTGACAGATACCCCATGTTTACCGTTCGAAAAGGTATACATGGACATGGTTGGTGTTCTTCCACTGACGTATTCAGGTAATAGATATATTTTAACATTCCAGGACGACTTGACGAAGTATATGACCTGTGTGGCAATTCCTGATGCTGAAGCATGTACTGTAGCAAGAGCTTTTTACGAAGAGATTGTTACAAGGTTCTGCATAACCAAAATTCTAGTCACAGATAATGGAACAAATTTTACTTCGAAGCTTTTTTCTGAAACTTGTAAGCTTCTGGGAGTTAAAAAGATTCACATTACCGCCTATCATCCACAAGCCAACGGTTCACTTGAGCGCAGTCACAGACCCTTAGCGGAATATCTAAGGAGTTTTGTTGACAATGATGATCAGTGTTGGGACCAGTGGCTGAGACAGGCAATGCATGTCCACAACAACACTGTGCATACTGCCACTAAACTGACACCAACGAAGAGCTTGTATGGTTTCGAGTTCGAAATGCCGACAGATTTAAAAGGAACACCTAAACCTCTGTATAATGATGAAGATTATCCGAAACTTCTTCAACATCAACTTCAGAAAACTCACGAACTTGCGAGAAAGAATCTCGAACTGGCAAAACAAAAATCGAAACAGCAATACGACCGTCAAACCAACCCTGTTTCGTTTGCAGTCGGAACAAAAGTCATGCTTAAAAATCCAACTAGGAAAAATAAGTTCTCCTCTATTTGGTTGGGACCCTACGAGGTGGTCTCCGTAAATGATTCTGTAAATACCAATATTCGAGTAGGTAGGAAAATCAAAAGGGTACACAACAACCAACTTAAGGCTTATTTTAATGATTAAATTTGATTTCTTTTCTTTCTAGATTGTTGACTGACTGGTACAAATAATCGAATATTTGTTAAGATAATTTTTTTTTTAACCAATTATAAATTATTCAGTGTGTTCGCGTATCTCCCAAAACTACGAATTTCTACGAATTAAGCCCATAGTTCTGTCAAAGCTTATATAAAAAAAAATAAAATTCGTAGAAATTCGTAGTTTTCGGAAGTACACGAACAGACATATTGTTTTCTCTTACATTAAATTTATCAGTTTCACATCAAACTTTGTTCACTAAATTAAAAAAAAAGGGGTTAGATTATTCTTGTTACACTAAAAAAAAAAGGTGATAGAAAAAAATGTACACAATACTAAATATCAAACAAACCCTTTTAAATGTTTCTTTAATGTGTAAACTAAACTTTATTTTTTTCGTGGCAAACATACTGAACGTTACAGCATCAATTCCTTATCAAATAGAAAACCTTACTTTAACTCCGGCACTATTTGAAGGCATGGGGAATGCTGTGTTCTTTAACAACAAATGGACCATATTCACAAAGATAACACCCATGGATTTTTCGGAAGTTCTTAATTTTGTACACAAGTGTGACGCTAAGATCAAACAGCTGTGCGTACCTCTACAATCGAAATTTCAAACAAATTGCAACATGAGAACGAACGAATTGGAAGCGATCATATCCAACCTTCGGCAAAACAACATGCGATTAAAGCATATGGTCTCTCACCGAAGAAATAAGAGAGCCATAGAAACAATTGGACATTTCTTCCATTGGGCTTTTGGAACTATGGACAAGGAGGATTCTGATAAGATTTATGACCATCTAAGCAACTTGGATACCAACGAAAATGAAGCGCTCAATTTGATTACGAAACAGATAACGGTGGCAAATTCCAACTTTGATAGGCTCAGTAAACCTATCAAAACGTTAACAGAAGAGGTGGTAAAAATTGGAAAGAGTTTCGAAAACTTCACCACGGATATTGAAAATTTCGCGACGGCAGCAATCAAAGAGTTAGCTGCGACGAAATTGAAAGTGGAGATTAACGAAATGATCTCATTAGTTACCTCTAAACTGCTTGAAGTCCAAAGTCGCCAAACAACTGAGCTATCAATTTTTAATGATTTGTACCAAAATAAGCTTCATCCTTTTATTTTGGACGCAAAAAATATATCATCAGTGCTGAAGAATTCTAAGTATGAAAGAATGGTTCTTAATCCAGCCGCGTTGTTCCAAGTTGTTCAGCTGTTGACCTATCCTCAAAGAGATTCAATCGTTTTAAAGATCACTGTTCCGCTACCTGAAGCCGCCATGTTTTCCTTGTTCAAGGTATACCCAGTGCGAACAAAACTCGATCACCATTGGGACTTGGTTTTGAACGTAAAGACTGAATACATCGCAGAAGCAGACGATCATGCTTTATTTGTCACCATGTCGCGTACAGAGTTGATGCAATGTTCCGAGGTCCCGTTCAATTCGTCAATAACGATAAAGGTATGTGAACACCAAAAACCCATACATACCAGTGGAAGCTCCGAGTGCCTAGTAGAGCTGTTGCAACACTCTGCTACCTCACAAATGAACTGCAACTACGTCGCCTCACCAACTACAAGGGGAGTTATCACGAAGATGTCAACGAAAAATCAATGGCTTTTCAATATGAGAGAATCAATTGCTCTCAATTTTAATTGCGATGGTGAACTGTATGCGCCAGTGCTCAAAGGATTCGGAATTCTGCACATTCTACATCCTTGCGAAATAAATACGAAGGAACTGCGTATACCATACGAGCAGGTTTGGAGTTCAAAGCTTAAGATCCATCAACCGAGAGTGAACCATTCGGATCTTATTGAACTGCTACGGGAAAGAAATGCCAATCTTACAGTGAGGACCTTTTCAAAACCACCACCACTATCCTTAGGTAGTCATGGCGATATGATTGCGAGTTTGGAGGAGGGGAAGAAGTCGTTAGAAGATCTACGAGAGGAAGCGAATCAGATCGAAAACAGGAAGCGTGTGAACAGTCAGCGATTGGAAGTCGAAGTCCATCGATACTCTCTTGTGTCCATCAGTGTGCTCATTATAGCACTCGTATTGTTCAAATGGTACCTTTCAAGAAGTTCGTTTGCAAGCACCGCCAACATACCAAGTCAAATCACAACAAATATAACAAACGTTGTCCCAGAAAAGTACGATGCCGTCAAGATAGATGCCGTCGAGATGGATGCCCTACCAGATCGTTTAGCTGCAACAAGGAAATCGATACGAGGAGTAACGTTTGCCCGAGTATAAAAAACTTATTTGTCTTATAATGTCTTGTAGTAAGAAAAAGAAAAAACAAAAATAATTAATAGATAAATAATTAAATAAATAATTGTAAAATGAGATCCGATTAAAAATACGTTTATACCATTTAGTATAAGAATAAAAAATATTTAAAATAAATAAAAAACAAAAATAATTGATAAATAAATAATTGTAAAATGAAACCCGATTAAAAATACGTTTATACCATTTAGTAAAAAAAAAAATATTTAAAATCAATAAAAAAAAAATCTTAAAATTTTACGGACACTTTCATATAAATATAACTTTTCCTTCCAAAATATAAAAAAATATAAGAGTTGCACAAATGTATTGCTTACATAAAAACAAAGTTATTTTTATATATAAAAGAAAAATCATAATACAATGTATTAGAATGAATTTAAAAAAAAAATATATATATTCTTGCTGATTTATGTAAAAAGTGTAATGCACAAATACAAACAAAATTAAACCTGTTCTTAAATATAATGTTCTTCATAATAACGTTCTTAAGTAAAAACAAAAAAAAAATAAACAATTGTAATGTAATGAAAAAAAAATAATTCCTAGAATATAAAATTATATTTGTTACGTATTTTTAAGAAATTGTTTAATAAAAATAATATAATCTTGTCGATTGTCATCCGGTTGATCGTGAGTTCTTCCTCCAGGTGGGGAGGGATGTTGTGTCTCCTCCCATACCCACCAGCGGAAATCGTCGTGCGTTGAACTCAGCACATTTCAATTATGTTGTTCACTTTGATTGCCAATTCGGTATCAACTTACGGATATTGTTTTGGGTCAATCAAAGTGCAATCATACAATAGTTAAATTGTGCTGACTCTTTAAACGTGCCGACGATTATCCACTGCGAATGTTTGGGCTTGCGACCACCGAAATGACACGACAAGTGGAGTCTTTCGAAAACAGTAAATGAAGTCGGTTGTTTCGTCTACACTTCTATCTAAAACAGTTTTAACAGTTTGTTTGGTTACTTTTGTAGCACGAAGTTCAACAACTGTCAAATTATTGAAGGAAGTGGAAAATTCTTTCATAGAGGGGAAAAATTGCTACAAAGTTAACAAACGCGAAAAACCAATTTTGTATCACTTTTGTGTACGAAACTTCAAACGTGACACACACTATCAAACACTACAGACAAATCTTAAGACAAACACAAACAAAAATACATACAGACGTGGATTTGACAGTAGTTGTTTACTTTCTGCACACAAAAATTTGTGTAACAGAAATTTGCAAGATTTTTCATGGAAGGGAAATATCTTGCTCTCTCATTTTGCTCTCGTTGCTACACTTTGGAGTTAACAAACAGGAATTTGTGAAATGTAGTGCGACGTCGTACGAATTCGTACGAAATTTCAGTAACCAAACAGACCTAATATCTTCACGAACAATTATATTAGTAAGTAATGTTCACATATCCTGTGGTATAAATAAAAATTTTTTATTACTATTTAGCTGAACTGTCAAAAAATTCCGAATGAAGTGAGAAAGCATGTATACCATAAGAAATTCACATCAAAAGAGTTAAATATTAGCCAATCAAATGCTTGAACCCCGGTTCAAGCAAATTTAACTCCCAAAAATCGGAGAGTTAAATTCTGCCTGGTTCAGCGGTGAGTTAAGTCCTAAACTCCGACTGTACAACACTTCATTCGAGTTGAACCAAGTTTAATATCTTGAACCAAGACTGAACCACGATTGTACAACGGGCCCTTAACAAGATTAATTTCTTATCTTCAAGATAAACGAAATAAAGTTGTATGATAAATCTTCGAGGTTTAAGGAAGATGCTTGGTAATGCCAGATTTACACGATTGGAAAACTGCCAGAATAATGACAAGAGCAACAACAAAAGAATGGACAAATTCATTCTTTTTGTCATTATACTGGCAGCTTTCCATTCGTGTAAATCCGACATATACAGCCCTATTCTGCTATTCACGTGAGTCGAAGATTCGATTCACCCAAGCGATTCACTTTCGAACTACCTTTACATTCTGCTATCCATCGGGCGAACTGCACTATCACAACCCGATTTGACATTTGGGAGCAGCAGCTGTTTATTAAAAGTGAAAATCTTGTGTTGTGTTCAGTTCATTTATAGTTTTGGTAAATTGTTTTAAAAAAATTATTGGAAAAATAGCAAATGGATGGTGTTACGACTTTTTTTCTGTTTCGCAAAGAAAAGGTGATGACTGGGTTTAACTTTAATGCCAAAATAAGAGTGATGAATCATCCTCAAATTTATTGTTTTAACTCTAAAATTGTTAAAAAACACAATGGTTGTAACATATACTTATGAAAAATTAAGTTTTTACCCATATTTTAAGACCCAGTTAATTTATTTGCAACCAAAAAGTACAAATCCGCAACTTTTTATATGCGGATCGGAATTGTATAGAAACTATTTGTTCACGTGAATAGTAGAATACCGGCACATACTACCAACTTCTTTACCGACAAGTGAATCAGATTCACTTCGAATAGCAGAATTGCCTTAAGTCCCCTATTACACGATGATTCTTTGCGTCTGACTCTTGTCAAAATTCAATGAGTGCGAAGGTGAAATCCGATGCTTTTTCTCCTCCGCACTCATGAAAATTCGAAAAGAGTCAGACGCAAAGAATCATCATGTAATAGGGGTCTAAGTGGATATTCAAAGAAAATTCCCCCCGATGGATAGCAGAATAGGGCTGATAATAAGGCCTATTCTGCCACATCTGTTATTCTGCTATGAATTTTCTGCTATGAATTATAAAAGATTTTCAGCATAAAAGATCTTTTATGATTTCTATTCAGGTGTTCGAACTTTAATAAAATTCTGTTATGAAACTTCGAAAACGAAACCAGTTTATGAACAGACCTAAAATCTGTTGTCATAATCAGCTGTTCTGTTATGAAATAAATTGAAAAAAGTGGGCAAACATATTTTCATTTTTATTTTCTGTGCTGCAGCTAAAAAGAGACTTATCCCTACACCTTAGGAATCTAGAAATTAGGAGAAACCACCAACAACCAGGAAATAAAGTTGGATGATGGTGCCGTTGGAGTGGATAAATTTCGTTTATCAAATACAACTCCCAGAAGCGTTCTTTCAAGAGGAATTCTGGGCAGTTTAGTGTTTAGTTCAGTGTTTGATTGTAGCTTAAATAAATAAAACAGAAAGAGTTTCTAATAAAGTTGTTTTTGTGTGGCTAGGGCTGTCGTGATGACGATCGTCGTTTATTGTCATGCTTATCTTCTGCGAATAGTCGGTGCAAGGACTCGATTGTTTTGGCAAGTTGATTTGAACGGCGTTTTCGTGTAATAACCAAACACACTGGGGCTATTAGGACATTCAATAGACTCCGCTTACCGCTTAGCCGATGGAGTTTGTTGATCTAATTGCAGCGAGCTTTCCTGTGCTCTGCGCTTTCTTCTACATAGATAATTTTATTTTAATTTGTTTATAAAACTATTGTTTTAACATATTTTCTTACATTTGTCTCCTTTTAAGAACATTTTGTTAAAGAAATATCCATTTTTACTTGGTATACCTGAGTTCTTATTGAAATATTTTATGATAAAAGTCACAAAAGTTTGTCTTTTATTTATTTATGATTTATAGCAGATTTAATAACAGATGTTGGCATGCTGAATACCAAAAATGCTATTTTTAAAAGATTTTCTTCTGAGTTCGAAGGTTTGACAGATCATAACAGATTTCTTAGCAGATTTAGTAACAGATTAAGCATGCGGAATATCAAAATCATAATTCATAAAAGATTTTTTGACAGCTTAAACATTTGTATGGAAATTCATAGCAGAATAACAGAATAGCAGAATAAAAGATCACGCCGAATAGGCCCAAATCTCTGTTTACCCAGCGGCTCCATTAGCAATATTTGAGGCAATAAACTGCCTCACTCATTGCTATTGCCTTAAGTAATGCAAATGGAGACGCTTTGTCAATGGCAATGGCAATATTGCCTAGAAGATGAGAGGCAATTATTGATTTCCATCTTTAAGGCAATAAATTGAGGAAAAATGGGATTCCCCGTAATTGTGAATGGCTTCTTTATTGATTTTTTCAATTAAATCGTAGAAAATGAGAACGCACATGACAAAATATAGTGAATTAAAATTAAATTTTATTAAAAACAGGGGATTTGAACAGCATTTGCAGTCAAATATTTCTATACACACATTTTATAATTGAAATTGCCTGGCAATGAAAATGCCCACCCAAGCAATAAATTGCCATTCCTATTCCAATTGCAATTACCTCAAAAATTGCCAATGGAGCCACAGCGTTAGTGTTCGGTGACAACGTAGTATTAGGTGGAAATGTAGCCTTACCCAGCGGCTCCATTAGCAATATTTGAGGCAATAAATTGCCTCACTCATTGCTATTGCCTTAAATAATGCAAATGGAGACGCTTTGTCAATGGCAATTTCAATATTGCCTAGAAGATGAGAGGCAATTATTGATTTCCATCTTCAAGGCAATAAATTGAGGAAAAATGGGATTCCCCGTAATTGTGAATGGCTTCTTTATTGATTTTTTCAATTAAATCGTAGAATATGAGAACGCACATGACAAAATATAGTGAATTAAAATTAAATTTTATTAAAAACAGGGGATTTGAACAGCATTTGCAGTCAAATATTTCTATACACACATTTTATAATTGAAATTGCCTGCCAATGAAAATGCCCACCCAAGCAATAAATTGCCATTCCTATTCCTATTGCAATTGCCTCAAAAATTGCCAATGGAGCCACAGCGTTAAGTGCCTTTCACATGAGCTGCGAACTGTGAATGCGAATAAATTTGTTTAGGCAATTCCAAGCGCAAATACCAACAAATTAATGTTTTAACTCTTCGACGAAGTGAATAAACGACCCTATCTACAATTTGAAAAAGAAAACACGAACAAAAATTAGTTTAAATTGTTCAATTTAGCGTTTTTATATATTCTACGCAACCACCGACATATTTCTGCGAACTGCCAAACACTTATTCGCAATCCACAACATCAGGACGCATTCCACAAATCTGCGAATGAAAAATTCGCTCGAATTTAAACTCAAATTTATTTAGCGCCCATTTTACTGGTTTATTTATTATGACAATTCGCGTCTTTCGGCGACCACTCATGTAAAAGAAATGTCAAAACTCGCGACCATTCGCAGCTCATATGAAAGGCACTTTAAGTAGTATTACTGTTTCATTGACGAACCACTATTTCTTCACAAAAAATCATCTCATTCTCTTCGAACAGCATCTGAAATTATTTTAAAAACTAGAACACAGAACGCGGCGGGTAACTACAGGAGCTGCCTGCACCGCCAGCCCCCGTTGTTTTGCCGACTGAACTGAAATGTAAGCAGAACTTAACTTCAAATTTGACATTCAAATGTCATACACCTGACGGCCACTTTTTTTTCCTTTTGTCAACACCTTGCACCGACCGCGAACAGCGACCAACAATCTACGAATGGGAACATTGGGAACATAACTAGAAAAAAAAACAAATACGAAACTGCACGACAAAAACACAAAAGACTTACAAATTTAATTCAAACAATAAAATTAACACTATATTCTTTTGCTCAAGCAAAAACATCCCATATTTATTTTATTTTGCTATTCAATTGCGCATCTAACAAACACGTTCCTCTTTAACAATGGTAATTTATTTTAAGCTAAGGATGATTCTATTGTTAAATTGTGAAGTCATAACAGATAAGAGAATGTAAACATCGACTTTAAAATCTAAATTATTATATATATATTTTTTTTCAGTTTTACAATCTCCTAACCCGCACGCTAATTCCAGCGGCTTTGGGCAATGGTGCCAGGTTAAATGGCGTACGTGCAATGTCTTCACCACCTTCAATTGACACTGTCCTAGCCACAGAAAGTTCCTCTAAGGGCTTGGTGATCTTAAACCGCCCAAAAGCATTGAATGCAATTAATTTGGAAATGGTCCGAAAGATCTACAGACATCTAAAAAAGTGTGAGAAGTCAAAATTGTTGGTGATAATTAAGGGCACCGGCGATAAGAGCTTCTGCGCCGGAGGAGATGTACGCGCTATTGTCGAAGCTGGACCAACTGAGGAATCAAAAAGCTTTTTCAGAGAAGAATACACTTTGAATCATTTAATTGGGAACTATAAGATTCCATATATTGCGTTTATGGATGGAATCACAATGGGCGGCGGTGTTGGACTATCTGTTCATGGTAGATTCCGTGTTGCTACTGAACGCACCTTGTTTGCGATGCCCGAAACAGCCATTGGATTGTTTCCCGATGTGGGTGGGTCGCATTTCCTGCCCCGTTTGAATGGCAAACTTGGTCTGTATCTTGGTTTGACTGGTTTTCGGTTGAAAGGCGAGGACGTCACGAATGCCGGAATCGCAACCCACTATTGCCCGAGCGATAAACTTAAACATCTGGAATCTGCTCTTCTAAATTGCAATGATCCCGATGATATCGCCGATATTATGAATAGCTTAACAACTAAGCCGCAAAAAAAGTTTGTTTTGGGTCCACATTTAGAAACAATCAACAAGTGTTTCACTGCTCCTTCCGTAGAGGATATCTTTAAAAATCTATCTGAAGATGGCTCCGAATGGTCTTTAAATACCCTTGATGTAAGGAAAAGTTATTTTGTTAAATATGCTGTATAATCCACTTACTGAATTCACAGATCTTGAAGAAAATGTCACCACTAGCCTTAAAAGTAACTCACCGCCAATTGGAGCACGGTGCAAATTTATCTCTCACACAGTGCCTTATAATGGAATACCGTATGGTTGTTCGTCACTTAGAAGATAGCGACTTCAAAGAAGGAGTTCGCGCACTGCTTATCGACAAGGACCAAAAAGCAAAATGGAATCCAAGTTCGATCGAAGCTGTAACCCCTGAGCGTGTGGCGAAGTTCTTTGCCAAACTACCAGACACGGAAGAACTGAAATTGTAAATACCTAGTTGGTTTTGTTTGTTGAGATAGCAATCTAACCATTGCTTTGTTGTGTGCCTTTAAAGAGTTGAATTACCTGGTTTGCTATCCTGATTTATTCCAGATCATTTTATTTTTGATTTATTTGCCCATTTCCTTGCATTTTTTAGTGTGTTTCCAAGTATTTTACTTTTAATATTTGGAAATTATTATGATTTTTTATGTTTTGCAGAGGATCAGCTTAATCGGGTTTTGAATAGCGGCCTATGCCTTCTACGACAATATTCTATTTCACTCGTAATTCTCGACCATAAAAAGGGCATTTAATGTACTTTAATATTAAACATACCTATTATGAAATATTTTTTTTTTTAGAAGTAAGCTTTACAATAATAACATTTGAAACCCCGATGTTTTTTAAATTGCATTTTGTTATTAATATGCACGAAAATATGTAAATTAATCAAAATATTTTTTTACCTGAAAGTAAATTTACACAATAATTGTTGGTATTTTAATTTAACTTTAATATAAAATTTATTAAAAAGATGCTTTTAAGCCTATGAGAATAATGACAAGGAATACATAGGAACCTTCGATTGAACAAATAATTATGAAAAACGGGAAAGGACTCCTGTATAAAATTTCAAGTTCCAATTTGATCAACAAAAATTAAAGTAAAGGGTAAGTACAATTAAAATACATTTTAAAGAAGTGAATAAAGACATGAGCCGTGGTCCCAATTAAAAAAAAAAAAATATTTTAATCTTTCCAAGTGTATTTTGGGGCATATTTTCTTTTGGGGATATTATTCATTATTATTTCACGGAGCCTCAAAGCATTAATAATAAGACTCATATTAAACAAAATTGGGGACTATCGTGGATAAAATTTCCAACGGAATTTCTCCCATCTTTCAAGATTGGAAATGCCAACAATTTTCCACTGTTCCTGGCAGGTTCAAATTTGGACAATCAAAAGGGTAGCCCAGTGGCCATGGAATATTCATTTTCGATCCCCATAAATTCCGAGAGAAACTGCGAACAAAATTCACGTTCCCAGTTTTCGACGAAGGGAAAAATTCTGTGGGAATTTTATTCCAATAGCCCCCATTATAAAAGGATTAAGCACTCAGTAAAAAATCTAGTCTCTTTATAGGCTACTGAATATTCCTTTTAAAAAGGAACAGCTAAGTGCAAGGGTTTTTATTATTGAATATGTTTGTTTGCCCCATTACCATGTTTAAAACCGAAAATGGTACAACAAAAATTGTGCTTCGTCTCTTTGTACTCACCTACAAATCTTGTTTAACAAGTCGCTTTCAAGTGGAATATTTCTCGAAGAGTAGAAAGTTTCCTGTATTAACCCTGTCTTTAATAAAATGCACGACTGGATCGCACGTACGTGCGTTCTTATGTTGTGGGGAACTTAAGAACTTTAGAAAATATTCAAGCAACTATAGAAAAAGTATAAAAAAGCATTTAAATCGTTCTTTTAACTGTATGAACAGCTTTTGTGCAAAAAATTTTATTGAAATCGGATAAGCGGTTAATGAAAAATCCAAAAATCAAAAAAACGTTATATGCCAGGTACCGTTAATAAATGTTTTTGGTAATTTTTGTTCCTACCAAAAAGTATTCCATATCTACAATAATACACTGATTTTTTTTATCAAAATCGTTGGAGCCGTTATTTTTAAATTAGCTTTTCTTTAACGGTTGTATGGCAAATACCGTTATTTTTGAGCTAAAAACATTTCAATTTCCCCTCTGGAGAGTTCAAAATTTGAAGAAAATCGCATCATTGGTTTAGGCTGTAGACCCAGATATAAACAGACAGACAGAATTGTGCCACCCACTTTTTTCGTGTTCTCTATCATCGTAATGTTATGTTTGATTGTTATCTCAAAATTTTTTTCACGAATCCAAAACTTGCCCTTTAGTACCTATATCGCAAGTAAAAATGGAAAGAAAGATAATATCTCATATTATAGACCAATTTCAAAGCTTTCAGTTAAACCTAAGATTAGATTAGATAATTCATTTTATTCACAACAACTTAAAATTAAAATCTTAGATAAACTTGTGAACGATAGAATCACAAAGGAAGTTTGCTGTAGGATTACTGATTGCCAACATGGTTTCCTGAAGCGCAGATCGATTTGCACTAATTCAGTAGAATTCACTAACCTTTGTATTAACTTTCTAGAGCAGCATAAACAGATTCACGTAGTTTACACTGATTTTGCAAAGGCATTTAGTATAGTCAACTTTGCTGTTTTACTTTAAAAACTTAACTCCTTTGGTTGCATACTTAAGTGGTTGAAATCATACCTATATGGGCGAAAGCAACTTGTGTCTATTGGGGTTGGGTATAGCCGATCCCAGCGCAACTGGTGCCAAGACAGCTGAACCCGCGCGGTTGGTCCCACGACTTAGCTGGTCCCAGGACAACTTATACCCGGACAACTGGCCCCAAAAATGAAACTGAACCCAAAAAAAATAATACCGAAAATAAAGCTATGTGAAAGCTGTATGGTTTGTTTATTAAATATTTTCGTTAAAATTATTTATATGAGGAATTTTTTCGAAAGTTAAAGTGTAATTGGTGTGGTATATATACAATGATTTTGGTTTTGCAGGGAAATCTTATACACATAGTACATACAAGCAATAAAAATGTCTATCTCGCTTATTGGGTGTATACTTTTTCTATAACATGATAATAACTTGTTTCAATTAGGTACTTTCATAGATTTTTTTGTATGGTGCATCTGCATATATATGTATGTTCTGATTCTGATAGACGAGGTTCTGGAGATGGGTCTAAAACTGGGACAAATGAACTATTTTCTTATTTTTAAGTTTTTGATAGATTCTTTTTGTGGAATGTCTGATTGACTAATGGAGTGGAGGTGGATTTGGAACCTGGACAAAGGAACAATTTTTTTAATTTTCTAAACCTAGATGTTTTTTGGTGGTGTGTCTGGTGAATTAATGAATTAATGCCTGAGAGGACGTTCTGGAGGTGGGTCTGGAACCTGGACAGAGGAAACAAATTTTTTTTTTAACTTTTTCATAGATTTTTTTGGTGGTGTTTCTGATGGAGTAAGGTCTGACAGAGGAGGTTCTGGAGGTGAGTGTGGAACCTGGACAAAGGAAATTTTTTTTTAACTTTTTCATAGATTTGGTTGGTGGTGTTTCTGATGGAGTAAGGTCTAACAGAGGAGGTTCTGGAGGTGGGTCTGGAACCTGGACAAAGGAAAAAAATTTTTTTGTAACTTTTTCATAGATATTTTTTGGTGGTGTTTCTGAAGCAGTAAGGTCTAACGGAGGAAGTTCTGGAGGTGGGTCTGGAACCTGGACAAAGGAAAAATTTTTTTTTTAACTTTTTCATAGATTTTGTTGGTGATGTTTCTGATGGGGTAAGGTCTAACAGAGGAGGTTCTGGAGGTGGGTCTGGAACATGGACAAAGGAAAAAAATTTTTTTGTAACTTTTTTATAGATATATTTTGGTGGTGTTTCTGAAGCAGTAAGGTCTAACAGAGGAAGTTCTGGAGTTGGGTCTGGAACCTGGACAAAGGAAAAAATTTTTTTTAACTTTTTCATAGATTTTGTTGGTGATGTTTCTGATGGAGTAAGGTCTAACAGAGGAGGTTCTTGAGGTCGGTCTGGAACCTGGACAAAGGAAAAAAATTTTTTTGTAACTTTTTCATAGATATTTTTTGGTGGTGTTTCTGAAGCAGTAAGATCTAACAGAGGAAGTTCTGGAGGTGGGTCTGGAACCTGGACAAAGGAAAAATTTTTTTTTTAACTTTTTCATAGATTTTGTTGGTGATGTTTCTGATGGGGTAAGGTCTAACAGAGGAGGTTCTGGAGGTGGGTCTGGAACATGGACAAAGGAAAAAAAAAATTTTTGTAACTTTTTCATAGATTTTTTTTGGTGGTGTTCCTGAAGGAGTAAGGTCTGACAGAGGAGGTTCTGGAGGTGGGTCCGAAACCTGGACAAAGGAAAAAATTTTTTTTTAACTTTTTCATAGATTTTGTTGGTGATGTTTCTGATGGAGTAAGGTCTAACAGAGGAGGTTCTGGAGGTGGGTCTGGAACATGGACAAAGAAAAAAAAAAAATGTTTGTAACTTTTTCATAGATTTTTTTTGGTGGTGTTCCTGAAGGAGTAAGGTCTGACAGAGGACGTTCTGGAGGTGGGTCCGAAACCTGGACAAAGGAAACAAATTTTTTTTAACTTTTTCATAGATTTTGTTGGTGATGTTTCTGATGGAGTAAGGTCTAACAGAGGAGGTTCTGGAGGCGGGTCTGGAACCTGGACAAAGGAAAAAAAATTTTTTGTAACTTTTTCATAGATTTTTGTTGGTGGTGTTTCTGAAGCAGTAAGGTCTAACAGAGGAAGTTCTGGAGGTGGGTCTGGAACCTGGACAAAGGAACAATTTTTTTTTAACTTTTTCATATACAGTACGCCCTCGGTAAAAGCAGCCAATAAAAATTCGAGCAGTTGCATTAATTGAGTTTGTTGCTATGACCAAGTCACAAAAACGTATAGCCTTGGCCAAGGAAATGAGCTTAACAATGGTTAATCAAAATGAAAATACAGTACACTTATGATTTATGAGTGTACAATATTTTGAGAAATAGCTATAAAATAACAGCCCAGTTACAATAAAAGTTAACATTTAAAAAATGAAAATATTTGTCAAATGATATAGAGGTAATTGCATGGAAAGTTACGTTTACTGAGTCACACTTTTTTGAAAAGTTGCAATTACTGAGTCTCTAATGGTAGAAATTTGGGTGTTGCTTTAACCGAGGTATTGCGTTTATCGAGGGTTGCTTTTACCGAGGGCGTAATGTATTTTTTTGTGGTGTTTCTGATGGACGAAGGTCTGATAGAGGAGTTTCTGGAGGTGGGTCAGGAACCTGGACAAAGGAAAAACATTTTTTTTTACTTTTTCATAGATTTTTTTGTGGTGTTTCTGAATTTCTTAATATGTATGTTTGTGTCTTACATATCGATATACAGTAGACGCTCGATTTAGTCAATCTCGAAATAGTGAACTATCCACAATAGTGAACACACACAATTTTATATAAAAACGTATTTTGTATAAAAATGTCTCGCAACAATTTTACATACATAGCTTGAGAGCTCTGAGGAATTGTTTCTGTTTTTAGTTTAAAACTGAGCAAAAGCCTTTTTTTGTGCTTACCCTGAGGCCACACGAGCCAGTACTGGCTAGCCAGTCGCAATACATTCACATTTTTTTACTAACACATACAAACCTGAGCAACTGGCTCGTCAACTGGCTTGCCTTTTTCGAAGCCAGTTGGGAAGCCAGTAGAGCAGCCAGTAACAGGGTTCGGCAGTACTATTTCGTAGCATATTTGGAAAAATAGGATTAAAACTTAAGTTTACTCACATTTTCTTTCACAATATATCAATGAACTAAAAATCGCCCATTCCCTTAGAACTCAATATTTTATAAATTTGATTAGCGATCTAAAAAATGTTTGAAGATGAATAAAGCCGGAACCACACTTGTCTCGTCTGTTGTGTTTTGTATTTCCGTTTGACAAGAAAGCCAAAAAAATGGCGAATGAATTGATAGATCGTGTTCACATTGGACTGACTCCTCCGACTTTTTTTGACGTCTCTGTACTTTATCTCACTCCCACTTCATGGTGAAAAAGAGATGGCAAGAACAGGCAGAATATTTTAAATTTTTTGAAAATCTATGGATTTTTTTTGACGTTTTCTTTTGTGAAAACTGCTTTCTCTCTCTGTACTTCAACGAGCTCAGATTTGTGTTTTCTTTTAACGAGTTCTCAACTTCAAAGTGAGTCTGCTGGTGTTCACAGTACACATAACGGTAATCTTTAGAGTTTTGACTTTTGTTTCTTCTGCGCATATATCAAAATTTTCGTCAAATGTCAGTATTTATTGTTGTTTTTACGTGTATTTAAGTCATCACGTTCCCAGTCATTTTTATTTCTGACAATTTCAATTTTAATTCGTTGTTGTTTTTACGTGTGTTTTCTTCCTCACGTTCACAGCCATTTTTTATTTTCGACTGACAACCTGCGCAGTATCTTAGATTTGTGTACTGTGGCTGGTGTTCACATTAGTTTGTGTGTGAACAAAAGAAGTAGGATGAATGTCAAATTAAGTTGGAGGAGTCAGTCCAATGTGAACACCGTCATAGGGAATTTTAAGAATCTGTCAATTTTAAGAGTGACAGCTTCCATTGAGGCGGAAGTGTAAAATTTCAAAGTGCAAAGCAAAAAAAAAACAATTCCACAGCTAATTTCGATATGATAAATTCCCCATAGTGCTGATTTTGACGTTTGTAAATGAACGAGAGAGTGATATATTGCTATTTGTTAAAGTGCTCTATTAAAGGCTTTCCCAAACCGACGCGAAACGTTCTTCGCCGACGACAGTTTTTTGTTGTTGTTTACCATTGTGTTTCTGTCGTATTTTGTATCGCTGCACACGAAAAATAAAACAAGAGTTTTTACGATAAATATTATTTTGCGATAAAAATAAATTAAGGCTCTCCAAAACCAACGCTAAACATTAGTAATGACAATGACAATGGCTTTTGTTGTTTTATGCTAGCGATGTTGCATGTTGCGTCAGTGCGTGTGTTTTAAGTGCATTTTCATCTCCTTATAAAAAGAAGTAGCATGTTAAATACAACAACAATTCGGTATAGTTCCGTATTGTTGTTGGATATAACATGCTACTTCTTCAAGCGAAGATAAAAATACACTTAGTACTACGGCGTCTAATGACAGTTTGCAACATAACAGACTTGTTAAGTGAGCACAGAATATGTAAAATGCCACTCCACACCACACAGAAGATAGATTGAAGTGGTAACATCTTCAGTCTTGAAAAGGTGGTAAATCGTAGTAGCTAAATTTCTTTCCTTAAAATCGGAGTAGATTTACTCCATTTGGAGTAAGATCCGAACGCTGGCCAGTAGAGAAGCCAGTGTGGCATGCCGCCTACGTCACAGCATATACACGAATAGGAATTTGACAGGTAGTATGTGTAGCCAACTGGCTAGCCAGTACTGGCTCGTGTGGCCTCAGGGTTAATTAATATTAAAAACATTCACATCGAACGAAATATGCATTTTGGATCAAATTCTGCTTTAGAAAGCCTTAGAAAACTCCCGCTCGAACAAGTGAACAATCTCTAAACAGGAGGCTTCACTATATCGAGCGTCTACTGTAATGCAATTGTAATGTTGAAAGTATGCATACCTACTCCTATCACTAAAAAAAGCTAAAAAACATTCGAGTTTTGTAACATAGTAGTTTTAGTAATTTTCAATTTTCTCAAAAACTAGAAGACCTAGAATCATCTAGTTTTCAGTTTTTGATTAAGAATTAATTAGAGCAACGATTTTCAGAAAGAAAAATTATATATAATTTTACCGTTTTGAGAAATTACAATTTTAAACCTTTTTTATGTTTTTTTTTATCTTCAAGTTTTGAGTTTAAAACCCGTTTTTTCAAAAACTTTACATAGATTTTACTTGGTTTAAGAACTGCTAATAGAACAGAAAAAAAGGTAAAATACTTAATTGTAAGTGTTACCGTTATTTTTAAATCTTTTGTTTCATTTTAAGTATTTTTTTTTTTATAAAATTCCCCTCCCGCCCAAACGGGGGGTGATAGATACCGTAATGGTTGTGTCACTCATTGATTTTGAGAGTAGTTCTTTAAAATTAAAATGAAACTTGCTATAAGCGTCATATTCATAATTTTGAAAGTGCCACCTTTCAATTGATGTATCGCATTATATGAAAATTCGACTTTTATCTTTAAACGCGATTTGCGGCTAAACTAAACGTCCTAGATGTATAAAAGTTGGGACCTTTAAACATGATTAGCGGCTAAACTAAGTGTCATATAGCAACTTATAAAAAGCATATTCGTGATCTAGGAAGTGCCAGTTCTAAAAAATAAAAAAAAAGTTGGCTAAAAATGTTTTTTCCAAAACTTAAAAAAAACTTTTTTTTTTCGAAAATATCTACCTACTTTATTCCCTAAAGCTGACACGCAGAGTAAACAAAAATTACTTATTACTTTTTTATCTTCGATCCACGTTGATCAATTTTGTGTGAGCTATATGTATGATGCTTAAAATGATAGATTTACACACCTAAACATAGATACAAAACGTCAACTACAAGTTGGGAGTTCGACCAAGTGACTCGATTTTTGAGGAAGAAGAAAAAGAGCTTGCAAATACAAATGATTGAGAAAATGGTAATTTTTACTGTACTGGATGCGATATCTATGTGACTCTATTAAATATCTGTGCTCATATCTTAAAAAAGCAACAATATTTCCCTGTAAAAATAAACGCTTTAAAACATTAATAAATATTTATTCATGAAATCAATCGAACATAGATCGAATTACCTTATTATTATTGGCTTGCATTTAATAAAGTTTTCTATAGTAGAGTAGCTGAATAAAGTGATGTTATTTTAAGGTTTTTCAGTATGCTGAAAAAATCCTTTCGTTGTGAGGTAATTAGTAACAACAGATACTCAACCTAGACCAGTCGATCATGGATGGACCTTCTGCGGATGATTCCACGATCGCATAGCTCTAGGTTTCACGCATGTTGCCGTAAGCCCCCCCGCCACGTCAAGGCTTACCCCATGGGGGGGTAGGGTGCTTTTTTAAAGTGAGTTCCCCATGCCTCTCACTCTTAGGGTGCTTTTTTAAAGTGAGTTCCCCATGCCTCTCACTCTTAGGGTGCTTTTTTATAGTGAGTTCCCCGTGCCTCTCACTCTTAGGGTGCTTTTTTATAGTGAGTTCCCCGTGCCTCTCACTCTTAGGGTGCTTATTTATAGTGAGTTCCCCGTGCCTCTCACTCTTAGGGTGCTTTTTTATAGTGAGTTCCCCGTGCCTCTCACTCTTAGGGTGCTTTTTTATAGTGAGTTCCCCGTGCCTCTCACTCTTAGGGTGCTTTTTTATAGTGAGTTCCCCGTGCCTCTCACTCTTAGGGTGCTTTTTTATAGTGAGTTCCCCGTGCCTCTCACTCTTAGGGTGCTTTTTTATAGTGAGTTCCCCGTGCCTCTCACTCTTAGGGTGCTTATTTATAGTGAGTTCCCCGTGCCTCTCACTCTTAGGGTGCTTTTTTATAGTGAGTTCCCCGTGCCTCTCACTCTTAGGGTGCTTTTTTATAGTGAGTTCCCCGTGCCTCTCACTCTTAGGGTGCTTTTTTAAAGTGAGTTCCCCATGCCTCTCACTCTTAGGGTGCTTTTTTATAGTGAGTTCCCCGTGCCTCTCACTCTTAGGGTGCTTTTTTATAGTGAGTTCCCCGTGCCTCTCACTCTTAGGGTGCTTTTTTATAGTGAGTTCCCCGTGCCTCTCACTCTTAGGGTGCTTTTTTATAGTGAGTTCCCCGTGCCTCTCACTCTTAGGGTGCTTTTTTATAGTGAGTTCCCCGTGCCTCTCACTCTTAGGGTGCTTTTTTATAGTGAGTTCCCCGTGCCTCTCACTCTTAGGGTGCTTATTTATAGTGAGTTCCCCGTGCCTCTCACTCTTAGGGTGCTTTTTTATAGTGAGTTCCCCGTGCCTCTCACTCTTAGGGTGCTTTTTTATAGTGAGTTCCCCGTGCCTCTCACTCTTAGGGTGCTTTTTTAAAGTGAGTTCCCCATGCCTCTCACTCTTAGGGTGCTTTTTTATAGTGAGTTCCCCGTGCCTCTCACTCTTAGGGTGCTTTTTTATAGTGAGTTCCCCGTGCCTCTCACTCTTAGGGTGCTTTTTTATAGTGAGTTCCCCGTGCCTCTCACTCTTAGGGTGCTTTTTTATAGTGAGTTCCCCGTGCCTCTCACTCTTAGGGTGCTTATTTATAGTGAGTTCCCCGTGCCTCTCACTCTTAGGGTGCTTTTTTATAGTGAGTTCCCCGTGCCTCTCACTCTTAGGGTGCTTTTTTATAGTGAGTTCCCCGTGCCTCTCACTCTTAGGGTGCTTTTTTATAGTGAGTTCCCCGTGCCTCTCACTCTTAGGGTGCTTTTTTATAGTGAGTTCCCCGTGCCTCTCACTCTTAGGGTGCTTATTTATAGTGAGTTCCCCGTGCCTCTCACTCTTAGGGTGCTTTTTTATAGTGAGTTCCCCGTGCCTCTCACTCTTAGGGTGCTTTTTTATAGTGAGTTCCCCGTGCCTCTCACTCTTAGGGTGCTTTTTTATAGTGAGTTCCCCGTGCCTCTCACTCTTAGGGTGCTTTTTTATAGTGAGTTCCCCGTGCCTCTCACTCTTAGGGTGCTTTTTTATAGTGAGTTCCCCGTGCCTCTCACTGTGCCCTTGCTAAATTAGTCTCCAACATAATTGGAGCATGCCAGCAAGTATTCGTCAGGTGTTTTCGTGTTGTATTGGTCGATAACATTAAGGAGCCTTTCATTTGCCCTCCTATACTCAACTCTAGAGTAAAGGGGTAGAGTTACCCCTGAGCTTATTTTTTCGAATAGAGCATTTACTCGAATATGCTCTAATAGGAGGGCATTCAGTAGTTTGAAAATATTTGGATGGTGACAACCAATTGACACCTGGAACGCTTTGTGCCACGACTCTACACTGTTATTTGTCCTTGGCAGATTTTCCAGAGTCGTGGCCTTGCAGTTCCACATGTCATGCCTAAAGCGTGGACTGCGGCGATTACGTCCCACCCAAGTATTTTCAAAATACTGAAGAAAACTTTGGTGTTGCTCGGTATCACCAAAGTTTTCCAGAAAGGCATCCGCTAATCTTTCAAACCGCACCAATACATCCTCGGTCGAGCAAAAGGCTAGTGCTACAAATTTTCTCAGAGCCACATGGTATCCCATATCCGTCCCGTACCTGCTTTGCATACCTATCTCTTTTTTCAATGTTAACTTTTATTGTAACTGGGCTGTTATTTTATAGCTATTTCTCAAAATATTGTACACTCATAAATCATAAGTGTACTGTATTTTCATTTTGATTAACCATTGTTAAGCTCATTTCCTTGGCCAAGGCTATACGTTTTTGTGACTTGGTCATAGCAACAAACTCAATTAATGCAACTGCTCGAATTTTTATTGGCTGCTTTTACCGAGGGCGTACTGTATATGAAAAAGTTAAAAAAAAATTGTTCCTTTGTCCAGGTTCCAGACCCACCTCCAGAACTTCCTCTGTTAGACCTTACTGCTTCAGAAACACCACCAACAAAAATCTATGAAAAAGTTACAAAAATTTTTTTTCCTTTGTCCAGGTTCCAGACCCACCTCCAGAACCTCCTCTGTTAGACCTTACTCCATCAGAAACATCACCAACAATATCTATGAAAAAGTTAAAAAAAATTTTTTCCTTTGTCCAGGTTTCGGACCCACCTCCAGAACCTCCTCTGTCAGACCTTACTCCTTCAGGAACATTACCAAAAAAAATCTATGAAAAAGTTACAAAAAAAATTTTTTTTTCCTTTGTCCATGTTCCAGACCCACCTCCAGAACCTCCTCTGTTAGACCTTACCCCATCAGAAACATCACCAACAAAATCTATGAAAAAGTTAAAAAAAAATTTTTTCCTTTGTCCAGGTTTCGGACCCACCTCCAGAACCTCCTCTGTTAGACCTTACTGCTTCAGAAACACCACCAAAAAAAATCTATGAAAAAGTTACAAAATTTTTTTTTTTTTCCTTTGTCCATGTTCCAGACCCACCTCCAGAACCTCCTCTGTTAGACCTTACTCCATCAGAAACATCACCAACAAAATCTATGAAAAAGTTAAAAAAAAATTTTTTCCTTTGTCCAGGTTTCGGACCAACCTCCAGAACCTCCTCTGTCAGACCGTACTCCTTCAGGAACACCACCAAAAAAATCTATGAAAAAGTTACAAAAAATTTTTTTTTCCTTTGTCCATGTTCCAGACCCACCTCCAGAACCTCCTCTGTTAGACCTTACCCCATCAGAAACATCACCAACAAAATCTATGAAAAAGTTAAAAAAAAAATTTTTTCCTTTGTCCAGGTTCCAGACCCACCTCCAGAACTTCCTCTGTTAGACCTTACTGCTTCAGAAACACCACCAAAAAAAATCTATGAAAAAGTTACAAAAATTTTTGTTTTCCTTTGTCCAGGTTCCAGACCCACCTCCAGAACCTCCTCTGTTAGACCTTACTGCTTCAGAAACACCACAAAAAAAATCTATGAAAAAGTTCAAAATAGAAATATTGTTCCTTTGCCCAGTTTTAGACCCATCTCCAGAAACTCATCATATTCATATTCCTGCTTCCTCCGATGTACCAAGTATTGTCAATTGTTCAGTCTTATGCATACCTATATACCTATAGCTGACAACCTCACACCGTATTTTCCTGTCGCTCCTCTTACAATAAAGTTTTTCTTTTTTTCCTATTAGGTACAAAAGTATATCAACCAATCAAGAAATTCCATATCCATAAAAATCCTAAAACACAACAACTACATTTTAAAACATCCCCCACTTAGCATCAATCAAGGAGGTTACCAAAAATTGACCCTATCTTTTTATTTGCTTACATTGCTTTTTGCTGACCTTTTTTCATTTTTTGTGTCAAATTAAAAAAATAAACAGCCAACATTGTATATCCAATCTATAGTATTCTCATGAAACACGATTTTGTAGGTAGACATTTGGTCGATAGGTTCGCTGTGATCGCCTTACCGAGATCCCTTAACAAAAATTAGTATGACATTTGGACGCATAGATGGCCACGAGCTTTTTTTCTTCATGGGAATACTATAGAATTTATATACAATGCAGCCAATTAGTGAGAGGCACAAAAGCACAAAAGTTTTAGCTCACACCATAAACTTTAGTTTTCAATAGGCGTGTTTTTTTATCATCGGGATCTGGATCTGGATTAACTTTTAACACGTGTTACAAAAACAATTTTGAAAATTTCCCATTATTTTGTTTTTGTTTTACGTGTAAAAGTTAATCCAGATCCAGATCCCGATGATAAAAAAACACGCCTAATATAAAAATTCCTAAATAAAAAGTCCCTGAACAAAAAATCCCTACTGAATTCACAAACCAATTGAAAAATTTAACGAATCGAGTGCACGAACCATTCATTTCTCATTTCCGGAACGAAGATTTTAACATTGAAAATGTTTATAGGGTCGTTTTGAGTAAATTATGGTGTTACTAAAATGAATAAAGTGAACAAGTGTGTATATGAGATGAACGATGGCGTATAAGGGGGATAAGATCGAATTTTTGGTGGTGTTACTAAAATGAATAAATTGAACAATGGTAATATGAGATGAACGCTGGCGTATATGGGGGATAAGATCGAATTTTTGGTGGTGTTACCATTCATTTTGGAATGAACAAATATGTATAGAAGATGATTGCAGGCGGATAGGGAGGGTACGGTTGAATTTTTGGTTGGTGTGTCTAAAATGAACAATATAAGTTTTAACTATACATATTACTATAATTATAAAATGCAAGAGCTAGTGCAGTCAGCACTCAGCAGTGCATTGTGCTTCTAAAACTAAATCTCAGCGTTGGAAATTTTTTGAAAATGTTTATGATAGGAAAATAATGTAGAGGTGCAATATGACGTTTTTTTAAATATGGTTTTATGTGAAATGGTCGAACAAAAAAAGAAAACAAATGAGAAGTGCCAGAGTAATATTTTTTTTTGTTTATCGATGGTTAAGTTTAATATAACAATTTTGTACATATATTTTGCAACTCCAAAAAATCTACAAAGTGAGATATTATTGGTTGTAAGTTCAAAGTTCTAAAAAAGATGGCTCACAAATGCTACACATCAGAGTTAAGGCTGATTGTACTAAATTGTATAGTTTAAGAAAGATAATAAATAACAAATTGTTTCGTTTCAGGAAATTTTGATACCTAGTATTTTTTTATATTTTATATATTTTATATAATTTTTGTTGATCGATTTTTCGCAGTTATTATTTTTTATCTTTTAAATGGTTGCATTTAAAAATCTCAAATTCATACCGGAGATAGATTATATAGATTCACATATAACATGTAAAATTTGTTTTTTTTAATCGTACCTAAGCCGAGATAATAACATATTTCTGTTCATTTATATATCACCTACTAACTCTTTAATCTGTGCACCTAGACAATTAGTTTTTGTTTTATTAGCAGCTTGAATAATTGACAATTATTTTGATATATCATACGTTGCTGTACGTTCTATATAAGCTTCACAAATCGAAAATACAATTAATTAAAAAGTGGTACTAAATCTTTAATCAATATTCCTAAAATTCATCGTCGTCGATTTGCAAGTTTTTGTGCGGACAAACAGCCCAAATAAACAGGCACAAAAATATAGTCCCATAGTTCATTGAAGATTTCTTTCTATCTCTGCCAGGGTTGCAAAAGTCGATAAGATTGTACTTTTTTCGATACACTCCACTTTGCTAAAGTACTCCACTTTTGCATTCAACGAAAAAGATAAAGTAAATTAAAAAGAAAATCATCTGACCTCACAAAATGTATACTGTGAACCGAGGCTGACATCGATATAACAGAAGAAATAAAAATGATTAATACAGTTTGTTCGAGAAAATGGCATCTACAAAATACCGGTTTCAACAATCTCGCAATTAAAAATCGAAAACATTAAATTTATAAAATTTAAATCTCGCAAAATCGAAGGGTATTGCAACAAATTCCTACAGTTTTGTTATAAAAGTTTCGCATATGTAAGTATGTATGTACCTTATATGTTAATTAACATAAACAGCTAAGTTGTTTTTTAATTAATTGGATATAGAAATATTACATACGTTCATACAACAGCAAATGTGGACAAAATATTATCAAATCAAATCAAAAAGTACAATTCGATACACTTTCCTTTTATATTTTGATACATTGCTGAAACACGATTTCATCCCTGATATCTGTCTAGTAGTTTATTATAAGAGACTGTTCATTTCAGTGTTCAGTGTTCAGTCTGTCTTCAGTTGCAAAGATGCCTTGGAGTTGGGAGGTTTGTTTGCGCTGCTTGCCGGTAAATATTTTTTTTATTAATAGTATAGAATGCGATGTGCGTGAAAGGTAAGTAGGATAGAATGCATGTGGGATGTTTAGTTTTCAGGTAAGTTCGTTAGGATATTTGTTGGGGGTTTTTTGTTTGTTTATTATTTTACTGTTGTGTTTTGTTTAGCTATGATTAGATGGATTAACGAAGAAAATGAAAAATATGAAATAAGAATACCTACAAGTCGGAATACAAATATAGGTCAATAAAATCACAAAACTAAAACATAAAAAAGTTATAATTTTTTAACTTCCCATTGGAAGTTATTGTAAATGGTCCGATTTGTCAAAATAAAAATTTTAACATATCTTCACGTTTCGCTCCCTAGAATCGGATTCCATTTTTGTAGAGAGATGTCTGTGTGTGTTCGTACGTTCCTTCGCTTTTTTTGTTCACCGTATCTCAAGGACGAATTAAGATATCGACTTCGGATGGATTTTATTGTATACACAGTAGTTTCATTACAAGCAGAAAGGACCTTTCAATAAATTCAAGAAGCAGTTCAAATTTCCTTAGTCTCAGATATCTCGAGAACAAATCGACTTCAGGTTAATTTTATTCTACGCAAATTGACGTAATAAGGAATTGATTAAAATATAGAAGTATGTATATCAACTTATAGTTTTTTTTTTAATAAAAAAATGTAGATGAAAATTGTTGAAAAAAGTTGTTTGGCTCGAATATCTTGACAACAAACAATGATATTGGCTTCGAGGTTATTTTATTTTATACGCTAGTTTATAGATACAAATTGATAAAATTTTAAAAAATATTGAATTAATAGTTTTTTTTAAGCGAAAAACTGCAAGCAATTCTACACACTAATTATTAAAAAATTGGTTTTTGCCTCAAAAATCTTGAGAACAGATAATGACATGACATCGGGTTAATTTAAGTCCACACACTAGCTTAGAATTGATAATTGATAGGATTTATAAAAAAATTCAACAAAAAGTTTTTTTTTAAGTGAAAAAGAACTACAAGATAGGTACTTCACCAAAAATTGTGGAAAATATTTTTTCATCTCAAATATTTTGAGAACAAACAATGATATTGACTTCAGGCTAATTTTATTCTTTAAATGAGTTTATAATAAATGATTAATAAAATTTGTAAAAATATTCAACAAATGATTATTTTTATCGAAAAAACTACAAGAAACTTAACAAAATTGTAGAAAATTTTTGTTCGTCCCAAATATCTTGAGAACAAACAATGATATTAGCTTTTGGGTATTTTTTTTCTATAAATAAGGATTTGTAAAAATATCCCATAACCAGTTTTTTAAGCAAAAAAACTACAAAAAACCTTACAAAAAAATGTTGAATTGTTTTTAGTCTCGAATATGTTAGGAACAAATAATCATATTGGTTTCGGGCTTCTATATATGTATGTACTAGATTATAATTGACAATCGGTAGGTTTTGTATAATAATTCAACAAACTGTTTTTTTTTAATGCAAACAAAAAATACAAAAACTATACCAAAAATTGTTGAATACAAAAAAATAACATTGGACCTCTAGCTTCCGGGGCACCACAAATTGGAAGTTACTAGTGTGGGTCACAACCAGCCTCTTTTTGAAAATGCAATAAAGGACCGTATTGCAAGAGTCTCTTCAAAACAGACTGGTTGATTAGACTAAAAGTCGATTTATCGTTATTGCTAATTTGTATTAGTAAATATTTTCCTATTTGATAGAAATTTTAAGTCCATCAAGAATTTTTGGTTGACTTTTGTCTTGCCGAATTTTTTCGAAAAGACTCGTAATAAACCCCAAAATAAAAAAAAAAAACTACAAAGGGCATAAGAAAAATAGAATTTTTCTGACACGTACCAAACAGCAGCGTTGAAAATTCGTTTGTAGGCATATATTTGAGGGAAAATCAAATATAAGTTAGCGTTGCCTACCACAATTAAACAGTTACACGAGTTAGGAAAAATCTATTCAAATACAGACCGAAATAAACAAGCAATAGGTGTAGAAATTTTTAATTTTTGTTTGGTGCTACCACAAAGCTAAATCAAAAAGAAAAATGTAAGGTACCGCACGAAGTAAATGAAAAATATAAGATTAGAAGACAAGCGGGAAAATAATTTATGTGGGTCAATAAAATAACAAAAAGAAAACACCTCTTTTGTATATTTGAAAATGAAACAAAATAAAAAAAACTACAGTGGGAATAAGAGAAGACAAATTTTGGGGAGAGGTAACAACTACCAACATTAAATATTTGTTTTTTGGAAAATATAATTTTATTTAGTGTTACAAAAAACGTGATTTTGGAAAACGAAAAACGAATACAGGACGAAATAGGAAAAAAAAGTAGTTATACATATGCTAACATCATTTTGCGCTTAGGGAAGAATCAAAATTTGGTTGAAGATAAAACGGAGGGAAAATTAAATGTATGTATTAAGCAATTAAGAGCTCCGATTTTTGTTGGATTAACGGCTTAAAAATTATCCTTCCTTAATTATTTTTAAAGCTGAAGAAAAAAAACAATTTGGTGTAACTAAGCGCAAGTACAGATGGAAGTGCGAATAAAGTTTGTTTAACAAATTTTTAGTTTTCTTAGTTCAATATAATGTTTGGATTGGTCTTCATAAAAAAGATGAACTAAATTGATATGTATGTATAAATTGGTAAAGATAAAATTTAAAAGAGAAAAAAGATTGTATAAATTATAAAGATTAAGGATTTATCTTGCATTAGCAAGTCATTTTCAATGTCCCCATCGTTACTCAAGGAGTGAAATCTGTAAATTTTTTTTGGGGCCAGTTTTCTGGTTTTCACTTCCGGGATCAGTTGTCCGGGGATAAGTTGAGGCTTGGGTTCACATGCGCGGGTTCAGTTGTGTTGGTATCAGGTGTCTTGGGTTCTGCTGCGTTGACACCGTCTATTGATCTACAGGGTTGGGTATAGCCGATCCCAGCGCAACTGGTGCCAAGACAGCTGAACCCGCGCGGTTGGTCCCACGACTTAGCTGGTCCCAGGATAACTCATACCCGGACAACTGACCCCAAAAATGAAACTGGCCCCAATAATTTTATACCGAAAATAAAACTAATAGAAAGCGCTTATGGTTCGTGTATTTTATTTGACTCGTTAAAATTATTTGTGTGACGGAATTTTTTGTAAATAAAAGTGTGGAACTGCCAGCTATGGATATATAATTAAAAATCCATTTTAGTTTTTGTGCAATTTCAAAGAAATTGATAGCGGTAGCAGCTCAGACAAAATTATAAAATAAAAAATATTTTCGAAAAGGTGTTTAGAAAAAAATTGTCAACTTCGTTGCTCCTTGGGCGATTTCAATGAAATTGACACAGGTGATATCTGAGACAGAATTAAAAAGAAAAAAAATATTTTCAAAACAGGGTGATCCAAAAATATGTCAGAAAATTGCAACTTCGTTGTTCCTTGAGCGATTTCAAAGAAATTGACAACGGTTGTAGCTAAGACAGAGTTATAACAGAAAAAAATATTTTCAGTAGGGTGTTCCAAAAAAAATTGTCAACTTCGTTGTTCCTTGGGCGATTTCAATGAAATTGACACAGGTGATAGCTAAGACAGAATTAAAAAGAAAAAAAATATTTTCAAAATAGGGTGATCCAAAAATATGTCAGAAAATTGCAACTTCGTTGTTCCTTGAGCGATTTCAAAGAAATTGACAACGGTTGTAGCTAAGACAGAGTTATAACAGACAAAATTTTTGCAGTAGGGTGTTCCAAAAAAATGTCAACTTTGTTGTTTCTTTAGCGATTTCAATGAAATTGACACAGGTGATAGGTGAGAAAGAATTAAAATGAAAACAAATATTTTCAAAACATTTTGTACAGTATTCAAAAGATATGCACTGTAATTAGTTATATTATTTTTTGTTCGTAGCTGTTTTGAAAGCTTTCACTATTATGTACTTAAAGTAAAGTAAGTTTGTGCAGACATTTCTCCTACAAGTTAACTGATATTAATTTGTATATATTTGAAGCTTTTAGTCTTTCTATAACGACTGTCGTCTTAAGCTGTTCATTAAAAGTTAATAGCATATGGAATAAAATTGAATTATAAAGTTAAAATAAATCTATAATTTTTTCTTTTACAAAACTCTCGTACAAATCCATAATAGTCAGATTGAAAGTTAAATATCCTATCTTCCCTGTACTGCAAATATAAATTTTCTAAATAGTCTTCTTTAATAGTCATTCTGTAAAACAATTATACATTCTTTATGTTAGTTCTTTACTTGGCTCCTATATTGCTTGTATTAGTAAATATTGTGGCGCTTAAAAATATTATCGGCCATTTTATAATTTGTTTTCTGTTTGGCATCTGAGCACATATATTTCTTATTATTGTCAGCCGCTGTTTTGGGGTTGTATTTAGTTTTAATTCCAAATTTATTTCGACTTTTTCACGAATTTTGTTTTGACTTTTGTCATTCCTTAATGAAAAGTAACTCTCAGTAACATTTTAAGCTATAACATGGCAATTCTTCTTTTTGACACATTAACCACAGCTAACTAGAGAAACATAAAAGAACGCACCACTTGGCAAATCCTGTTATGACATTTCAAATCACGAAACTGCAAATAACACTTAGGGTCAGTTTGTTCACAGCTAATCATCTTTAGTAAATGATTATTGTGACTATTAAATCCGCGCACGTGCTTGGTAACCACAATTTTAGTCAATGAATCCATAGTTTGAGTTGTTCATTATCGAAATTGCTAATCAGCAAATACTGGTTGATTAACTCTATTTAACCAGATCCCTCGAAAAACTTACAAGTTTTACCCAATGTGTACAAACTGGCCCTTAATTTACATCAAAGTAGCATAATGCCGGATTTAACGACTGAAAAGCTGCCATTATAATGACAAAAAGAATGAATTTGTTCATTCTTTTGTTGTTGCTTTTGTCATTATACTGCCAGTTTTCCAATCGTGTAAGCCCGGCATAAGGATACAAAATAATGACACAAAAAATTAAATTTCTAGAAAAAAAGCAACAAAATCTTCATCTGTCGAAATTATATCTGTCAAGATATAATTGCAGAGAAATATCTCTGACATCCAATCAAGAGGTGAAACGGAGTGACTCCATTAGATATTTCATGCCAAGAAGAGCATTCTGAGAGACATTTATCAAATATCTGAGACATTTTGCAAATATTTTGTTTGCTTTTAATTCTGTTTCAGCTATCACCTGTGTCAATTTCATTGAAATCGCCCAAGGAACAACGAAGTTGACAATTTTTTTTGGAACACCCTACCGAAAATATTTTTTTCTGTTATAACTCTGTCTTAGCTACAACCGTTGTCAATTTCTTTGAAATCGCTCAAGGAACAACGAAGTTGCAATTTTCTGACATATTTTTGGATCACCCTGTTTTGAAAATATTTTTTTTCTTTTTAATTCTGTCTCAGCTATCACCTGTGTCAATTTCATTGAAATCGCCCAAGGAACAACGAAGTTGACAATTTTTTTTGGAACACCCTACCGAAAATATTTTTTTGCTGTTATAACTCTGTCTTAGCTACAACCGTTGTCAATTTCTTTGAAATCGCTCAAGGAACAACGAAGTTGCAATTTTCTGACATATTTTTGGATCACCCTGTTTTGAAAATATTTTTTTTCTTTTTAATTCTGTCTTAGCTATCACCTGTGTCAATTTCATTGAAATCGTCCAAGGAACAACGAAGTTGACAATTTTTTTTGGAACACCCTACTGAAAATATTTTTTTCTGTTATAACTCTGTCTTAGCTACAACCGTTGTCAATTTCTTTGAAATCGCTCAAGGAACAACGAAGTTGCAATTTTCTGACATATTTTTGGATCACCCTGTTTTGAAAATATTTTTTTTCTTTTTAATTCCTTCTCAGCTATCACCTGTGTCAATTTCATTGAAATCGATCAAGGAACAACGAAGTTGAGCAAAAACAAAATACCCTCCACTGTACTAACTTCTAGCTTCTTCTTGTAAAATATATTCAATTCAATCCACCCATAGCTGGCAGTACCACACTATTATTTATCAAAAAAATCCCTTTCAAAAATTTCCCTCAGCAAAAAATCCCTACTATATTCACAAACCAATTAAAAAATTTAACGAATCGAGTGCACGAACCATTCATTTCTCACTTCCGGAACGAAGATTATTTTTGGGGTCAGTTTTTGGGTTTTCACTTCCGGGATCAGTTGTCCGGGGATAAGTTGAGGCTTGGGTTCACATGCGCGGGTTCAGTTGTGTTGGTACCAGGTGTCTTGGGTTCTGCTGCGTTGACACCGATCTACAGCTCAACATAGATAGTGTGCATGCATAATAATAAGTCACTATTGGTGGTTAATGAGTTTAATGACGTAATTGTGATTTTTGACGGTAAGCTGTCTTTTGAATTTATATAAACTGGCTAGTATCGAGAGCTAGCTCAACACTTGGCTTTTTAAAGAGAAATTCCCTGAAGTGGAAGGATCCGTATACTTTAAAGGCCTTGTATTGTTCCTTCGACCAATGTTGGAATATTGTTGTATTGTATGGAACCCTTTTACTTTTTAAAGCATTAATAGAATTGAAAAAGTGCAAAAACATTTTTTGCGCTTCGCTCTTCGTCGGTTTTTTTGGTAATGATTGTAATGAACGTCATTCATATGTCTCGAAATGTTTATTGATAGGTTTGCAATCTTAAGAAACTAGACGTAAAATTTACAGTGTCCTGTTGATTACTGACATTTTTTGTTCTACCATTGACTGTAGGAATTTATTTTTTCATTTAAATATTTATGCGCCTCAGAGATCGCTTAGATCTAGACCGTTTTTATGGGAACCTTCTCATAGTACATCCTATGGTTCACGTGATCCGATATCAAGTTTTAGCAAAATATTTAACTTTATATATGATGGGAATTTCGATATAACTACATATGTCTCGTGAAGTTTTCAAATCAGAATTAAAAATAGCCTTAACCTTTGATAATTCCTTAGTGTATGTATTGCATAGAATAGTTTAAGAATATCAAGATCTGTTGATTATAATCGTAGATGTGAATAAATAAAAAAAAATCACCCATGCGTTTCTGAGAGAATGGTCACACTGGCCTCGAAAACTCGGAAACTAAGCCGAATTTGACAATTTAACGCTTGAAACTTTTTGTTAAAATTTTATTATTATTTTTATTTTTTATTTATGTATGAACAATATGAAAAACTGACAAAAAACAACATACAAAATCGATAAATCAAAAGGCTAGTTCAGTAAAATGAGAGGTCTGATTCTTTACTTTGGGTTTCTGTGATTTTTAGTCCAAACTTGTGTCAAAATATTTTTTTTATATGAACTTTGACACAACTTTGGACTGAAATGCGCAGAAATGCACAGAAAATCACAGAAATTCAAAGTAAAGGAACAGACCTGAGATCTCAGAGGGCTCAGTGTCAAAAAGTGAGCAAGCGAATCCAATATTTTCTTTCCTCAGTGATTTGACAGCAAAATTTCTGAGGAATCCTGTTCAAGAGACTGAGATTGCTGAGGGCTCTGAGATATCATTTTCAAGAACACGCCTAAAGATTTTTTTTTTTTTTTTTTTTTAAATTGCGCATAACTTTTTTCGGAGCAAATAAAGGCTCAAGAGATTCTTTTAGAAAAAGAAGTAAATATCCTACTTCCTACTAATATTATAAATGTGAAAGTGAGTTTGTTTGTTTGTTTGTTACGCTTTCACGCCTAAACCACTGAATCAATTATCATGAATTTTGATATAGAGATAGATGGGTCTCTGGAAGCGTCAATAGGATACTTTTTTTTTAACCATATGAGACAAAAAAAAGAAAAAAATATTTGGTACCAAAACAACTTAATTTTATATTAAACAAAAATAAGTCAATAAAGTTTGAAAAAATAATCAATCAATTTTTATATCGTTTCAGTGATAGTTTGTTTTTATTATTTTGAGGATTTCTAATAGGTCCTATTTGCTTCACAAACGCGGTTTAAGTCGTTTAAACTAAACGGGAGCTCATCGAAAGCCCGGGCAGTGAAAATTGCTCGATAAAAAAATCTATTAATGCCGAATTAAGGAGACTGTCTTAAATGCTGATGAATGAGACACTTACTCAAAGTTTTGATTTTCTTGATGGTCAGCTATAATATGCATCAAGCATATTCCTGTGTGCCCAGAATTTGTATGTAAACGCCAAACGGAAGGACATACAACATATATATGTAGCATTAAGCACCATGCTATATATACATATGTACAATTGTACATAGACTAAGAGCTGTCAGAAAATTCTGTGGGAAAATACATAGCCAAAATATGAGGATTATGTGAGTTTGTAAGCTCATGCATCTTGATATCGAATGCAGAAGTCAGGGTAGGATTTTTTGGCCTCCGTGTTCGGGACGAGGGGTTTAAAATAGAGCTTTTCAAATGTTTGTGTCAAGGGTACCACCAGTTGAATTTTTCCTAAGCCCACAAATTTAAATTTTGTGACCTGAGTAATAGAGCACAAGATATGAGGCAATGAGCCTCTGCAAAGCTTATCGGACTTTTTTTTTAAATTTTAAATCTCCAAATATTTCATGATATGGTGCATCTAAAATGGTTATATATCAAGTTCTATTAATCAGATTGTCAAAATTAAAGTCTTTGGGCTTAAGAAAAATGCAAGAGAATCATTTCCTGTTTTTTGAAAATGAATTCGTGTGTTGTTAACCCTGTCACAAGATTTGGAAAACAGCTATTTTCAACACACCACCGTCCCCAACACGGGTGTCGAAAAAATACTCTCAGACTTTTGAATTCGATATAAAGATGCATGCCCCTGCAAATTCTCAAACTCATATTTTGGTAATACTTTCACCCAAAAAAATTGCTGCCAGCTATTGGACTAACAGTGGGATATTCAGTTCGCAGTGAGGCAAAAGCTATGACTACAATTATTAGTTTTCTTTTTGTAATATGTACATTTATGTATATCTGAATTAACCCTAAATAAGTAATAGTATTCGTAAATGTTTTCTGTATCGATCGTCAACCAGAGCCGGTTGACGAAATAAACATTAGCGCGAGCGAAGCCGCGGGGTAAAGGGCTAGTATATAAATATATTAAATATGCCTACAAAAAGTATTTTTGTCCCGAAACCCCGCTTTTTGGTACAATATGACAAACTTAACAATCCTCGCATTTAGTAGGTTCCTACCATGATTTATAAATCGGGCTAGCCGGTCAGTTTGTGGTTATGAAGCATTTAAAAACAGCGGAAAACAATATTGCGTGCTTACCTACTTTTTAAATATTCTCTATAATCGCAATGTCATATTTCATCAAAGTCTTCAGTTCGAATATTTGTACGAATGTGAAATTTGCCATTAGTACCGAAAAAGAGGCTTTCGGTTTTAAGCATGCTTATGGACCAAACGACATCATCATCATGTCCTGTAACCCCGGCTGGGGCATAGGGCGTCAACAGACATATTCAATAATGAAAACCCTCGTTTTTAGAAGCAGGAGCAAAAAATCAGCATTAGGACAGAAATCACGCAAACTTCACGGGAAATATTTCAAGTTAGAATTTTTTCAAAAGAGCCGAAAATATCATGAATTGATAAACATTTTAATTGCGTTTTTACAGTACGGAAAACTGAGTAAAATCTGATCAAATAGCTAAGAAAGTGGCCTTAAACCATTTTTTTTTTTTATTTTCACTAAGTATTGAACATAGTCCCTAATTTTACAATAGTGGTTACACTCGTGGCAACAACCAAGATGTCTGTCGGGACATTGGTATCGTTTCTTAGCTTTCATTTAATACCCCGTTTATAGAAGTTGGTTGCAATATATGTAGGTACACTTAGCCAAAAATACAACCTGAAAAGTGCATTTTCTAGCCACTGCCACCAGATAAAGCTTGACCCACCAGTAGTTTTGTAAATGTTTGGACTACAGCTATAGGTTGGGATCATCTTTTTGGGTGGCCGCGATGAGACTACTTTAATTGTAATTAAAAACAGTCGTATTTACATATAAACTTTTTCAAACTTTAGACAGCCGGCCATCTCCAAAAAGATATTAATAAACTTTGGTCATTGTTGTCCTTACTTAAATAGTCTAACTTGGACAACGGAATTGGTTGCCTAAGATTTGACTCACTTGGGATTTAATTTAATTAAATAAATCATATTTCCAACTATAAAATTTTTTTAAGAAACTGTCTAACTAGTCTACCGTCTAAGAAAATCTAATAAATAAGACTGTAACAGTCTTATTTATTAGATTTTTAGACGGTTGACTAGTTAGACAGTCTTTTTTTTAAGTCTTTAATAGTTGAAAATATGCATTATTTATTTAAATAAAATGTCAAGTTAGACAAGTCTTAGACAACCGATGCCATTGTCCAAGTTAGACAACTTTAGGACAACAGTAAACAAAGTTTTTTAATAACTTTTTGGAGTTGGACGGCTGTCTAAAGTTAGACAAAGTTTATAAATACGACTGTAATAGTTTAAGTGTAAAACAAAAGGAATAATTTAATTATCTAATTGTAGAAACACCAATTTTATTTCTTTTTTGAACTGCTTAAGCATAAATCTATATTGCAATAATTGCAATAATGTGCATTAATAATACTATTTCATCTTGAAATTGGCTCTCTTTGTTCGTAGGCAGTAGTATTAGGCAATTCGTAAAGAAACGGTCTTAATCGCAATGACCTTTCAGGAGCATATACAATGTGATAAAAGATATTCACCATCAATTGTTGAACAAAAAATGTCGCGAATAAAAATTATGCTGAACTCGCTTCTTGCCTTCATTCTAATGGCCTTTTCGATTGGCAATCCAGAAGCGTTCGGAATGCGTGTAAACCCTATTGACATTCAGAACGACAGTTCTTCTCCTAAAAAGAAGGGGAAACGATTCTGGATTTGATTTCAGAATCGAAATCAGAACTACTCACACATTCAAACACAAAGTTGTCAAATACTGCTGAACGTTGATTTTGAGCTGAATATAATGGCCTTTTCGATTGGCAATCCGGAACACTGATTCGAAGCGTGTAAACGTTTCTCAACAACAGCTGACGTCTTTTCTTATAATTGAAGCGTTCAAATGAAGGGGATGACATTTTTTAAATTTTTCGTTTTTTTTCACAAATGAATAGGCTATGTATATGCAAATTTAAATGTTTGTGTGATTGGCGTCTTTCTATGATCTCTAGTGTCCGATTTAGCTCTAAGAAAAATAGTGTAAAGAAGGTAAATGCAATGAAATACTTTAGGATATTAGTGGAAAAAGGCAGTTAACATCTTTACGCTTTACCCATTACAAAATTCAAATTCAAAACAAAATAAGGAGTCTGACTAGATCGAGGTGGCACTTTTGAAATAGCTTTAACTCCAGCCTATAAACTTTTTGGCACACGTGTTGTTTTTCATTCAAAAATTATTCAATATAAATTGATGTATTCTTCGTGGCATGTACTACACTTGTTTGGATTTACACGCGAAAAAAACAACTTAATTCAAAACATTTTTGTTTGCATAAGGAAGCTTAATTCTTTTTACCCCCACAATTCCATTGATGGAAATAAAATGATTTTTGGCATAAAAGAGTTAAGTGGACATTTACCCCCTTAATAAAAATAGTTTTGAGTGTGAAGGAGTTAAATGTGTAGGTACCTATTTTGCAAATTTCCTTTTATTTTATCTATTCTTCTTAAAAGCTCTGATTTAAAATTAGCGAATGAAGTAAGTAAGTACCGCAACTAGTTAATTCTGTTTTTAAAGACTCTTTTTTTTAATAACATATATCTAACAAGTAGCTACCTCTTTTTTAACTTTCTATTGAAAGTTATCAAAACTGAAATAAAGAAGTTTAAGTGAGCTCTACTCCATATATTGCGTTTCGCCCAGGTACAACAGTTGAGCTCATCAGTTACTTTTAATTTTCTTCAAAATCATAGTTATTAAAAGTTGTTCGATTTCTCGAATAGAAAATTTCGACATATCTCAACGAAAGTTTCAGTTGTAAATGAAAAAAAAAAGTTCTTATCAAAATATTTTGAGCTCTTATATCTCAAAACTATACAAACATATGTCACTTATTCCCTTCTTCATCTCAACGCTTACATTTAAAGCAACTTCATTATTCAAAGAAATATTTCGAAACGCAAACCTTGTTTTTACTCCATTATTCTTCATACAAGACCAATTTATAAGCTATAATGTTGTAATTTTCAATAAAAACTAAGGGTGGTAATTATTTTCATAAATCTAGTCAGCAAGCAATAATATTCAACATTTTTGAGCGTTCATAAAACGTTTAAGTGGTCATGGCATGACGCCACTCGAAATAATCTGTGTTTAACATTACAATGCTTTACATATAAATCTCATACATATACTTAAGAGAGTTCGATAGTAACCTGCCTAAATATTGTTAACGTAAGTTTATTTTTCCTTATCTGAATAATTTTTTGATGATTCATTAATTTTTTTCTTTCGTGTTTTGCAATGCTTTACATTTTACAACATACCTACTTTTTCATCATGGAGCTTTCCAACTACAAACAAAGAACAGTACATTATTAATTAAAAACATAACAATATTTAAATAAAATATAATTTATTTACTGACCCAATACCTTTCTTTCTTTTAAACACTTGAATGAATTCAAAATTAACAAAATCCATAATAGCACATTTTTGGAAATTAAAAAAAAAAAACAAACAAACAAAAACTTAAAATAAGATTTTAATTTAAAGCAACAAATTAGTAATTCATCGTTGAATCCCCTATCTACAGCTGTGTTATTGAATGTGTTTCATCCGTACTCGTTCGACTAAAAGACTCCTTCATTCTACTCTGATCTCTGCAGGCACCACTAGAACTTGCGTCACCCATTAGCAGTGACATATAACAATTCGGATCCTGCTTGGAATTGTCTCTTGGTAAAAGATACATAGAACCATCTGATGCTTGTTGCAAACTGAACTTAGAAGGTGAACACGGTTTACCATCGTCATCTTTTAAATAATGAAAGATATGTTTGTGTAGAGCTGCAAATTTATTGGCAATTCTTTTCTTTTCCATTGCGACAAATTCTTTTTCATTGTGCAGCTTTTCCTTTCTGCGCCGCACTTCTTCGACTTCACTCTCTAGAGATAAGATTGTATCTAGCTTTCTTTTGCGACAATTTTGTGCTGCAACTTTATTCTTTCCCCGACGTCTAATATCGCGAATTAGCGAGAGTTGATTTTCGCTAAGGTCGTACTTGGAAATGCATTCATTGAATTCATCCATTGGTAAATTTATGATGTCGTGAACGGGAATCGGAACATTCAAACTGCGAGCACGCTTTTCATCTCTTGTTAAATGTCCTTCCTCAGATTGACCATCACCATATTCAGAGCCATCTCGGTCGAGAGCTGGATTGGAAACATGACTGTGTGATAGAGCATACGTATGATTATGATGCACAAGGTTTTGATCAGTGTTTTTAAACTTATCTCGTTCCGTCTTAACGCTTTTTTTAATAAGTTTACTTATATTCCTTAAGTTTGCATGAGTTTTTATTTCATCTTCAAAATCATCAAACGTTGAATTTTCTTTTCCATCGAGGTCACTCATAGGACTTTCCGTATGTAAAGTATTTATCCTGGAATCATCCAAAGTATTGTTTGACAGCTCTTCTTGCAAATAACGTTTACCATACATATGGTACTTCTTTTGTGCGACTGGCATTCGTCTTGTTGTAAAGTTACCATTGGTAGAGCTATAATCATAAGGGCCATAGAAATTTGATCGGTGGTAATCATGACCTGATTCACTTCCTTCTCCCCATTCGCCATCCGATGTTGATGGAAGACTTTCAGATCCTAAGGAACCCAACGAACTGCCTGCACTGCCACAAGACAAGTCCAAGAAATTTGATATGTTATCACCACCAACAGCACTTGAAGAATTAGGAGGCTTTCCAGAGCTTTTGTCTCCTCCCGTACTGGAACCATCCCTTGCATTACCATGGTTTCGTGTGCTGGAACTTCCATTATCGTTTGAGCTCATCATTTTAAAGCATTCTGAATTCAAAATCGCATCCAAGTATGCATCATTATGATCTACCGAGTTGTTGTCCTCCTTGCGGATACCACCACTTGCTGCATATAAAGTGTTTGAGTTCAGCGTTTCTGTTGATTCCAAATTGGTTTGATAAAAGCTGCCTACTCTATGATTGTTGTAATCATAAACTTGATCGTGTTGGGTTTCGTAACCTAAGTTCGGGTTGTGACTTGATGGATACGAATCATTGTGCACATAGGGTGCAGCATCTGCATTCTGCACACCAAAGAATTCAGAGGATGGTGTTAATAGATTGGCAATGTCTTCAATAGTAGCATCAATGTCAAGAGGACTTTGTGGTTCTTGCGTCTTTACAGTTTCATCTTTTGAATCATTATCGTCTATGAAATCTTTGAATATGTCTTCAAAAGGAAGACGGATATATTCTCCTGTTTCATTATCGATTTTGAAAGGGATTCCTGCCCATAAATCGCTTACATCATTAGAATCTTCTTTTTCGTTGATCTTTTTTGCTGGTTGATCAACTACTTTTGAAGGAGATGGTTCTTTGGAGTTAATTGGAGACAAAATATATCCTAGATCTATATCCTGTTCATACAGGATTTCTGCCAGCTTTCTATCTTCGTCTATTTTCAAGAGCTTTTGATGCGAAGTAACGTTTGGAGCATCGTTACCTGTTATATTAGTCGAAGATAACGACAACAAATATCCAATATCTATGTCTTTCTCGTTTGAATCATTGATTTTGCTATGATTTAAATTTTGTATGACTTCGACCTTCTCAGCTTCTTCATTTCGCGCCGGCATAGATGACATAGAGTAAGATGGATTGTAGTTAGAAAATGTATATCCCAAGTCAACATCTTGCTTGTAAATAGCATTGGTCATCATCGTTAAAGTTTCCTGTTCTCTCATGGCTGGTCCTGCTGCTTCGTTCAATTCTCTAGTATATCTGTTGAAGAAATCAATGTCCTGTCTTCTGATTCGATTTATATTAGGTAATACCGCGTCTTTTTTCAATGGATTTTTTTTGCTTTTACGATGCGTTGATGATGATGATGGTAATGATGATGAATTAGATGCATTAGAAATAGTATTTAAATGTAAATCATAAAAACTATTATCCAAAAACACATCCTGTGTGGGAAAATCATTGAAACTAGAAGGTTTACGTTCATCTAATCCATATGCGCCCATACTATCAAAATTTCGGGTATCATTTGGCAATTGAAATAAACTAAATGGTCGCCTATCATAAGAGCTCAAACTAACACTGCTATTCGATGCTTCTTGGGTTTCATTTTTAATATCAAGCGGATATAATGTTATTTTGCGATCATTGTCATTTCGATCAAATCGGATTAGATCTTCAACTAAGGATTTTCGTGCGAGATGACTTTGCCAAGATTGAAAGGTTGATTCTTCAAGGATTTTTCTCAAGTTCATATCATCTTGATTAAATATTGATTGCTCGGGGAACAAGTCAACGAAAATATTTTCAGATTCATGAAGCAAATCAGTTCGGTTGTGTTCAAGGTTCCAACCGCCGCCATCGTCTGGATTTTTATTAAAACAAAGTAATTGTAAAGCACTTAAAGTTGCATATAATCTCAATGTATCGCTGATTTGATATTTTCTTAGTAGCATATTTATTTGTTTTTTGTTTCTTCCTAAATTTTTTGTTGATTTATTAAAGTTCGCTCAATAGTCACTTCGGACTTTGAGGAATAAAATGTATTCTTCTCACTGCTTGCTGTTACTCTGCAAACGAACCACGAATCAATCAATAATAATTGATAAAGAAGAAATAAAAATAAAGAAAAATATACAATCGTTTGAGCAGTGCAGTGCAACGTTATTGAATTAAGCAGAAAAAAATCTAGCAATCCAAAAAAATAAAATTACAAAAATTTAAAACAATTTGGAATAATTCAATAAAAATAAATAAGGAATCAGAAAACAGACAGATTCGCAAAAAAAGAAGCAGTTATAAAAACAAGTCATACTTAAGAGTTAAGACCATTAATATACAAAAATAGTTAATAAAATATTATACATGTGTTCAAATTTTGAAAGGAATTTTTATCAGATGAGAATTTCAGTCTCCCACCAGTGCCAACACCCACAAGCATTTTTTCCATTAATAAATATTATGTTAATTTATATTTTTTTGATATCTTGATCTATACACTATACCTCTTGATAGAAAAAAAAATAATGACGTAGCAACTTTATAAAACATAATATCAAAGAAGATTATAGGTACCACTAAAATTCTCTCGAAGGAAAAACAATTCAATTTTATTTTAGATAAGAAAAAATTTGAGGTACCTTATATACACGAAAGAGTTAAGGGCCACAATGGCAAATTCACGAAGCACGCATTATTCACACTGTACGTTTCGTTGATTACACCGATTCTTTATGCTGTTTAATAGCTGCTCTGGATAAAGCGATAAATTCTTCTAAACTAGTAAAATAGAACGATCAGCTTGTCAATGAATTATCGAAGCACTTGGCTCAATCAAGCTCAAAAGCACATTTTGTCTGGCGACAAAAACCGATCTAGCCAATATTGGTTCTGAAATACGGTATTCTAGTGTTTTTATATCTTAAAAGATATATCGTTAATAGATTTATAATATTTATCATAACTACTAAATCGAGCAAGCGTTTATTTTAAATATTAATATATAATCATGTATGCAGAAGCTGCATGGACGAAGAAGGGACTAAAACTATTCCCCACAATATCTTTACATGCCCTGCTGTCTGCTCTCATAGACTTCATCTGAGACATTTCTAAAACAAACACAGACAAGAGGTTAAACATGTTTCATCAGAAACAAACTGTAACTGATTCAACGAGAAGGGAAGAAGTCTCTTACATTTCTTTGGTGTCACAATAGACCATTATACAATATATAGAACTAAGGGCGGTACATTAAAACAAAAAATTAAAGTAACTAATCTAACAAATTGTCCCTTCAGGATTAGTTCAGGAATGTTAGTTTTTCTGATTACATTACTAGGCTATTGAATATACCGGCAAATGACACGTATAAAGGTACAGTTACGTGCAAGGGTTTTTATTAATGGATGTTTGTGTGGCCCATAAGAATGCTTAAGACCGAAAATGCTGCTAAATTCACGCATGCGTTTCTGAGGGAATGGTCACACTGGTCACTTTTCAATGTTTCGCATAACTTGGCCCAAAACTTGCTCCGACAAAATAAAGTAGAGACTCAAGCCTTCAATATAGCTTGTTAAAAAAGTAGTTTTTATTCCAAATTTACAGATAAATGTACCTACATAAACCCATTCAAACTTTACCATTTCTTATAATTTTTCGCAGCTTTGAACCGAAACCCTCTTTTCCAGTACTACATGGCAAATTTCACATTCGTAAAAATATTCGAACTTAAGATTGATTTTGATGAAATATGACACTACGATTATTGATAATATTTAAAAAGTAGGTGAGTTCGCAATAATGTTTTTTCGCTCTTTTTAAATGTTTCTACAGAATGAACGGCTGGAATGATTATTATAAGCCTAGGTGCAAGTATAGTTTAATTTGTCATGTACCTACATAGTACTAAAAAAAAGGTGTTTCGGGAAAAACTGCAAAAATGATAAGAATTGGTAAAGTTTTGAAAGTCTATACCTATTCTCGTCAATTTTAAGTAAAAACTACTTTTTGAACATCGAAAAATCTAAAGATTTTTAAATTTGTATGGTTTTTGTTAATTTTTCTGATTTAATTTTTTTTATAAAATTAAAAAAAAAACCATTTCGTGGCCAGTTAGTACCATATTCGGTTTTAAGCATGCTTATGGGCCTAACAAAAACCCTTGCACATAATTGTTGTTCCTTTTAAAAGGTCTATTCAATAGCCTATACATACTTAAGGTTCTGTCTTTTACACAACGGTATAAATGCAATAAAGGGTTAAATAAATAAGCTCTTATATGTACCCCATCCAGAAAATTACTTTGCATAGACTGTTGATAGCATATCACCGCATTTTCTGCGAAATATAACATCTATCGGGTATTTGTACCCCCGAAGTGGACCTTGTTATAAATTAGACTTTCTTCCCTACCATGCGAAATCACGCACAGCCAAAACCGAAAGAAAATCGAACGCCGCGGCGCAAGCAGAAGGAAAAGAACTAAGTTAAATCTATCAAAAATAGAACCTACATATAGTAAGAAGACCCCACTTTAGCCTTGAAACGATTGAAAAGTAAGGGATCGAGGAATTTTTCAAAAACCAATCACAGATACCTTTTGAAGAAGAAGCATCTTTTGACTCGGCATCAGAATTTTCAACATTGGACCTGACAAGTGAAAACAACGTCAGCTACATCAAAAAACAATCAGGAACTGCCTGTACCTATATGGCAGTAGGTATTACTCATCGCAATTAATGGATGAGTGCCTTGAGCTACAAAACTCATCCCAGAACAAAAAAGAGAACTAGAATTTTGTAAATAATTAAAACTGTTTTTGAGAGTAAAACTAGCAAATAATACAAATTGCTTAAGTTGCATATTAATGAAGATAACCAACAGAACATGTTTTCAAATGTTGAGTCACTGACCCCAAACATTCGATACCTATTGAAAATTCTATTTTAAATATAAGCAAGCCCAGTGAAAAAAGATTACAGATCATTTACTGACAAAAGGTGGATAAAATTGCGTATTGGCTGTATTTTAGTTTCAATATGGTTTTCTCAATTTCTTTGTTTAAGTTTATTGGCTAACATGCAATTTCGCTTATAGACATTAGTTCATTTTCCAAGACTTGGAATATAATCTTGTTCTAGTTTATGCACTGGTAATGTATGCATGTAATTAAATAAAGAAGAAATCAAAAGCGAACATTTCTTGTTTTGCCAATAAAGAAATAACTCATTCTTATACTATGTATGTAGATAAAATAATGAGAACACATCCAGAAATACCGAAGTTACATTGTGAAATTAAAAACGATTTTTTTTCAGTGTAAAACACCAAATGGGTTAAGATATTCATGCAGTAAAACCAAATAAAACTTTAAACTAAAATCCAAAGATTAACAACAAATCTTACATTTTCAACAGCAAAATATGGAGACAAAAAACAAAAGTTAAAATATGATTAAAAGTTCAAAACAATGAAAATATTACTGGCAGCCAAAATGTCAAAAAATTCTATGCACGTGACGTAATGCGCAGAAGAAAAAAAAAAACAGCAAAACAAAATTCTGCGTATTTCTACGTCCTCTTTCGTCATATCGATATGGAAGGTACCTTGTTGATTCACATCTTATCTGGTTTATGTATTTTTTTTTTCAAGTGAAATTAATTGAGACGAGCACGTTTAGATATTTATTTTTCTACTTATTGCATTTATATCGTTGCAGGTAAAAGCTTTGGAATAAAAAATATGTATAGAAATATGTATAATTAAGTTAAATTAAATCTTAAATACCAAATTAAAAGCGACCACAATACTTTTTATACTTAAGGGGATAAGATAAGATTCGATATAAAAATTTAACAAGTTTTCAGTTTGTTTTTTGACATAAGTGGAAAAACGTCTAATCGGTTGGTCTAAAGTCTAGACGATATAAATTATAAATTCCACAGTCATTGCCAGACAAACATGATTTTGAACGAAATTACCAACACAAAACTGCAGGATAAAGGCCTGTGCCGAGATTCAGCTATTTCAGTGAGTGAGATGAGATGACTCGCCTTACTCGCCGACTCATCTCCCTTCACTCGCAAAAGTGATTCAGCTATTTAAGTGAAATGAGTTTGTTCGAATTTAATTTCGAACATGAGACAAAGAATAAATAAAAAAGAGCCAAATTCTACCTCCTTGTCACACTCGTTATGTTTGATATTCTGTTTCACATCACCACAAATGGACGCGAAATGAAATAACAAATACAACAATGTAAATATTGAAATATTAATAATGGAGTATCTTTTGTACCAATTTTTTTTTTATCGTAATTAAAGTTGATTGTGAGTTTTCACCCTTGAAAAATAAAAAGTTTAATAGTGTCAAAAATGTAAAATAGAATATAATTTTACTGTGCATATGATAGTAAAATAAGATTTTACAATCAATAAAAGGGTAGTTGTTTTTATCTAAGTTGTTGTTTTTTTATTTCATTTCCTATCCATGAATAGGATTTCTTGAGGAATGCACACATACCTATCCAAAACGGGAAATTTACCAACACATACACCAAGTCACTGTGCAAATATCTGGCGAGTAATCTGACATTTCATTTCACTCGCTCACTCACTCACTTTTGCTAGCTGAATCGATTTTCGACGAAAAGTGACTCATCTCACTCACTCCCTGCGGTTTCGAATTAGCTGAATCTCGGCACTGGTCAAACAGAACGCGATCCGGCGATACGATCAATACTTCCCTGTGTAAAAAAGATCGCGGCGATCAAATTTTGTTTGTAATTTCTCACAAAGATCGCCGGATCGCGTCCTGTTTGACCAGACCTTAAAGGCCTGGTCAAACAGAACGTGATCCGGCGATACGATCAATTCTTCACTGAAGCCTGATTCACAATGCGACGGGAAAACGAGACGAGAGCGTGACGTGATTCGCTGTCATCTTTTTTTAGTTACAAAATCGTTTCCCAATTCACAATGCGGCGAGATTCTTTACAACGAAAACTCTTGTTAAAAATAAAAAATAATAAAAATTATCCAAAAAAGCTTAAAAGACAACAGATTAGGAATTACTTGATCTTTTAATTTCAAGTTATTGTATTTTTTCTTTAAAAAAATACTTCCATTATGTAAATAACTTGTCAAAAAATAAAATCGTCGTCTCGTCGCGTCTTTTTTTTTCAATTTTTCGAATTCTTGGCGTGACGTGACGACGAGAAACGCTTCATTGTGTATATCCTCATATACTTTCATTTTTTGAAATTTGTTTGACAGCAACGACGGGATCTCGCCACGCTCACGTCTCGTTTCCTCGTCGCATTGTGAATCAGGCTTCAGTTAAAAAGATCGCGGCGATCAAATTTTGTTTGTATAGTCGTTCCACACTATCCCACTGAGTATTAATACATGTCAAAAAAGTGGGAAGAAATCATGTATAACAGTGTGGAAACAAAATATGAAACTTCATCACACACAACTTGACAGCGCATCCGACACGATTTGACAAGTGTTAATACATGAAAATATTTAGGATCGGTTCTTAAACCATCACACTTTCTATCCCACTTCGGCGTTTGAGGTTATGGTGAAACTGATTTTTTGATGCAAATGTGGAAGCAAAATATGAAAGTCAGTTACATCACACAAATTTGGCAGTCGTATGAAATTTCTTCTCACTTTATTCTGACATGTAATAATACTTTGTGGGATAGTGTAAAGGTACTTTAATTTCTCACAAAGATCGCCGGATCGCGTTCTGTTTGACCAGGCCTTAAGTGGTCGTACGAAACCGATTTAATTAATTTATATCACATCGAATTTTAGGGCGGTATTCACCGAGCGCTCATAAATGGCTCTTAAGTTTATGAGGCTCATAACTCAAATATTATTTGTGCTATTCACCAACCACTCACAAGAGTTTTTCGAAGTTCGAAAATGAGAGCCACTCTCTCTTAATCAGACAAACCCAAACTGTGAAATCAAACTGTTTTCGAACATGAATGACAGTTGACGTCAAAAACCAAAACAAAAACAAACAAAAATACAATCTATTGTGCTTGTCTATATTTTTTAATTTGTTTTTTATAATCACTTATTTTAACTTTAGTGAAAACTTTATTCAACTAAAAGTGGTATCAATTAGTTTATTGAATCTAAAAGTTCAGGCTATGGCGATTAACAATTCGGCCGCAAAAGGATTGCAGGATGTGATGAGAACTGACCTTGGACCAGAAGGAACCATGAACATTTTGGTTACTCGCTCTGGTAACATTAAAATCAACAGATTCAAGATAATGGATGATTGCACGTGCCAGTACAGCTGAAGATGACTCAACTGCCGAAGAATACAAGCTCGACACCGAATCACTGTACCTGATCTTTTCCTATATCGATAGATTCTTAATTCAAATGTCTAAAGTACAAGCAAGCTATCTTGTTGGTACAGCTGCAATATGCATCGCATCAAAATATGTAGAAATCTATCCACCAGATGTTGGTGAATTTGTATTCATTACTTACGATGCTTTTGACACATTGATTTGTGCCTACCCACATCGTATGCATTTTTGAATGCATATGCAGCTTTGTACGATATGCCACATCAGGTTAAATTCCTTGCCCAGTACATTTTAGAGCTTTTGCGTACTGGTTTTTGTACCATCATTGGTTTCAGTGGCAGCGCTTGCTTTTACATTAGAGCAAAACACATATCGGAGCGCCTGAATTGGCACAACAAGCCATTCCAGATAAATACAAGGATGCTTGGAACTGGGAGGTCTCATCAGCTAAAGGCGTTGAAATAAATTAAATAATAATAAAATTTAAAAAACACTTTTGAAAAACCTGTTCTTTTTTAATTCATCCCAGAACACGAAATTGGAAAGTAAAAAATGTGCATGAAAAAAAAACTTATTTTGAGCATTTTTATAGTTGAGAAATTTATGAAATTGTAATATACCGTAAAGATATTGGATTGACCACTACAAAAGCAATAATTTATTTCTTCAAAGCAGTTAGGTAGTTAGACCTACAAGAATTTTGTATCTAATACAAAACGTTGTCATTTAAAAACTTCTTGCTTGATTTTGATGATTGAAACGGTTTTGAGTTTCAATTAAAGTATACTAAGTAGTTTGCTAAACCATTTCTATCAAAAACACATATTTCGAAAAATTTGCATATGGAACACGTTTCATCATTTTCTTGAACATTGAAAAAATGGCAAACTAGTTTTATATGGAAAATTTTTGAAATTTTTGTTTTTGTTAAAAATGGTTTTAAATACTACTTAGGACACTTTAATTGAAACTCAAAACCGTTTCGATCATCAAAATCGAGCAAGAAGTTTTGATATGGCAACGTTTTGTATCTAACAGTTACAAGAAATTCAAGAAAAATCATGGGAAATTCTTGTAAGTGTTTCATACAAAACGTTGTCATATCAAAACTTCTTGCTCGATTTTGATGATCGAAACGGTTTTGAGTTTCAATTAAAGTGTCCTAAGTAGTATTTAAAACCATTTTTAACAAAAACAAACATTTCGAAAATTTTCCATATAAAACTAGTTTCGCCATTTTTTCAATGTTCAAGAAAATGATGAAACGTGTTCCATATGCAAATTTTTCGAAATATGTGTTTTTGATAGAAATGGTTTAAGAAACTACTTAGTATACTTTAATTGAAACTCAAAACCGTTTCGATCATCAAAATCAAGCAAGAAGTTTTGATATGACAACGTTTTGTATCTAACAGTTACAAGAAATTCAAGGAAAATCATGGGAAATTCTTGTAAGTGTTTCATACAAAACGTTGTCATATCAAAACTTCTTGCTCGATTTTGATGATCGAAACGGTTTTGAGTTTCAATTAAAATGTCCTAAGTAGTATTTAAAACCATTTTTAACAAAAACGAAAATTTCGAAAATTTTCCATGTAAAACTAGTTTCGCCATTTTTCTATGTTCAAGAAAATGATGAAACGTGTTCCGTATGCAAATTTTTCGAAATTTGTGTTTTTGTTATAAATGGTTTAGAAAACTACTTAGTATACTTTAATTGAAACTCAAAACCGTTTCAATCATCAAAATCAAGCAAGAAGTTTTGATATGACAACGTTTTGTATCTAACAGTTACAAGATATTCAAGAAAAATCATGGGAAATTCTTGTAGGTGTTTCATACTAAATGTTGTCATATCAACACTTCTTGCTCGATTTTGAAATGAAACGGTTTTAAGTTTCAATTGATGTATACTAAGTTTTTTACAAAATTTTTCTAACAAAAGCAAAAATTTCGTAAAATTTGCATACGGAACACGTTTCATCATTTTCTTGATCATTGAAAAAATGACGAAACTAGTTTTATATGGAAAACTTTCGAAATTTTTGTTTTTGTTAAAAGTGGTTTGTAAAACTACTACTTAAGAAAAATTATTTTACGCCACTTGAATAGGTTCACTGTTAATGATTTAAGTTCAGGTCAAACTGAGTTCGCCAATCGCTCTTTTTTGTTTGCCAATCGGTAGCTGGACTTGTTTATTAGTTTTTAAAACGGGTTGCGGAAAGCCTTTGATTGAGGAAGATAAAGGGCAATGCAAAGCGTGCAGTGAATTGTTTTTAAAACATCGGGATAGCGCACGAAAAATATGGAAGAAGCCAAAAAGTGGTAAGGAATAACTTGCAAAATGAGTCTGGCTATAGGAAAATAATAAATGGGAATCCGTACGCACTGGTTTCAAAGGCGAGTAGATGAACCAACATCAGAGCTGCACCCAACTTTCACCAATTTGCTTCGAAAACAATGAAAAAGACGGTGTTCATTTGAACTTGGCTTCAGTAAAGTGTGTTATTCAAAGTGCCATATATAAAAAGCATACAAAAATCCACAACAAACCACTGTTTAATGTCACACCAAAGAAGTGCGCAAGGTTGACTCTGTGCAAATAGTTTGTAGTGAAAAATCTAATTTCAATGTTTCGTTTTTTCGGATAAAAATTAAGTGCTTTTGGAATGAGAGGGGGCAGGCGGGTATAGCTTCTAAGCAAAAAGGGTAATTATACACTTCTGCCTCCCCTGATTCCGATAACACTTGGTTTTGATCCAACAAAACGAAAAGTTGTAATTATTTTTTCACTACAAATTATTTCAATAGAATTGAAAGCGCATTTCTTTGCGAGTGACATTAAACAGTGGTTTGTTCTGGACTTTTGTATGCTTTTTAAATATTTGGCACTTCGAATAACACACTTTACCGAAGCCAAGTTCCAGTTAACATCGTCTTTTTCATTGTTTCCATTTAATTTCATTGTGTACTCCCAGTTAGTTAAAAGACCCACACGCCATTGTTGTGTTATGAGAAGGATTTTATTCTGATCTGGACATAGCTATCACCTATATCAAGAAAGACTTCTCTCATGATCTTCCAGTCATCTTTTTTGTATAAATATATATTTAAATTTTTTTGAATTCACAGTAGTTATAGTTACGTTAAACAATTTTTAATGTTACTTAATTAAGTTTATGTTAAATCGAACGCGATGTAATAATAAAAAAAAATTAATATTCAATCGCATATGTTATGTATTTTTTATTAACTCATCTTGCTCTTCTGCTTCTTCTTTCCGAGTTTCCATGATACTGTTTTTTTTGTGTGGTTTATATTTACCCTTTTAAGAAAGTTTTAATATGAAAAACTTAAAATATGCGACAGGAAATAATATTATGAATTCGTAAAAACTACATTTTGCTGCTTTAAGGTAAAGTATATCGCACGTAGGGTACTTCCACATTATTACCATCCTCATCATTGCTACAAATTTCAAAGACAAGTGATCGCTCGTGCGACTCAATGCGTTTTTTCGAAACTTGACGAACCACCTCGTTCATACAAGAACGAATACAGCATTGATACTCCTTGTGATAGCATGGTTATTTTGAGTTTTTCCTTATGTTCGAAATAGTCGAGGAACTCTTGCAGAGGCATCTCTCCCTTGACCTCGAAGCAATCCCACAAGTTCCACTCCACGCCATAGAAAGTATTTTTTTTAGCTGGTAGAGGCTCAGAGAAACCAAAGAAGGGCAATGCGAGGTTGATAAATCCGTTCTTGAACTTATACAGTGGCTTCTGACCATGCAAAAGCTTAATAACTTCCAGTACAACAAATCCAGAAACCACAGATGTCGTAGTGGCAATGGCTGGAATAATTTTTCCAGCAATCAGCTTGGACTTGTGTCGATTGGCTGGTGGAATATTGTTGGCAGCACGAAGATTAGACCATGCCACAACAAAGTCCATTTGCAAGTTGTTGTCGTCATTCTTTTCAAATTCAAGGGGTGTTATTTTAAAGTTCAATTTACCCAAAGATGTTAGCTCAGTGAGAATCTTGTTGACACGATCTTGATCAATTTCGTCTATGTCGAATTGATTGTTCCCAGCTGCATTCTCATGGACTTCAATTTTGACCCCAGAGCGAGGTTTGAATTCGGGAACATAGACTTTCGAGACCAGTTCTGCTATTGCTTGTCTATCACGATTTTGGGGTATACTATACTTCAGCTCTGAGATTTGCTCCTGCATAAATGTAATCTAAATGCAAAGGTTCATTGACATCGAATGTTAATTGTTCTGGACAACGTTTTGGACCGGACCAGAAGGGTTGCCCGCTTGAAGTGACTTGATCCGGCGGGAAGTTGAACAGAAGCTGCTTATTTTGATTGGAGTACTGCTCCTCCCAGTGCAGGCGAGCCCATTTAACACAATCAGCGAAATCTTTTGGTTTGTCATCGATAAGAGCAACCTTAACAGATTCCAAAGTATCCAATGGCTGAATGCCAGGTATTTAACGATTTTTTCAATAAAACCAGGATCGGAAATATACTGTGAAGCATTTTGGCTGCCTGGCGGAAAACTCCTTCGAATGTATCACGAGCCCATTGCAAAGTATGTTCAATGGCATTGGGAACATTTTTCTATGTACAAATCGGTATGCTCTTCTCTGGGGGATCCTGAGATGAGCTGTAGGATTCCGTTTGAAATGGCACAATTACTTGCACATTATCCATTGTGCCCAAAGTTCCAGAATCAACCAATGGTATGCGATTGAACACGCACTTACGGTCCATGTAAATGCGAGCGTCAACATTATCCAGGGCATTGGCTACACCATCCAGCTTGCTAAAGAATTCCTCCGAATTTTCCTCTTGATTTTGCAATGAAAATAATATGATTTATTGGTCTCAAGGAATATTTCAAAGCTTTCTCTTGATGTTGGTAGCGTTTGAGTCAGATCCCAGTAATATTTTCAACATCACAGCTGACATACAAATATTTGAATCTATAGGTTGCTATGAAGTACAATTTATGATCGGTTGATTATTTCTTCATCTATTTCCGCATCTACCGGTAGATATTTGGCACGGAAGTTGTGAAGAATTTGAGAGCTAAGCGAAATATTGAGCTGCTGATCATAGCTGGATATAAGATAATCCAGTGGGCGAATAAATTCAGCACGCTGTTGCTCGCAATTCTGTCGATAGTCTTCCATTATGAATCGTTTGTCAATGTCTAAATGACAACGTCGCAAGCTTGTATGAACTCTAGAAGGTCCCTCCGTATCATCTCACTCAAAAGACCTAAGAAATAAAATATATGATCTTTAAAAAAAATGAATGCTTCAAAGACGGAATTTATTTTACGTTTCACTACGATCCATCGAAAACCATGGCGCACCTTCATGGGTCGTTCGACGAATGATTTCCAACCGCACTTGTGGAAAGTATAATTCTCATCGTACTCCTTCATATGGTTCATGAGAATTTTTCGCTCTGAATTCTGTGAACGAAGGATCGTCAGCGCAATCAGTAAAAATATGACAAAAATATTAATGCGTTACCAAACAAACCTGTAACTCAGCCACTACTCTCGTTTTAGCCATCGAAGATTCAATGCAGCTTACAGCTAACGATTCAAATTTGTGAACTGTCTTCTCCAACATCAGCTTTTGTTTTGCGGATATATTATTTCGATTCTGTTCAAAACGTTCGAGTTCCAAATACAATATCGTGTCTGTGTATTTTATACCTAAGCGCAAGGTTATCTATCGGCTTTTCATTATTAGACCTCTGTTCCAGGAGACATAACCACAGAAGTGATTTGATCATTTTACCATCACAAATTATCGTTGGAAGAGTTTCATTTTGACATGACATCCATAAATCATCAATGATAAACTGTCGCTGCTTTAACGGACGTGAGGATAACAGCCCCAAGCAATAAAATTGTTACATATGTAGGTGTTGGTTGAGATGCCAAACGAAACAAGTTGTTCAAAAAGCTTTAATTCGTTTTCGTAAAGGGCTCTGGAGACGCTCGAACGTGGTGCGAGTGAACATGGTTCCAGTACTATGTTCGAGTTGATTTTATTTGTCTGCGGGCTGGTTAGAGTATAAATTATTAGTGTCACCAAACAAAAATTTGGTCTCACTAAAATCAAAACGAGTTTAATATTTTTCGATGTTCGAGGGCGGGGCTAATCGTTTGTCGTACCGGATTCGACTGTTTGCGGATCGGTTTCATATGTTTACTCAAACATTTGGGTTTAATTTTGATTTCAATATTAAAAATAAAAAGAAAAAATGTCAAATAACTGAATAAAAATAAAATAAATGAGAAGTGAATTGTCACTACTTTTTGTGACCCTTTTCTTAGAAAATAAAAACCAATCTTTAACTTTTCCTAATACAAGTGATTTTAATCATTAACTTGGATAAACTTGGTTGTGTTGTGGGGTTAAAAATTATAGTTTTAATTTAACAAATCTTTTTAGTCAATCTTTATCTTAAATTCTTAAACGATGGGTGTTTTCGGTTGCGCTTCTCAAGTTTTTGTGTGCCCATTTGAAAATGCAGAGATACCAATCACAGGCGAAAATGTGAGATATATAGAAAAAAGGTTTGTTCGATCAAATGGCAGTAGCCAGACCGATAAACCAAGTATCTGGTTCTTTAGGGTGTATGCAAAGGGATACTACGAGGATATTTTTATGACATTCTCCTCCCCGGTACATTGATCAATAGCCTTGCTTAAATGTACATCTCCGCCTATGTCCAACTTGGCTAGTTTTACAGCTGGTCGATCATATATTCCATCCGTAGTTTTGACTGTAGCGCTTCTAACTTGATTATCTTTAGACATATGAACTTGGAGTATCCTACCCTTGGGCCAAGACTTACGGGGATATCTCTCGTCGATAACCAAAACAATGTCTCCTTCTTTTAGGGGTGTAGTAGTCTGGTTCCACTTATCTCTTCTGGTTAAAGTTGGTAAGTATTCCCTTATCCATCTCTTCCAATAGTGCTTCGCGTATAGTTGAGACATCAGTGCGTTAGTCTTATATAGTTTTGCATTCTCATTTATGTCTTCAAAGGGAGTCGGGATGGCATCTCCAGCCAATTGCCGAAGAAAATGATTAGGTGTTAGAGATTCAGATTCCTCACTGTCCAAAGGTAAGTATGTTAAAGGTCTTGAGTTGATCATATCTTCAACCTCCATTAAATAGCTCCGAAACAGTTCGTCATTTGGTTTGTAAGTTGTGACGTCGCTTACAGCATACAAGGCAATTTTCACCGATTTAATCAAACGTTCTACGCATCCGTTCATGTGTGGTGATCCAGGAGGGTGGAAGTGCCACTCGAAATTTGAATTAATAAACTTTGAAGCTATAGTTTGTGATTCGATTTGCTTTAAGTCTTTTCTAAGGATTTTTTCTGCTCCGATGAAATTCGTACCCCGATCACTAAACATTTTTCTTACAGGACCTCTGCGACTTATAAAATTGCGATAACATAAGATGAAAGAATCGGTACTACAACTATATGCAATTTCTATATGTACCGCTCGTACCACTAAACACGTGAAAAGACATATCCATCGTTTTTCGATTTTTCTTCCATTGACCACTTCAAAAGGTCCTCCGTAGTCAACCGCAGTGTAGGTGAATGGAGGAGTATATGGTGTTATACGTACAGCTGGAAGATCTGCCATCTCTGGATTTAGTGGTTTGGCTCGAAGTAACTTGCAACGATTGCAATCGGCTCGAATGCGTTTTAAAAACTGTCGCAGTCTAGGAATGTAAAATTTTTTTCTTATCTCGTTCACTACCGTCTCATGATTAATGTGCCGAAACCTTTCATGATAATCAAGGACAAGTAACCTTGTACCAAGATGATGTTGTGAAAGTATTATAGGTCGCCTTGTAGACATGCTAACACAATCAGTTTTATCAATCCTACTCATAGACCTTAGTAAGCCATCTTCATCAATGTATGGTTTTAGAGAAATTATTTCATTGCTAAATCGCCTACTACCACCGTCTGTACCACAAAGATTGCCGTATTGTTTTAAACTATTTATTTCATTTGTGTAACACTGAATTTGTATTAATTTAAATAACGTGATCTCAGCTCTCTTATATTCGTGTGACAGAAGATATTTAGTATATTTAATTTTTTGTTTTCGTTTAATTATTACGTGAATACCTCGATGTACAAATGCTGTGAGTCGTAACATCTTGGTCCAACTAGAAAACTTGTCGAAATTAATAGCTGGTTCGAAAATTTGGTGAACTGCTTCAACGACTTCAACATCCGGATTTGGTTGCAATGAAATATCGTCCGGCCATTCGTTTTCATCGTCATACAGGAATTTGGGTGCTGTAAACCAACGATCATGCATATTGAGGGATGGTCCTTTCTTCCATTTAGTCGCATCATCTGCTGCATTCAGGTCTGAAGGTACATATCGCCAATTTCCAATATTACTTAGTTCTTGTATTTCTGCAATTCTAAATGCTACAAATTGTCCCTTTGTTGCTTTAGCATCCGATCTCAACCATCTTAAGACAGTTACTGAATCCGACCAGTAAAAGACTTTGGTAATTGGATTGGTCAATGACTGTCGAATGCTACACGCAAGTCTAGCTCCAATCAGTGCGGCAACTTACTCCAACCTTGGAATCGATGTAAGTTTGATGGGTGCGACTTTTGTTTTGGAACCCAGAAGTGTGCACGATACATTACCCTCAGACTGGATTCTCATGTATGCAACAGCTGCACTGGTGTCTTTGCTGGCATCAACGAATATATGAAGATGTATGTTTGCTTCATCCCATATCGATGATTTTGTTGTGTAGCATCTAGGAATTTGTATGATTTCGACTTCATGAAGCTGTTGAAGCCACTTCAGCCATTGCTCGTGTTGCTCATCTTCGATCTCATCATCCCAGTCTACTTTAGAACGCCATATTTGCTGCAGCAGGACTTTCAAATAACTTGTGAAATGATTAATTAACCCCAAAGGGTCAAAAATCGACATAAGGATTCTTAAAACTTCTCGCTTTGTCGGTTTATGCTGGCCACTCAAAACACTTTTGCTGCCTTTGTTCAGTTTTAATGAGAATGTGAAGGAATCTGATTGTGTATCCCACCACATACCCAAAACCTTTTCAGTAGGTTGTTCCGCCTCCTTATTGAGACTAACAAGCTCAGTCTGCTCTTCATGTGAACCTTCTAGCGCCAACAACACTTCACGAAAATTTGATTTCCATTTATGTATATGAAACCCTCCTGCTAAGTGAATTTTCTTAATCTGTTCGGCTAATGCGATTGCTTCTTCTTTAGTGGCGACGCTGTCGAGTAGATCGTCCACGTAGTGGTTATCTACAATTGCTTTAACCGCCCTGGGATAGTCACTTTCAAATCGTTTAGCATTAAGGTTCTTCACATATTGAGCACTACTTGGTGAACAAGTCGCTCCAAATGTCATCACCTGGGTAACATATACGCTTGGCTCCTCATCTTCTCGATCGTTCCATAGAAATCGACAGGCTTGTTGATCATCTGATGTTAATCTGATTTGGTGGAACATTTCGGAAATATCACCACATATAGCTACTGAATTTTCTCTAAATCGAAAGAGAATACCAAGCAGAGATGAAAGCTGATCAGGCCCCTTTAGTAGAAATGAGTTTAAAGATGTACCATTAACTTTTGCGGCCGCATCCCAAACAATTCGCACTCTTCCTGGTTTATTCGGATTGACAACGGGAAATAGAGGAAGGTACCATAAGCGTTCGTGCTGGTTTTCCAACTCCCTTCGCTCCAGTTTTCGAATGTAACCTTTCTTTAAGTAGGCAGCTATCTGATTCTGCATCTCCATTCTTAATTGTGGATTTTTCTCCAGCCGTCGATTTAGCGTCTCCAATCTGTATTTAGCCATGGGGTAACTGTCCGGTAGACATTGTCGTAGCGCCATAACAAGCCTGTTTCATATTGATTTTCTACTAGCTTTGTCGTACTTTGCATTATTGATTTAGCTCTGCGATCTTCTTGGGAGGACAAATCATCTTTGGGTACTCTGACTCCCAGAGTTTCGATGGAGAAAAACAGTTTCATCATCTCGTGCAGATCCTCGTCATCAGGTTCGCGATGTTCTTCGACGTGGTAGTTAACACTCTCGTAATCAGATGATCGCTTCGACCCAAACACTGACCATCCCAATTTACATTTGGTCGCAACGGGATCATTATGTCCAGCTAACCTTGTCTTGATAGGAACTGCCAAGTGCCAATCGCTTATACCAATCATTATTTTGGGCTGCATTGATTTGTATGAACAAACTGGTAAGCCTCGTATATGATTATATTTATTAGCTAACTCTTCATAGCACAAAGTTTGTTTTGGCAAGTTGAGTTCCTTAATGGTATGTGCTTCAGGGATTATATATTTCTTAGCACCTTCGTATACACCAGAGATATGTACGGAAACCTTCGTTGATTCTTCTTGTCGTCTGACATTGGCTGTCCACTTTAAATTCAAAATTACATTCGGACTTGTTAACCCCAACTGTTCAGCTACCTCCTCTTCGATACGAGTGCCACTGGAGCCACCATCTAAAAAGGCCATTACTTGTTGCTTTTTATTTCCATTCTGTAATATTACGGGCAAATATTGGAATTGAAATTCATCACCCAATCTTGCATGGCTATTCTGTAAAGATTCGACTACGGGTAAGTTATTCTGTGAGTTGTCTTCTAAATGCATGAGGGGGTGGTGTTTACGACTACAACCGGTAACGTTGCATTTAACTGCCTTCTTACAATTGAATGGATATTTCATCCTATGGACAGTTAAGCATTGACGGCATAGCTTAAGCTCCTTTACTTTTTCCCACCTGTTAGCTGTAGAAAGATTATTAAAAACTACACAAGAATCTATCGATTTACATTTATTAGAACAAACTATACATTTATTGAATGAATTATTTAACACATGAACATTAATTCTGCTTTCCTTTTTAGGTGGCTGCTTTTCTCTCTCGAACGATGTAGATGGTAATATTGAATACACCTTTTTTGCTTCTATTTTCAACCACGAACCAAATGCTAAAACTCCTGAGACATTCATATCGTAAGCATATGAAGCCCATTTCATTTTCATGTCGTTATTTAATTTCTTCAACAGTTCTTTTTAGCAATAAAGGGTTGTCATATTGACTTTCTAATGACGATGCCTTCATTACTGCATTCATGTTGGTAACTGCTGTTGAAAATTGAATTATTGTTTCCAACTTGTCTCCTCTCACAGGTGGAAATTTACTTATTTTTTCAATTTGCGCATTGAGAATGACTGTGGGCTGCCCGAATGCTAGTTTTAGACAATCCATGATGTCTGGAACGCATGATGGTTCGCACAATTGACTTGCAACCTCGTTTCTTGCTTTCCCTTTGAGAGATTGTTGGATACGCATTAAATTTTCTTCGTTGGAAAAGCCGCATTCTTGTGTTGATAGCTCAAACATTCGTTTAAACACTGGCCATTCTTCTAATTCACCTGTGAAGGTTGGAAGCGATTTATAAATTTTACGTGCAGCTATCTGCCTCTGGTTGAATGTTGGTGTATATTCACAGCTGATTGTTGGTTCTTGAGTACGAGGATTTGATTGCTTACGTGTGTTGTTGCTCATGTTGAATTCACGTGCTTGAGGATTTAGCGTAATTTTGTTGACTTGCTCTGTGATGTCGTCATCTTTGTTGCCGCCTTCAGCCTCAGAGTCGAGATCCCAATTCGATGTTTGCTCCACAAGTTCATGTTGTTGCCTCACAATATCTTGTTCCAGTTGCAGATTTAGGCGCTGCTCCTTCAGTAGCTCACGTTGTTGCTCGAGCAAACGCATCTTTTGTCTTGCTTGTGTGGCTGAACTGCATCTGGACGTAGTCGATTGCTTTTCAGAAAATTCCTCGTCTGATTTTTCTTCCAGCCTTGGAGTTGGAAGTGGAACTCCCTTGCCATCAACGAAACCTCCAGTTAGGGAGATATACTTCTCTTTAGCTTGCAAAAACTTATTTAACGCGGCTTGAATCACTGTCTTTCGTTTTTTTGTGTCGATTGTTTTTTGCACCACCTCGTACAGTGTCAACACTTCCTTGCATAAGACCTCTACCCGCTTTGTATAACCCTCAGAACAATCATTGCATACCCATCTACTTAGCTCATCGGCCTGACTACTACTAAGACCTACACATAAAAAGTGAAACCATTTTCTACATACCCCATCACAAAAGATCATTTCCTCGTTGTAGGGCTCCTCACATATGTTGCATGTTGCTCGTCTTCTTGGCGCTGGTGCCTGCTGAACTTCTGGAGGGGGTTGCTCTACCTGTCCTCTTGATGGATTATGTTCCTGGTTTCCTTCAGGTTCGCCTACTTCAATAGTTTTTGGAGAGCGTGTCACCGGCATGTTTAACTTTGACCAAAGATTTTTTCTTATAATTTTTAAAATGTCACTACTTTTTGTGACCCTTTTCTTAGAAAATAAAAACCAATCTTTAACTTTTCCTAATACAAGTGATTTTAATCATTAACTTGGATAAACTTGGTTGTGTTGTGGGGTTAAAAATTATAGTTTTAATTTAACAAATCTTTTTAGTCAATCTTTATCTTAAATTCTTAAACGATGGGTGTTTTCGGTTGCGCTTCTCAAGTTTTTGTGTGCCCATTTGAAAATGCAGAGATACCAATCACAGGCGAAAATGTGAGATATATAGAAAAAAGGTTTGTTCGATCAAATGGCAGTAGCCAGACCGATAAACCAAGTATCTGGTTCTTTAGGGTGTATGCAAAGGGATACTACGAGGATATTTTTATGACATGAATATTGTGAATGACATATAAGTCGTAAGAATAATGAAGTTCGAGTAGTTTGGTTTCTGCTTGGTTTCAGTGTCTGCGGAGTTTAGTCGAACTATGTTCACTCGCACCATGTTCGAGCGTCTTCAGGGCCCTTTAGGCATGTATGTACGTAGGACCGAAATTTGTGAAAAACTGTAAGCAGCGATCAATTAGAAGATCAAGTCTTGTTTTGGTTTCAGCTAGATTGATAGAAGAGTTGGGCAACACAGTGACTGTAATTTTTCGTAAATTTTATATTTAAAATTACAAACACAAGTTGAAATAAATTTACCTTTGAAGTTTAAGCTTGACTTCGGTTTTTAAAGAAGAGATCTTACCAGTTTAGCTGAAGTTTACCTTGTACTGAACGAAAGCCTTTAATCACATTTAATGGATTGTTGACTTGAAAAAAGGACAGCATATTTAAGATGTCCCAAATAATCTACAGAAACAAACAATATTTTGATGATATTTTGATAGACAAAAATATACGTACGTTCATTTGTCCTGTAGATTTCATAGCTTTCTCTCCAATAGAAGTTAGGAGTTCGGTAATTTATTCTTCTGTAACCTGTATTCGATACTTTGGGCTTAAGGTATGTACATATTGTGCAATGCTTTTATACAACACTGGATAAGTTCTGTTTCAATAAGACTGTGATTTTTCTCTGGATCCTGAAACATACTAATTTTAAACAAACATACACATTGTATATAATAATCTTCATTACCGTCAAATATATAGTTTTCAAGACTTTAACCCGGAGGCCACACGAGCGAGTACTCGCTAGCGAGTTGGGCACATACATTGATTGTCAAATCACTCGCCGCTCTACTCGCTTCTCAACTGGCTTCGAAAAAGGCAAGCCAGTTGACTAGCGAGTAGAAAAAGTTTCGATGTATTAGTAACTCGCTTGCGATTACTCGCTCGTGTGGCCTCAGGGTAAATGCCTTAGCTGCAAAGCCAACTTGTCCTTCAGTCTTTTTTAATATTGAAAGCAATGAATTGAAACCAAAACGATTTTGTATAGATATGTACCTACTCTATTCGCAAAAGCTTCCAAACTTCCATAAAGTCCTGTTACCCACTCTAAACATGTCTCGAACATATTCAAGTCGGTCGAATCAATAGCGAATTGATTTGCCAAATTTTGCGGATAGAACTTTTTGGTAAATAGGTACTCTAAGTTCACTCGGAGGAATTCTTTTGGTAAGTGCAGTAAGGGATTTCAAAATCGCTGTGCGAACAGTGGCACTGGTGTGGTTGGCAAGCACTAATAGGATTTCCATTTTAGCATAATGCATAGGAACCTGAAAAGCAGCATTTGTATTCATCGGCATAGTAGTGTATTTTCAAATTTTTAACTTACCTCCTCGACAATATTATCCGGTAAAAGGAAAAGAAAATCTTTGAGCAATATAAATAAAAAGTCGTTCTTGTAGTTTCATAATACCAGGGGAGTTATAAAAATCAGTCTTGCACATTGTCTTTGATTTCTTTTTGGTGAAAAAAGAATTTTCTAGCGGCCATTTGAAGCCTTCTTTGGTTAGAATTCCAGTTTGTTCATCATGAGAAGATGGTGGAGTTGAATCAGAATTTGAATTTTCCAAACGGCCTTTCTTCTCATTCTGAATTCTGATTGGATGGCTTCGATGTCACCCGAACTCTTTTGTGAATTATTTTCTGTTTTTCACCAAACTTTTCGGGCTATTTTGCGGAATATGATGTAATGCATGTCGCTTTGCTTTCAATTTCCATTTCGATGGGTCTAGTGGTAAGATTTCGTTTTGGTTCAATCTTGAACAATTAACTATTCCTGTTCCTGTTCCTGTTCTGTAGACAGATTATCCGTGTAGCGCAGGGTTCTCTCCTCGGTGGTATCGAACTTTGGATGTGTTTCCTGAATCAGGCAATCAACGAAAGTACTCTTGTCATGGTGTAGATGACCAATCCAGGCAACATTTCTATTCAACGTTGCTGTGTCCATCGAATAAGCACTGAACCTAAGAGCACTCGGCAAGCGAACATTTGATGGACAAAATTGTATGGGCTTACTCCATTTTCATAGGTTATATCGGGTAGTTCTTGCTCCTTCAATTAAAACTTCAACTTCTTAGCACGCTCAATGAGATTATCTAAAGGTCGGGCATCTTCTTGGACAATCGTCTCTACATCGGGACCTTGACTTCAACTGCTGTAGGACAGTAACGTATGTCTTCATGCGGAACTATGGCGGCGGCAATTTATTTATATTCATCGTTTGCTGTTTTGCCTTCGTCATCCTAGAACAATAAATGATAAATTAATTTTTGTTTCGTATTTCTTTTTTACGTTCACATAATTTTGTATGTCCGTCTGACCATAGATGCTTGAACATCATCATTACTGTAGGTCAGATCTTAAAAAATATAGGTAAATACACAATTTGTGTAGAGGTACTTATGTATGTAAATAAATTAAATAAATGATTGAAACATTAATTTGGAAAAGGAAATGTTTATTTCAACAATTAAATAAACCAAAAAAAAAAACAAAACACGAATAAAAACCTGTGACAGTAGTGACAGATAGAGATAGAACGTTTGGAAGTGACATTTTATTTCGAATGATTTCGAACAAGTTTTCGAAGAGAGCGCTCATAACTTAACCCTGAGGCCACACGAGCGAGTAATCGCTAGCGAGTTACTAATACATCGAAACTTTTCCTACTCGCTAGCCAACTGGCTTGCCTTTTTCGAAGCCAGTTGAGAAGCGAGTAGAGTGGCGAGTGATTTGACAGTTAATGTATGTACCCAACTCGCTAGCGAGTACTCGCTCGTGTGGCCTCCGGGTAAGAGTGGTCAGGACCACTCATAAGTTTTATGAGCGCTCATAAATATTCACTATTATTGCTTGGTGAATAGGTTTATGAGCCTCATAAGTTATGAGCCGTCGGTGAATACCGCCCTTAGTGTTTTCGCAAATTAAATAATTTAAAGCCTGTCACTCTGTGATGTGAATAAGTATGAGAAAATTAACATTGAACAAAAAATTATTTACATTTTTTCCGCTTTCAACCACTTAAGGCCCAACCATAATAGGCATAAGCAAGCATAACCCCGAGGCCACACGAGCAAGTACTTGCAAGCAAGTTGCAATACATACAAATTTGTTTACTAACACAAACAAACCCAAGCAACTTGCTTATCAACTGGCATGCAAGTTTTGAAGCCAGTAGTGAAGCAAGTTGGGAAGCAAGTTGGAAGACAAGCAAGTGGAATGCAAGTGGAAAGCAAGTGGGAGGCAAGTGGAGTGCAAATTACGAATTTGACAGGCAGTGTATGTAGCCAACTTGCTTGCAAGTACTTGCTCGTGTGGCCTCGGGGTAAGCTAGTGTCAAAAAGCCAACGAAAATTTGCTTATGCTTGCAAAATTACCTCCTTGAGCCATAATTGACTTATGCGCACATAAGCAAAAATTAAAAAAAAAACCTCCTCCTTCTTCCCTCATTCATATTCCAACATTGTGCTCTTTTCCGCATTTCTAATAAATACATGTACAAATGTGATAACAATTCAACAAAAAGATTACACATACATGTTTAAATTCGTAGAACGATTCAAACAGCTGTGTACCTATTTTGTTGCCTTTTGTGTTTATTGTTTCCGTTGTAAACAGCATTTCTCAAATTTGCTTAAGTTGAGAGCCATTTCAATGGCTCTCTCTCAATTTCGCGAAAGTTAACGAAACTTGACGAAACTGAGCAGACGGCTATCATGGGTGAAACCATATAAGTCTGTGTAATGGCTCGGTGGCTTAAGCTGAATTTAGCTCGGTTAAGGGCCAGTTTGTTCACAGTGGGTTAAATCAGCAATTAGATTATCACTGATTCTGTTAAACCCATAGTTATAAATCTGTGATAATCAGAGAGTGTTTGTTCACTCAATTTTCAGTTTGATTAATAAATCATAGTTTTTCCAATAATCTTTCCATTTTCCAGTCTATCTGTCAATCAATTGTCAGACATATTCCGTCATTAACTTATTTCAGTGTGAGTGAGCTTTCGAAAAAAACATTTTTTGTGCAAAAAAACACGGAAAATCAGTGCTTGAAATATAATGTTGTGTTCAATTTAAGATTATTTCCTGTTAAATTACTATACAGAATAGCTACACACGTGAAATTTGTATTTATTTTAATGCGGCTAATTGATTTTTTTTTCCAAATATATAGTTGAAGTGTGTAGGTAGTGCTGGAATTTTGTGAAACCTAGTGATGGGATTTTTTCCCAGTTGTAGTTTTTCTATGCATATTTTATATTAGGCCTTGCAAAAAAGCACTTTATTTTTCGATAGTAAATAAAATTACTACAATTTGTAGTAAAATCTGTACAAATTGTTTATTTTTTTCTTGTAAGATGGACGATGCTTGGTTTCTCTTCATTCATGATCTTTGTTCGAAGGAATTTAATAGATTTTGTTTCTCTTTTTTATACCTACGCTTAGGAAAACCAATGATGAACAAACGAAATTCCAGAAAATCTTTGATTAAAATCATGCTAATCAGACAGAATCGGCGAATTAGTGATTTCTCCAATTAAGTGCTCAAATCATGGATTCTCTGTTTAAAATTTTGCTGAACAAACGCATTCAATGATAACCAACTGGAATAATCATTGATTTAATTTGACAAGGCGTGAACAAACTGGCCCTAAGTCTATTATAGTTGGGCCTTTAGGGCCAGTTGTACAATTTTAACTTGAACCTCGAGTCAGCTGAACTCGAGTTATTTCCTGAACCAGGTTTAACTTTGTGTGCGTTGTACAACTGCCAGTCAAGAGCGAGTTAGCTGAACTCGAGTTAAAATTCTATTTACTTGAAACTGGAGTATATAAATGGCTTATGTCACTATCAGCTGCCCAGTTTATTATTAAGGGTATTCATACAACAGCGTAAAGTCGTCGTAAACGTTGTAAACTTTTAAACTTCGTAATTCTGTCAAAATTTGTATGGAAAATTTGACAGATTTACGAAGTTTAAAACTTTACTATGTTTACGACGAGTTTACGCTGTTGCATGAATACCCTTATTAAGGGTATTCATTCAACAGCGTAAACTCGTCGTAAACATCGTAAAGTTTTAAACTTCGTAAATCTGTCAAATTTTTCATACAAATTGTGACAGAATTACGAAGTTTAAAAGTTTACAACGTTTACGACGACTTTACGCTGTTGTATGAATACCCTTATTATATTTCATAAATCATCATGAATTATTTCGCAAAGTTTAGTGCTTTTTTATATATAAATGAAAGTAGAATTTAATGAAAATAATTGTACTGTCCTGGACCCATGTTCTGTAATTATCGAATCGATAAAAATAGTCGAGAAACGATGAAAATTGAAACGAAACTCATTTTATCGCATCATCGGGTTTCTGTAACTTTGACGGTCGTTAATTTTATCGAGTGAAACAATCGGAACAGTGTGGACAATGCTTTCGATAAATGTGCATATAATTTTGTTAATTTTCTTAACATCTTCCGGATAATCCATTGATTTCCTAGTTGAATTCCAGAATGGAGGCGCTGAAGAAGAAGATGGACACAATTGTGTTTCTTTGAAGAAGGTGAAAAATGAAACAATGCGAACAAAATTCGGTTCGGTTAGTATTGAGCGCTCAGTGGGAACGATCTTAAGCACAAGTAAAATAGCATTTCAAAAAATTATGGAGTTTTCTAACACATACTTTCACAGATATCCATTTGAAACAATGTCGTAATTCCATGACGCCAGTGTTCATCTGCTTCAACAAGCTACAATAATCATACAATAGCGAGTTTGAGTTCCATTGATCTGGCCCTGGAGAGTACTGCACCAAACTGGTGTGCATTGTAATAGTGGCATCTGGCAGCAAGGAGTAGTCGGTAGAAATGTATAGTCGCGTGAAACAAGTTCGTAGCCGTTGGCACAGATATGAATTTCTTAAGAATATTCAGCGTAATAGGAACACAAAAAGATTTGCATATTTCTATTCCTGTGGCTGTTCTATCAATTGCTGCCTTTCAGGATAGGCTTATAGTTTGCTATCACTCATTTCTATGTTGAAACCGGTGTGGATATTAAACTAACAAATGTTATGCTGCCACATTCAATCAATTTGACCCCTTAACGTGATTTATCTCTTTTGATCATTCAAAATAAAAGAAAAATAAAGGTCATTTATAATAAGAAACTATTTTTTAATTTATACATATTTCCTAACAGATGTTTATTAGGGTTAATATATTCATCGTCGTCATATCTTCTGCCGGTTGATGAAGACTATAGTTGTTACTAAGGATGTTGTTAACCTATTGTATTGCAACTTGCTTGCAAGTACTTGCTCGTGTGGCCTCGGGGTTATCGCGTTCAGTTACAGAAACCCGATTTTTTCCAGAGGCGATAACTGAGGAATGAGTTGTTTCATTTTTTAACGATTCGAAAAGTTATCGCTTGAGTTATAGAACATGGGTCCTGGACTTTTCGAATCGTTAAAAAATGAAACAACTCATTCCTCAGTTATCGCCTCTGGAAAAATTCGGGTTTCTGTAACTGAACGCGATAAATCTTATTTCCGAACTATTTCTGGCTGGAATTTCCAGTGGAAGGCGATAAGTCGAACTGTCATATTGACAATTCAAAACCAAAACAATCTTTATTATAAATTGTTCTTGAATTTAATTTAATATAAAAATGTGGTGTGAACCTAAATAAATTGATAAATATTCATTTATACAAATGGACGCAAATACATTATGTTGCTCAGCATTACCGATAAGAGTACGGATTATGCCAATACAAATGGTCACAAAAGTCTCACATACACCCAAGATAAGGAGTAAGTATAATGGGCTCTTCCTACTTGGGATTCAAATTCTAATTTCTTAATCTTTTAAGATATATCATAGTTTGTGGATCCTATGGTGATATTCGTAAAGGAAAAGAGGTATAATTGTGCTTAAAACCAGTACCAGGGATACCCATAGTTCACTGCGAATACATCTGCTGAGAGTTTTCAGCCGATGGCCACTTAATTTCAGCTGCTGCTCGAATCGATGAACTTTCCGAGTTCAACTTTGATAGAAAGCAGACTGTTACGTGCGAGACTGCAATTTAAGCAATAATCCTGAAGTTGCATTCTGTGACTCAGCCAGTTAGCAGGGCAGAATTGTGTCAGAAGAACAGTGTGGACAATGCTTTCGATAAATGTGCATATAATTTTGTTAATTTTCTTAACATCTTCCGGATAATCCATTGATTTCCTAGTTGAATTCCAGAATGGAGGCGCTGAAGAAGAAGATGGACACAATTGTGTTTCTTTGAAGAAGGTGAAAAATGAAACAATGCGAACAAAATTCGGTTCGGTTAGTATTGAGCGCTCAGTGGGAACGATCTTAAGCACAAGTAAAATAGCATTTCAAAAAATTATGGAGTTTTCTAACACATACTTTCACAGATATCCATTTGAAACAATGTCGTAATTCCATGACGCCAGTGTTCATCTGCTTCAACAAGCTACAATAATCATACAATAGCGAGTTTGAGTTCCATTGATCTGGCCCTGGAGAGTACTGCACCAAACTGGTGTGCATTGTAATAGTGGCATCTGGCAGCAAGGAGTAGTCGGTAGAAATGTATAGTCGCGTGAAACAAGTTCGTAGCCGTTGGCACAGATATGAATTTCTTAAGAATATTCAGCGTAATAGGAACACAAAAAGATTTGCATATTTCTATTCCTGTGGCTGTTCTATCAATTGCTGCCTTTCAGGATAGGCTTATAGTTTGCTATCACTCATTTCTATGTTGAAACCGGTGTGGATATTAAACTAACAAATGTTATGCTGCCACATTCAATCAATTTGACCCCTTAACGTGATTTATCTCTTTTGATCATTCAAAATAAAAGAAAAATAAAGGTCATTTATAATAAGAAACTATTTTTTAATTTATACATATTTCCTAACAGATGTTTACTAGGGTTAATATATTCATCGTCGTCATATCTTCTGCCGGTTGATGAAGACTATAGTTGTTACTAAGGATGTTGTTAACCTTTATCACGTATCTTCTATTTCTCGGCCAACTCCAAGTCAGCAATGTTTGCCAACGAATGGACTTTGATTGAACTTCTAATGCTTTGGTTTTGTCACACTCAAATTGTTGGCAATGATAATCTTGGCTTTTTCTTCCTTTTGGTGTTGATGCACGCCAGGTTTTCACATCCCGTATTCAAGAAGAGTCCTCCAGAGCTTCACCAGTCTTAGATAATCCGAATGGCATGCAACTTTCCTGAGCCCTTGAGCATCAGCACGAGCATCTACTGCCAACTTGGTAAAGAACTCCTTATGCTCTCTAAAAATTAAATTTTATCATTAGTAATCAACTACATATATGTCTACATTTATTTATTTACCTTTTTGGTTGGATCCATTTTAATTTGTAATCCTTTTTTTTTACTTTATTGCATTTTATTTTGTTTTGTCTCTACATGAATCTTTCTGTTCAATTTTACTCGCCAGCTTTTTGGCCAGCGATAAGTTTTGACATTTAAAATGAAAAACTTATCGACTTTCAGAGATACAGAAACCCATTTTATCGATTTTTTCCAGGATTTCTATTCCGATTGTTCCAGTCGATAAAATTAACGACTGTCAAAGTTACAGAAACCCGATGATGCGATAAAATTAATTTCGTTCCAATTTTCATCGTTTCTCGACTATTTTTATCGATTCGATAATTACAGAACATGGGTCCTGGACCCATGTTCTGTAATTATAGAATCGATAAAAATAGTCGAGAAACGATGAAAATTGGAACGAAACTCATTTTATCCCATCATCGGGTTTCTGTAACTTTGACAGTCGTTAATTTTATCGACTGGAACAATCGGAATAGAAATCCTGGAAAGATTCGATAAAATGGGTTTCTGTATCCTTGAAAGTCGATAAGTTTTTCATTTTAACCGTCAAAACTTATCGCCGACCTAAAAGGTGGCGAGTTAAAAGTAAAAAAAAAGAATTTGAATATTTAAAATACTTAACTAATAATTGTGATCAAACATCGTTTTACATGTTAATTTGTTTTTTCATCATTTAATCAAAATCAAAAGTTCAAATAATACAAATACTTGTATTCATTTAAGAATAATTCTTGTTTTTTTTTATTATAAAACCGCTTTACATCTTCAGAAAGTTTGAAAACACGCGTTTTCTTTTTGTTTGGTTTTAAAAATGTTGGAGATAAACTTCATCACTTAAAGATGAACAATCAAGAAATAATTAACTATCTCAAAGAATGCTGCGTGTGTCAAATTTGTCAGCTTCGTTACCTAAAAGCTAGAGGTTCTGAATATAGGGACATCAAGGAATTCTTTGAAAAGGTATGTGGTACTTTCAATACGTAAAACAAACAGCCTAATTTTTTTTAAGCTAAACGTTAAACTTGCAATCGCCGAAAGCGAATTTTTGCCAAAGAAGTTACGTCCAAATCCGTGTTCAACATGCCTTGGCCTCTTCACCGATGAATTCCAACAGTAAATTATTGAGAAAATCACTAGCTGCAATATTGATCAATTTGCTCTTTCATTGCCAATGCTCTTGCAAATTCGTCAACTTTCAATGTGGTTTGCATTGATAAAAAAGTTTGGACGCGAAATCGACGAAGAAAGATCACCAGATGTTCCCTCAAAAGAAGCCGCCAAACTTATTCTGAATCCGATTATAAGTGAAGAGGTCAATAAGATATACAATAACAGTGAAGGTATACTGATTAATGTATTTTTAGATCATCCCAACGAGAATGACGACGTAGCCAAACTACTAAAAGTGTTTTTGTGGCGAGACGATATCGAAAATTTTCACGAAAACTATCACACTCCCCGTGGGTGCTGCATACAAGAAATCAGCATTTGGACTAGCTCCACACTAAGGAGTCGACGAGGACAAAACTATATTCTCGCCCAGTGGCCGAGAGGATGTCGATGTACGCTGCTTGGGTTGAGGACGTCCCTTCGTCTTAGAAGTACCTACAGAAAAATAATTGCAAATATATGTGAAGAAATTGTAAATGGTTACACGTGATGACTTGGTACATATTAAGACTGGCGAAGAGAAAAAAATTTTACCCAATGGATTCGATATCCAACCATCAGATGACACGGATTAGAGTGTTACATGGCAGACCATTGCATTCTAGACTAAGAACTGTATATAGCACAAAAGCAAAAATTTGGATAGTGAGTAGAACAATCTTTAAATAAAAAATATATTTTGATTTTTAATTGTTTTATTTTTACCAAAAACCAACTTGAATAATCTCAATTTAAAAAAAGGTCTAAATACAATTCAAATTATGCTGCGTAGCCAATTAAACTTGTGGCAGTAATTTGATCAAGGTTTCGAATGCCATTTTTATCGCCTACCGCAATAATAAATACGGGCAGATTAGCAATCAAACGTTTCTGGATCTCAAGGACGCATTTCTTCAAGACATCATATGCCTCCTCTTGGGTTATATTTGCGTGGTGGTAACGATCGAAGATACTGGCACAAAACAAACCACCATATTCTTGTCCACTATACTTGACATCCTTGGCATTGGCCAAATAGTCAATGTAGTAAAGTTCAGGGCCATCATTTTCGTCGAAGCCTTGGACGCTACTCATAATTTCCCAGGGTAAGCCGCTTCCATTACCACCAATTCCACCTCCACCAGCATTACTATTATTTTACATCACAGTTGCGGACACAACCGATATCGAATTAGTTGGTGTCACATGGTAGCATCAGTGTTATTCATATGCATCATATTAAGCAATGATGGAAAGATTACGATGCCTCGATACTTTGAAGTCTATTTAGTTCTTTCAGAGCTTTTTTGCACTGCATTTTAGATGCGTACTTTCTTTCATACTTTGATTCGAAATTTGATTCTCTTCTTGCTTCGGCCTGAGTTAGTTCCTCTTTCACAGCAATTATTTAACTAAAGTGAAGAAAAATTCGCATCTAATTATTTTGCCAAACTAAGGAAAATAAATCTTACACCTCCAGATGCTTTAACCGTTTCTGCATCCTCGCTCCAGAATCACCTTGCCGCAGCAGATCGTTGTCAAGCTGCAGTCGAAGATTTCTAACTTCGAGTCGAATATTCTGAGCTTCAATTGTTATGTATTTTTCAATCGCAGAAGTAAGTTTTGCTGCCTTTCCTTCCTATTTCCATGGCTACAATCTTCTTCTGCTATATCTCTATTCTCGTCTTTAAAGATCTTCAATCATCAGATCGGTGTGTTTATTGCCAAGAATTGCATCGCTATTTCTGGCTTGTTGCACTCACTAGTCACTATACCGCCAGTAAAATGTCTCTGGAGTTTTCGATGGAGTATATTTAGTACCTTGAAGATTCGGGCACCATGGGGTAGATACAACATTTCAGGGCATGAGCTAAATAAAATATGTAGATTTAGATGCTTTTCAATGTAAAATGTTGCAAATTATATACTTACTTTCTTTTTGCAATCAGAATATTCTTCTTTTTAAGCGTAACAATCTTAAGCAAAGCTTTGGTGGTCGCCAATTAAAAAAATAATTGTTTTGGTTTTGCAATGTCAATATTGTCAAGGTGACAGTTTTACTTATCGCCTTCCATTGGAAATTCCAGGAAGAACTGTTCGGAAATTTTACTTATCGCGTTCAGTTACAGAAACCCAATTTTTTCCAGAGGCGATAAGTTAGGAATGAGTTGTTTCATTTTTTAACGATTCGAAAACTTATCGCTTAAGTTACAGAACATGGGTCCTGGATGAAAAGAGATTCAACTCGGTGGAGTCGTTGGATGCATCTGCGTTGTAGTAACACTGGTTGAAAGTGGGTGCGCAGCCACGGCTGCTGAGATCGTTGTCCTCATCGTCTGCTTCCACTTCGTCATCGTCTTCGTTGACACAGTTAAGAAAGTGGTCAATGGGTAGTATTGCATTATGACTACGGTGACCATCCGTCCCGGTTTTCCCGGGACTGTCCCGTATTTCTATAGCCTGTCCCGGTTTATTTTTTAAGAATCCCGGGACGTACAAGTGTCCCGTATCCAGGTACTTATAGATTATTTGTCCCGTATTTGCACATTCTCCATGCCACGTTACGTAAATCCTTATTCATAAAATATTTTCCGACTCATTTTATTTACAATACTCTTGTGTCAAAAAGAGCATGAAAAAGATAAATCTATTACGTTTAAATGTCTAACAAAAAGATCCGTATGTAGTCACTATTCTATTTAACTCAGAGCTAACTCTGCACTGAAAAACTGGGCCTTATTTTAATAACGAAATCAAAAATGTTAAGTTTATTTTTTTTTTTTAATTTTTAGTCAGGTAGGTATGTTGTGAAGAAATTATAATTTATATTAATGTTCGTTTTTTTTTCCGTTATTATGTTTTTCTTTTTATATTTATTTTAGATATTACATACAAATTATTGAAAAGTCCAATAATTTTTTCACGTTTTTTAATTTTTACTTTTTTGTCCCGGGTTTTGCTCCCAGAAATATGGTCACCGTAATTATGACAGTAGGGAAAAGAATATTGAATGTTTTCAATATCAATTAACATTTTTTTAAATAAAATAAAAACAAGATATGAAAATTTTGTTGTTTTTGTTGATCGTTGTTTGACGCCTGTACGTCAAGGAGAGAGGTGTATGTCACTCATAATTTTTTTTACTATTTGGCTGAACTGTCAAACAATTCCAATTGAAGTGAGAAGGCATGTATACAAAAATAAATTAGCATCAAAATAGTTAAATATTAGCCAATCAAATGCTTGAACCCGGGTTCAAGCATATTTAACTCCCAAAAATCGGAGAGTTAAATTCTGCCTGGTTCAGCGGTGAGTTAAGTCCTAAACTCCGACAGCGCTATATTAATAAAAAACGCTTATTCTACCTTTATTCCATGATTTTACTAAACCACGGAATGAGAGTTAAGCCACGGGTTAAAATTTCTCATTAAAAAAAATTTAAATTCGTGGAATAGTAAAGTGACGTTTACCGTACAAGGCCTGTTAAGTATCTTGAAATTTGTACCAAGTTTCGGAAGCTTGGGTTTTTTCCGTATGGGTTTTGACATCTTAAAATTTCAAGTAAACAAACACACCTAAGAGTTTTCTTGTTTATGTCTATCTAAATTATTAGTAGGTATTTTAGTAAATTTAATTAAAAAAGAAAAAGAAGCGAGAGTTGGAGCACCAAAGACAAAGTAAGCTCATAAAAATAAACCAAACCATTTATAAATAACCTTTTGCTTTATATTCTTCAGAACATAGTGAAACCATTGTGCATAGAAAAAAATTGTTATTGAAAAGGTAGATCTTCTGATACCAACACCAATAAAAAAAAAGAGTCTGCTGCTTATTCCTTCGCTAAACCATCTGCTTCGGTGGTTTAGCGTAGTACGTCACATAGCAGAAATTTTGTTTTATTAGTAACATTTTGCACTTAATACATGGAATAAGGCTAACCCTTCGCTATTCCGCGTTTCTTAATTTGGCTGCGATTGTACAACACTTCATTCGAGCTGAACCGAGTTTAAATCTTGAACCAAGGCTGAACCACGATTGTACAACAGTAACACATATCACGGAATCTGAGACCATTTGAGCGTATAGTTCGCTCTACCGGACCGCTTAAAAATTTCAAAATTCAAAGTGAAAAAAAGTTTTTTTAAACAGTCTGGCAGGGCGAATTGAACACTCAAATGATCTCAGATTCCGTGATATGGGACCCGTGGAGCTTATCTAGGGAGGGGTGAAAACCAATTTCGGCTAACGCGATTATCCTCGAAGTTGCATTCATATTTTTTTTCGATGCACTATTTCTCGCAAAGGCCCCAGTTGTGAACTGCAAGACTTTGATTTTTTGAATAGCCTTTAATGAAGCTTTCGATGCCTATACTTCTTTTTTTGCTATCACTTACCATTACGAGTAAAATGAGGAAACCACTGACGTTTCTTCAAAAAATGTCTCATTGTAGTGTTAAGGTACTTTAACCTATGGCTAATTCTGTAAAGGACAAATTCCTTGGCTTATTTGAATTAGAAGAGTCTACAGCCGAAGCAGTCTACAGCAAAGTTATAGAAACGCTTGCGTCTTTTAGTATTCCCCTTGACAATATGATTGGCTTTTCATCAGACAATGCTGCTGTTATAAGGGGTACACTGACTGCGCTTCAGCACACGGTTGAAAAATGTGAATCCTAATGGCTTAACATTTGGATGTACACAGCTGCCCAGTGTTGCCAGATGAAAAAAAAATTCTCCCCCCAGAAAAATTTAGAAACCCCCCAGATTACCACATTTTGACAAAAAAAAACCCTAGATTTTTTTTACTTGCAATACTCATTAGTTCATTATACATATAGCAGATAAAATTGAAAATATGCATCTATCTACGCTAAAATAGTTTATTTAAAAAAATCAAGAATAATAAGATCGTCATCTTCATTTTTGTACAAACGACATTTTTCAGAGTTTCCTCTAACGGCGTAAAATTCTGCGAACCACAATGAAAGGAATATCTCACTCACAAATTAGCCCGTGAGTACAAAAGTGGTGAAACCCAATTTTTTTTGCATAGTTTTCATTTTTAAGCGATGTTAATTACATTTAATTTGATATTCAAGGAGGGTAAGTGACATCTTTGGAAAGCTAAGATTTTTAAGAATTTAGATTTTTTGCTTTTATGACTTTTCATGCATAAATGTCGGACTACGAGACAAAAGTATCAATTTTTCCAATATATGGGTAACGCTACTTTTGCAGTCATGGCCTTAATTACTATCAGCTGTTTCAATTCCCATACGACGTAATTTTGAGAATGAAGAAAATTAAGCAGTCATATACAATTTTAAATTTTTTAACTTTAAAAATAATAACCCCAGATTTCCCCCCAGACATTTTTTCACCCCAGATTTCCCCCTAACGATGAAAAAAACCCCTAAATCTGGGGGGAAAACCCCCAAACTGGCAACCCTGCAGCTGCCATAATTTAAGTTTGTGGTCCACCTATGCTGCAAAGTATTTACCAGGACACATGAAAAATCGTTGAGGGACATATATTCATATATGTCTTCTATAATGTCTATATTACTTCTATCATAGCTAAAAAAAAACAAAAGATTTCATAACATAAAGCACTTGGCGTCGATGAACATCAAATTTTAAAAGTTTGTCAAACTCGGTGGCCCTCTTTAGAAATTGTTGTCAAAAGAATCATAGAGCAGTGGAACTACCTATTTGATTTTTTATATTACACTCATTCGAAGAGCCTAAAAAGCTATGAGCATTTTCAATTTTCTGAAAAATGAGTAAATTTTTTTTTATTTTATTGCCTTGAATTTAAAAATAATTAACGACTTGAATAAAATATTTCAATCTGAGACGACAAAAATCCAACTCTTATGTCCAGTTGCACCAAAATTCACTAAAAGCGGTTTTTGCTAAAATGGAGTTAAAATTTATCGGACTAATAAATTTATTTGGGTTGCACCAATCTATTTTGCGCATTTTTTAGCTAAAATGCAGTTAATGAACCACCCCTGGATTTTATCATATGTTTATTAAACTGAACGAAAAAATTTAACCAGTGCAAGTGAGATAGAAATAAAGAAAATGTGAATACACAATAAACTGAAACAAGGTATTCTCATTAGATACAGACAATGCGCCATCTTGGTGTTTTTTTTATTATTATTTATTATTTTCTTTTTTTTAGAGAAATTATGAAACTATTGAAATAGATACCAACTAAACAACACTAATATTTTTTTCGATACACTCTTGGAAATTATGAAAAAATATTTTAAAGCGACCAGCGACTTCATCGAATTCAGAAAATGGATTTCTCTGTGAACCTGAACAACTCCGACGCGACGTCTCGCAATTTTTTGGTTAAGTTCGTTATCAGATGAACATGATGGCCAGTCTATAATTTTTCTGGAATAATTTATTTATTTAAGTAGTGAATTATAAATAGGAAGCAAAATGCCTTAACCTGTTATTTTCGTTATTTTAATTTGGAATTAACAATATTCCGTCAAAGAAAATTGAATTATTTTGTTTGTACCTACAAATGTACCTAGACATGTTCATTTAAACTCGCTTTTAAAATTTATCTGGAGGAAAATGGAGTTTTAGTTTATTGGTTCGTTTATTGGCCTGTTAGATTTAGAAGTGGTTGGTGCAACCGATAAATGTCATTTTAAAATTAAACGAAGCAATAAATATTTAAAAGAGGTCGGTGCAACTGGCCATTAGTCGAAAGTATGGAATCTTTTAAGTTAAATATAATGAAAAATATTGACTTGAATACGGATGTAAAAAATTCTGAAAACTATTTGCCATACAGTCAAATATATTTTGGTTTATATTTTGAAGCATAAATACTTGAAAATGAAATACATAAAAATACAATCATGGAGCTACGAAAAGTTATGTGTACAAATTCAAGAACGATTTACTTTTTTTGATGATAAAATTAAAGTATTAAAATATTTAGGTCCGAAAAAAGTCATTGCTTGAACAATTGGGCCTATTCAGCGTGATCTTTTATTCTTCTATTCTGTTATTCTGCTATGAACTTCCATACAAAAGTTTAAGCTGTCAAAATATCTTTTATGAATTATAATTTTGGTATTCGGCATGCTAAATCTGTTATTTAATCTGCTAAGAAATCTGTTATGAACTGCCAAACTTTCGAACTTGTAACAAAATCTTTTATAAATAGCTTTTTTGGTATTCAGCATACCAAGATCTGTTATTAAATCTGTTATAAATCATAAAAGAATAAAAGACAAACTTTTCTGACTTCTATCATAAAAGATTTCAATAGTAGGCAAGAATAGAAGGAAAAAATGGATAATTTATTATTTATTTCGTCAAAAAAGTATTTTTAAAGGGTGAGAAATGGAAAAAAATATATTAAAATACGTATGTAAGTACCTATGTATATATATGTATGTATATATATGTATGTATATATATGTATGTATATATATGTATGTATATTATAAATGAAATGAGAAAATTTAAACAATTTTTTTTTGTTTATGAAAGCACAGTCACAGAACACTTGATGGAACTACGAACTAAGATACAAAAGTAATCCTTTTGAGGTTCCCAATGTATACCAACGTCTCATCCATACAGTTTCTCAAATTGGATAAATTTAAGAAAAGAATTGTGATAAACAATTTACGTGAACTACAAATAAATAAACTTGGTACCAAATAGGTACATGTAAAATATTAAAAAAATGGAAAAAAATACTGGTCAACAAGTTATTTTATTTATAAATTGAAATACATATTAGGGGTATTCATGCAACTGCGTAAAACACTAGATAAGTTTACGATTTGGTTAATTTTATCTTTTGGTTAATGAACTGTCAAATTTTGTATGGGAAATGGTTTACACAATTTGGTTAATTTTATCCAAGGATTTAGCTGCGGAAAATTAACCAAATATTTGGTTAAACTTATCCAAACGTCATTGTGACTTTTAGAGATTGAATTAGACGTGTTTGTGACCTTTAGAATTAGGCATGTTTAGAAACATGATATAAATGATATCTCGGAGAACTAAAAAAGCTCTGAATGTGTTCTGTAATTATTGCATTGCAATTAGTTGGTGATAAAAGTTGTGAATTAAAACGTAGTTTACACAAAAAAAAAAATAATTAGAAGGTCTACATTTACTCAACGATTAAAGCCTCTGCCCAACCAATGCGAAATTATAGCGAATAGTTGTTGATAGTTTACTGAAGTGGTCGGTTGAAAATGAGCGAATACTTGGAAACCATACTTATCTCACGGGAGTGAAACTGACATTTCGTGAAGTTGGAACGAAAAATAGAGAGGGATGATTAATTTTACTTAAGTGGAATATTCCTCACTTCTTCTTTTGACTGTTTGGAATGCAACTTTCCCATTGATTTTGACTGGCAAAAATTTCGTTGTCGTTCCGAATATTTCGCATTGGTTTGAGAAAGCCTTAATAGTTCAAGCTTTACATTTTGTTTTATCCTTCCGAGTTTCCGACTTCACGTTGGTTCGGGAGAGGTTCTCTATTTAAAAATGACTACGTTTACAAGCAGGATTTTGAGCCCCAGGTTTTTTGTCACTTGAGCTTGGTTGAAATGGTATTGAGATTCCAGCAAAATGAAGGGCATTAATGTATTTATTTCAATGCAAAACAAATATAATTGAATTAACAGAGGAGTACTTACTACACGTATCACAAATATATATTTGTACACACACATGCAAATAAACAGACCATAATGCATTTGGGCCTATTCGGCGTAATCTTTTATTCTGCTATTCTGTTATTCTGCTATAGATTTCCATACAAAAGTTTAAGCTGTCAAAAAATCTTTTATGAATTATAATTTTGGTATTCGGCATGCTTAATCTGTTATTAAATCTGCTAAGGAATCTGTTATGAACTGCCAAACTTTCGAACTTAGAACAAAATCTTTTACAAATCGCATTTTTGGTATTCAGCATGCCAAGTTCTGCTATAAAATCTGTTATGAATCATAAAAGAATAAAAGACAAACTTTTCTGACTTTTATCATAAAAGATTTCAACAGTACGCAGGAATATAAAGTAAAAATGTATAATTTATCTTTTATTTCGTCAACAAAATATTTTTGAAAGGTGAGAAATGTAAGAAAATATATTAAAATGCGTAGGTATGTAATTGAAACACAATTATTTTTGTTTATGAAAACACAGGAACACTTGATGGAACCAAGATAAAAAAAGTAATCCCTTTGATATTCCCGATGTACATTATGTCGATGAAGCTTCTCGAATTGGATATATTTAAAGAAAGCATTTTAATAAGCTAATTGCGAGCCACAAATACGACAATTTGGTTTCAAATACACATGTTAAATCTTTAGAAAAAAATAAATAAAACATCTTAGTATTTTTCAGACGAATTATTTTATTAAATAAATTGAAATAGGCAGATACATAAATTCAAGCAAACAAGAAAATAAAAACAAAAACATTTTTAAAGACGAAAACAGAACACTGGATGGAACTATAGTTGAAAAAAGTAGGCACTTGCTCTTCTAGTCACTCAAAATCTTATTTACAAATTGCAAAATTTACACGCACCACAAATAAAACAATTCCGTTTCAAATACAGGCAACAAGTTAAAAAATAAAAAGGAAATGTAAATAAATGTTGTCCCATTTTGTTATTTCTTGTCAGACGACATTTTAATTCATAACAGATCAGCTGATTATGACAACAGGTTTTAGGTCTGTTTGGTAACAGATTCAGTTTTCGAAGTTTCATAACAGAAATTTATAAAAGATCGAACTCCTGAATACCAATTATAAAAGATCTTTTATGGTGAATATCTTTTATAGTTGATAACAGAAAATTCATAGCAGAATAACAGATGTGGCAGAATAGGCCTAATTATCTGTAAAACCAACTCATCGACCCAAGCCGAACGCGCCCAAATACTTGACGTTTAACGAACAGCTGATTCAATTACACAGCATTTAACCAAATTAATAAAATGGTCGTTCATGCAAACTTTTGCGTAAACTTATCATTTTACACAATTTGTAAACTTACGACGTTGCATGAATACCCTTATATTTTAACAAAAAAGAAAATAATAAAAAAATATTTTTAAAGATGAAACATAGAACACTGGGTAAGTTAAAAAAAAATAGGTAGTCACTTTGAATCTTAGATCTTCCCGAACAGCTTCTTACATTCGATAAATTAATGCAACATTTATGCGTGCCACAAATACGATAATTATGTTTCAAACACCCGAAACTGTGTAAATAATACAAATAAATGTAAATAAATGTTGGCTCATTTAATTATTTGCAAGACGAAATATTTTATTCATAACAGAACAACAGCTGATTATGACAACAGATTTTAGATCTGTTTGGTAACACATTTTGTTTTCGAAGTTTCATAACAGAAATTTATAAAAGATCGAACTCCCGAATACCAATTAAATAAGATCTTTTATGGTGAAACTCTTTTATGATTTATAACAGAAAAATCATAGCAGAATAACAGATGTGGCAGAATAGGCCTAAATACCAACAGTCATTGGACTTACAAAATATTTTCCGCTAAACGCTAGAACCATTGAAACGCTCAATGTTGAGTGGAGAAAACTTATCGGCGAATTTAAAATAATAGAAAGTTTCAAAATTGATAACATTGTACCGCAGTGGATTTTTAGTAAAAAATTGAAAGACGGTATTTATGTTTGAAAACCTGTCATCCCACATGTTACAACTTTGTTGTTTACCATACACACACAATAGCGCAGCAGCTGAACGTAAATGTTCACAACTCAAAATATAAAAAATGATAAAAGAAATAAATTAAACACAACAACTGTTCACAACATTTAAGCTGCGAAAGAACTTTTGGGAAACGGAGAACATTTTGTTCCCCCAGAGTTGTTGGTTAAATTGTTGAAATATGCATTCCTGCTTATAGTGTGCAGCCTGCCTTACACTGATGAAACATGTATTAGTGCTTGCTTACACGTGAAGAACGAAAGTGTTCAGATGTGAAGAAAATTATTCTGCAGATTTTGATCTCCTCTTTGTGTTTTTCGTATTTTCATAATGAAACTCTCGATTTGATTGGTTGGATTGGATAGGAAAAGCAACACAAAAGAGAACGTCAATTTTCTACACCGAATATTTTGAAATATTTTAAAATATTTCATCCCCCTCCCTCTTCTACAATTTACCCCGCTCACCATCACAAATCGCAGAAAATGCTTGAATTTCTTCACGTGTGATCAGGGACTTACTGCTTATACAGTGTGCAGCATGCCTAAAGCTAGAACTAATGCTCGGAGGGGCACTTAAGTGGTCGGAAGAAAACAAGCGAATACACGGAAAGTATTTGACGCGACTATAATTGCGAAGTGGAGCGTTTCGTCAAGTTTCGTTCAACTTTGGTTACGGAAGTGAGGTGCGCTCCCGAGCGCACCTCACTTAAGTAAAACTGACATTTGGTGAAATAGGAATGCCAAAAAGAGAAAGATGATAGTTACATTATGGGTGTGTTCCCCTTTTTTCGGTACGGAAAGCTACTTTTCGTTGGTTTTTGACATTAGCTTCAGTGCCCTTCCGACTATTATAGTTCTACCTTAAAGGCCCAACTATAATAGACTTAACCGAGCTTAATTCAGCTTAAGCCACCGAGCCAGTACACAGACTTATATGGTTTCAACCATAATAGCCGTCTGCTCAGTTTCGTCAAGTTTCGTTAACTTTCGCGAAATTGAGAGAGAGCCATTAAGGGTATTCATGCAACAGCGTAAACTCGTCGTAATCGTTGTAAAGTTTTAAACTTCGTAAATCTGTCAAATTTTCCATACAAAATGTGACAGAATTACGAAGTTTTAAACTTTACAACGATTACGACGAGTTTACGCTGTTGCATGAATACCCATATTGAAATGGCTCTCAACTTAAGCAAATTTGAGAAATGCTGTTTACAACGGAAACAATAAACACAAAAGGCAACAAAATAGGTACACAGCTGTTTGAATCGTTTTACGAATTTAAACATGTGTGTGTAATCTTTTTGTTGAATTGTTATCACATTTGTAAATGTATTTATTAGAAATGCGGAACAGAGCACAATGTTGGAATATGAATGCGGGAAGAAGGAGGAGGTTTTTTTTTTAATATTTGCTGATGTGCGAATAAGTTAATTATGGCCCAAGGAGGTAATTTTGCAAGCATAAGCGAATTTTCGTTGGCTTTTTGACACTAGCTTATGCTTGCTTATGCCTATTATGGTTGGGCCTTAACACTCCAACTGACATTTCAACTGAACGATACCTACTTATAGCAAATAATTGACATCCCTAGGCGTCGATCTTTGTTAAACGAAATGTAGGTACAAGATTCTGAGCATAGATAAAAAATATAAAGATGGGAATCTTCGGCTGTCAAGCTGATTTGCCTACAAGCTCAGACCGTGGTGAATGTCATAAAGTTGCACTAGTAACCTTTACCACACGCACACTAGTGCAACTTTATGATTTTCACCACAAATCGTCGGTTTTTTTTTAAATTTGTCAGTTATTTTAAAAATCTCATGGACATGTTCGTAAAGTATAAAAGCGGGTGAACTGAATTTTTAAGTGCTCACTTCCCTTTATATCATTTTATTTTAAAATTGCATTGGCTTCTAATATTTACGCGTACTAAAATAAGAAACAACAATATTTTTTGTAATAAATAATTGAATAATAAATGTAGGTTAATTAAATCGAAGTGGGAGAAAATTTGTTTGTGAATTATGAAGTTACATAAGTTTTTCTTTAAATTTGTATATGTTAGTTGTTTTTTTGCATGTCCAAATAAAATTGTGTAAAAAAACGACAGCAAAGCAAAACAATTTACATGTTAAATATAACAACAACTATGTCCATATAGAGTTAGATAAGTCCAGATAATTATCTGGAGTTAGCTTTTGTCCCGATAAAAATGCTAATGCCAAACTACGATTATCGTTGTGTTATCGATGATTTACATATATAGAAATGTCAAATGTTTGTTGGTAAGATAATTCAAAACAAAATGGCAGACCGATGCAAAAGGTAAACAAAAATGTTGAAATGTCCCGGTGTCGTTTTTTTCGCCAAACTCCATATGGACATGCAAAAAAACACAGCTGTTGCTTGTATACTCCCTTAGTTTTTTGATCTCCACAGAAACGAACTATCAAAATTTGTCTGGATAAAGGCTCCCCCAAACCAACGCGAATCATTCGCCCTCGACGCGAAATCATTCACAATAACGCAAAATATGAAAGATACACAATGCAAAACGAATACAAAAAACTGACTGCGAATGATTCGCTATGATTTCGCGTTGGTTTGGGGGAGCCTTAATACAATTATTGAATGAATTTTGTTTTTGCTTTTAGTTATCTTTCAATCGCAAATAAAGTATGTTAATTTAAATCAGTGGTTCAGCAATTTTAATTAACCGATTTCTGAACCACAGAATAAATAATGAGCCACGTTTATACAACTTTTATGAGTTTAAAAAGTAATAACAAATCATATTCAACAAATAGCTGATGAATTTCCAAATTTAAGTCTGCTGTTACAAGAGGACTCTTTTGAGTCATGACTTTCACCATTCAAAAGTTATCGGGTACTAGCAGACTAAAGCCTTAACTACATTGGCCAAGAAAGTGAAAAAGTATAAAAGTGAACATTTTCAAACTCATTTTTAGATAATGTTTCTTACTGGAAAACATATTTAAATGATGCAGAAAGCTTAAATTTTGGTTTAAAAAAAAATTCGTATATTTTTTCACAAAACAACTGCGCTAGCGGGAAAAAAAATATTTTTATTGTCGTAATTTTGCAAAAAGTGGCCAATGTAGTAAAGCCTTAAGGGCCATGTTGTTAAAAAGTGCTTAAAATTTTGAACTGTGGTTCATCAAGTTTAACTTGCTGATTCCGGTGCACATATATTAGAAGAAGAAATTTCACGTTAACAAACATACCTGTCAGTGTGTAGACAATACAAATACATACATACAATTTTTTGAAAAAAATTATTTAAAAAAAATGATTTAAATTTATTAAAATTTTATTTTCACAACTATTATAAATTTTGTATTTTTGCGACGCGTTTCTGTTTGATTAGATCATCATTGGGTGTAAGATGTTGACCTGCGGTGTTGTGTAGCCAAAGTTTACTTTCAATTTCAATTATATTAAATCAAACCGTAGCAAAAACTCAAAATTAGTAATTATAGTTGTGAAAATTAAAATTTTAATACATTTATGATAGTTTGTATTACTTCGTTTCTATATTGCTTGTATTAGTGAATATGGTGACGCTTAAAGCTAGTCAGTCATTTTATAATTTATATTCAGTTTAGCATCCGAGCACACATAATATTTCTTATTATTGTCAGCCAATATTTAAGGTTGGTATTTATTATTAATTAATCTATTATACCTAACGATCACCAATTTATTAATCTATGATATTCTTGAAGACAATATTCTTATTAATGCAAGCTATAGCTTTGTGTCTCATAGATAGAATATTCAAGATAAAAGTATCTCCGATTTAATGTAATGATTTGTATATCTGAGATTGATTACAAATGGTGCAAAGGGTCTCAGACCCTGATACAAAATACAATACCGGCACGAATTTCATAAATGTTATCGTTAGTTTGCATGGAAACTCCATTTTTTCTGTGATTGCGTCACTAAGCCCCGATGCTATTTTTTCGTCCGAAACACACCTATTTTGTATGCTTCGATCAGTTAAAAATCAAAAAAAAAAAATTTTTTGTAGCCGCCTCCACCCTAAATTTTCAATTTTACCGCCCTCAACTTTTGCCACCGGGGGAAAATTCCTGGTTTGCCCCCCACGCCTGCCAGATCAGGCCCTGTTTACATTCTATTCGTGAACAATGACTAGGGACAAACGTGGTTAAAATTTTGATTCGTGTTTCTGCTGAGGTTCAACGACGGCTCAAGCATGTAATTGGTTACTATCACATTTTGGATTTTCAGCCCATCTTAAATCCAACTGAGCCAAATGGATCGGATGACTGTGTTGCTTATGGCCAGCTTAAGAGTTTTAATTCAATTGGTCATTTAACTATAATAATAAGGGTATTCTATTTATGCATGCAACGTATAATAAAATCATCGTAATACTACGTTTTCATTAGACCAAATGAGGTGATTTCGATGAAAATTTCCAAATTCGATACGAAATCATCTCATTACTCATACAAATTCTCATTTTTAAATAAGACAATTTCAAACAAATTTTCTCGAAATAAGTTTTTTTAACATATTATTATAATAGAGTCAATGCAGAATACAAAAACAGAACAGAGATATTAAAAAAAGTGCGACCGCACCTCTAGGAACAATATTTCAAACGCATCCCAATAGTTCCGAGGTGAATTTTGAAACGTCATTTTTTTCCAAACTCGGTGATATTTTTCTTCAGTGCGTCTAAAAAAAACAAATAATAAGGGTATTCATGCAACGTCGTAAGTTTACAAATTGTGTAAAATGATTAGTTTACGCAAAAGTTTGCATGAACGACCTTTTTATTAATTTGGTTAAATGCTGTAACCCTGTTCCATGGTTTAGTCCCAAACAGTTTCAAACAGTTTCAGACCGCCAGATTTGGTGCGGACCAGTACAATTTTTCAAGTGTGGAACGACTTCGGACTAAATCTGGCGGTTTCAAACTGTTTGAAAGTCGGCAAGGAACAGACCTTGTGTAATTGAATCAGCTGTTCGTTAAACGTCAAATATTTGGGCGCGTTTAGCTCGGGTCGAGGAGTTGGTTTTACAGATAGTGCATTATGGTCTGTTTATTTGCATGTGTGTGTACAAATATATATTTGTTTTAATAGATACGTGTAGTAAGTACTCCTGTTAATTCAATTATATTTGTTTTGCATTGAAATAAATACATCAATGCCATTCATTTTGTTGGAATCTCAATACCATTTCAACTCAACTCAAGTGACAAAAAACCTGGAGCTCCTGGAGAAGTGAGGAAAAGTAAAATGAATCATCCCTCTCTTTTTTTTGTAACATCTTCCGACTATTTAGAATCTTCCAAACCAGTGCGAATCATTCGTTGACCAAAAAACTGTATTTGTGAATGCTTCTCTATAATTTCACGTTGGTTGGGCAGAGCCTTTAATCGTTGAGTAAATGTAGTTCTTCTAATTATTTTTTTTTTGTGTAAACTACGTTTTAATTCACAACTTTTATCACCAACTAATTGCAATGCAATAATTACAGAACACATTCAGAGCTTTTTTAGTCCTCCGAGATATCATTTGTATCATGTTCCTAAACATGCCTTATTCTAAAAGTCACAAACACGCCTAATTCAATCTCTAAAAGTCACAATGACGTTTGGATAAGTTTAACCAAATATTTGGTTAATTTTCCGCAGCTAAATCCTTAGATAAAATTAACCAAATTGCGTAAACCATTTCCCATACTAAATTTGACAGTTCATTAACCAAAAGATAAAATTAACCAAATCGTAAACTTATCTAGTGTTTTACGCAGTTGCATGAATACCCCTAATATGTTAAAATAATAAATAAAATGTCTAATGTCAATGATTTATTCGGCGTATAATTTGAATTCTGCCTATGGAAACTGGTTCCCTGGATGCAAGACGCTCATCCAACAGGCAATGGCTAAGATCAGGCAAATCCAGCATTGTTTGTGTTGAAGGAGCGCATCAGGAAAGGAAGGGCTGGAGAGAAACGTTTGGGGTAGCTGGCCAAGTGGAAAACTGCTGAAGAAGGATCCATTGGAAGTTTATTTGTTGCATTTCCCCAACATTGAAATCAAATGTTCTGAAATACAATTGCCTTTCCAGGCGTGTAAAGAAGTTTAGTGATCTTATTTTGAAGGCAACCGAACCTCCAATGATGTTGTTCAATCTTTACGATGATTAACTGAAAACCATTTCGTCCTACAAAGCTTTCAGTCGATTTATTTTGATCACCAGAGCCTCGAACGTAAAACACCGAACGAACAAAGATCATTCTGAAGCCAGATAAAACAACAACCACAGAAGTTCATCACATTTGGCCAACGTTGCAATAAATTTATATGAAATTCTTGCAAGTGCTGGATACAAAGCGTTGCCATTTCAAAACTACTTGGTGGATTTTGATGGTTGAAGCGGATTTTAGCCTTTATTTAAACCTTCTAAGTTATTTTAAAAAACATTTCCAATTTAAACAAAAATTTCGAAAAATTTTCCCATAGAACTAGTATCATCATATTCTTATTGAAATTCGAAAAAAGACGAAAATAGTTTTTTGAGACAATTTTTTGAAATCTTTGCTCGAATTGGAAATGGTTTTTGAAATAAGTTAGAATACCTTAATTAAGACTAAGAACCGTTTCAATAATCAAAATCCAGCAAGTAGTTTTGAAATGGCAACGTTTTGTATCCAGCACTTGCAAGAGTTTCATATAAATTTCTTGCAAGTGTTAAATACAAAGCGTTGTCATTTCAAAACTACTTGGTAGATTTTGATGGTTGAAGCGGATTTTAGCCTTTATTGAAACCTTCTAAGTTATTTTAAAAAACATTTCCAATTTAAACAAAAATTTCGAAAAATTTTCCCATAGAACTAGTATCATCATATTCTTATTGAAATTCGAAAAAAGACGAATATAGTTTTTTGAGACAATTTTTTGAAATCTTTGCTCGAATTGGAAATGGTTTTTGAAATAAGTTAGAATACCTTAATTAAGACTAAGAACCGTTTCAATAATCAAAATCCAGCAAGTAGTTTTGAAATGGCAACGTTTTGTATCCAGCACTTGCAAGAATTTCATATAAATTTCTTGCAAGTGTTAAATACAAAGCGTTGTCATTTCTAAACTACTTGGTGGATTTTGATGATTGAAGCGGTTTTTAGCCTTAATTTAAGCCTTCTAAGTTATTTCAAAACCCATTTCCAATTTAAACAAAAATTTCGAAAAATTTGCCCATAGAACTTGTATCATCATATTCTTGAAATTCGAAAAAAAACGAAAATACTTTTTTAAGACAATTTTTTGAAATCTTTGCTCGAATTGAAAATGGGTTGCAAGTGCTTCCAATTCGAGCAAAGATTTCAAAAAATTGTCTCAAAAAACTATATTCGTCTTTTTTCGAATTTCAATAAGAATATGATGATACTAGTTCTATGGGAAAATTTTTCGAAATTTTTGTTTAAATTGGAAATGTTTTTTAAAATAACTTAGAAGGTTTCAATAAAGGCTAAAATCCGCTTCAACCATCAAAATCTACCAAGTAGTTTTGAAATGACAACGCTTTGTATTTAACACTTGCAAGAAATTTATATGAAACTCTTGCAAGTGCTGGATACAAAACGTTGCCATTTCAAAACTACTTGCTGGATTTTGATTATTGATACGGTTCTTAGTCTTAATTAAGGTCTTTTAAGTTATTTTAAAAACCATTTCCAATTCGAGCAAAGATTTCAAAAAATTGTCTCAAAAAACTATATTCGTCTTTTTTCGAATTTCAATAAGAATATGATGATACTAGTTCTATGGGAAAATTTTTCGAAATTTTTGTTTAAATTGGAAATGTTTTTTAAAATAACTTAGAAGGTTTCAATAAAGGCTAAAATCCGCTTCAACCATCAAAATCTACCAAGTAGTTTTGAAATGACAACGTTTTGTATCCAGCACTTGCAACCCATTTTCAATTCGAGCAAAGATTTCAAAAAATTGTCTTAAAAAAGTATTTTCGTTTTTTTTCGAATTTCAAGAATATGATGATACAAGTTCTATGGGCAAATTTTTCGAAATTTTTGTTTAAATTGGAAATGGGTTTTGAAATAACTTAGGAGGCTTAAATTAAGGCTAAAAACCGCTTCAATCATCAAAATCCACCAAGTAGTTTAGAAATGACAACGCTTTGTATTTAACACTTGCAAGAAATTTATATGAAATTCTTGCAAGTGCTGGATACAAAACGTTGCCATTTCAAAACTACTTGCTGGATTTTGATTATTGAAACGGTTCTTAGTCTTAATTAAGGTATTCTAACTTATTTCAAAAACCATTTCCAATTCGAGCAAAGATTTCAAAAAATTGTCTCAAAAAACTATTTTCGTCTTTTTTCGAATTTCAATAAGAATATGATGATACTAGTTCTATGGGAAAATTTTTCGAAATTTTTGTTTAAATTGGAAATGTTTTTTAAAATAACTTAGAAGGTTTCAATAAAGGCTAAAATCCGCTTCAACCATCAAAATCTACCAAGTAGTTTTGAAATGACAACGCTTTGTATTTAACACTTGCAAGAAATTTATATGAAACTCTTGCAAGTGCTGGATACAAAACGTTGCCATTTCAAAACTACTTGCTGGATTTTGATTATTGAAACGGTTCTTAGTCTTAATTAAGGTATTCTAACTTATTTCAAAAACCATTTCCAATTCGAGCAAAGATTTCAAAAAATTGTCTCAAAAAACTATATTCGTCTTTTTTCGAATTTCAATAAGAATATGATGATACTAGTTCTATGGGAAAATTTTTCGAAATTTTTGTTTAAATTGGAAATGTTTTTTAAAATAACTTAGAAGGTTTCAATAAAGGCTAAAATCCGCTTCAACCATCAAAATCTACCAAGTAGTTTTGAAATGACAACGCTTTGTATTTAACACTTGCAAGAAATTTATATGAAACTCTTGCAAGTGCTGGATACAAAACGTTGCCATTTCAAAACTACTTGCTGGATTTTGATTATTGAAACGGTTCTTAGTCTTAATTAAGGTATTCTAACTTATTTCAAAAACCATTTCCAATTCGAGCAAAGATTTCAAAAAATTGTCTCAAAAAACTATTTTCGTCTTTTTTCGAATTTCAATAAGAATATGATGATACTAGTTCTATGGGAAAATTTTTCGAAATTTTTGTTTAAATTGGAAATGTTTTTTAAAATAACTTAGAAGGTTTCAATAAAGGCTAAAATCCGCTTCAACCATCAAAATCTACCAAGTAGTTTTGAAATGACAACGCTTTGTATTTAACACTTGCAAGAAATTTATATGAAACTCTTGCAAGTGCTGGATACAAAACGTTGCCATTTCAAAACTACTTGCTGGATTTTGATTATTGAAACGGTTCTTAGTCTTAATTAAGGTCTTTTAAGTTATTTTAAAACCCATTTTCAATTCGAGCAAAGATTTCAAAAAATTGTCTTAAAAAAGTATTTTCGTTTTTTTTCGAATTTCAAGAATATGATGATACAAGTTCTATGGGCAAATTTTTCGAAATTTTTGTTTAAATTGGAAATGGGTTTTGAAATAACTTAGAAGGCTTAAATTAAGGCTAAAAACCGCTTCAATCATCAAAATCCACCAAGTAGTTTAGAAATGACAACGCTTTGTATTTAACACTTGCAAGAAATTTATATGAAATTCTTGCAAGTGCTGGATACAAAACGTTGCCATTTCAAAACTACTTGCTGGATTTTGATTATTGAAACGGTTCTTAGTCTTAATTAAGGTATTCTAACTTATTTCAAAAACCATTTCCAATTCGAGCAAAGATTTCAAAAAATTGTCTCAAAAAACTATATTCGTCTTTTTTCGAATTTCAATAAGAATATGATGATACTAGTTCTATGGGAAAATTTTTCGAAATTTTTGTTTAAATTGGAAATGTTTTTTAAAATAACTTAGAAGGTTTCAATAAAGGCTAAAATCCGCTTCAACCATCAAAATCTACCAAGTAGTTTTGAAATGACAACGCTTTGTATTTAACACTTGCAAGAAATTTATATGAAACTCTTGCAAGTGCTGGATACAAAACGTTGCCATTTCAAAACTACTTGCTGGATTTTGATTATTGAAACGGTTCTTAGTCTTAATTAAGGTATTCTAACTTATTTCAAAAACCATTTCCAATTCGAGCAAAGATTTCAAAAAATTGTCTCAAAAAACTATTTTCGTCTTTTTTCGAATTTCAATAAGAATATGATGATACTAGTTCTATGGGAAAATTTTTCGAAATTTTTGTTTAAATTGGAAATGTTTTTTAAAATAACTTAGAAGGTTTAAATAAAGGCTAAAATCCGCTTCAACCATCAAAATCCACCAAGTAGTTTTGAAATGGCAACGCTTTGTATCCAGCACTTGCAAGAATTTCATATAAATTTATTGCAACGTTGGCCAAATGTGATGAACTTCTGTGGTTGTTGTTTTATCTGGCTTCAGAATGATCTTTGTTCGTTCGGTGTTTTACGTTCGAGGCTCTGGTGATCAAAATAAATCGACTGAAAGCTTTGTAGGACGAAATGGTTTTCAGTTAATCATCGTAAAGATTGAACAACATCATTGGAGGTTCGGTTGCCTTCAAAATAAGATCACTAAACTTCTTTACACGCCTGGAAAGGCAATTGTATTTCAGAACATTTGATTTCAATGTTGGGGAAATGCAACAAATAAACTTCCAATGGATCCTTCTTCAGCAGTTTTCCACTTGGCCAGCTACCCCAAACGTTTCTCTCCAGCCCTTCCTTTCCTGATGCGCTCCTTCAACACAAACAATGCTGGATTTGCCTGATCTTAGCCATTGCCTGTTGGATGAGCGTCTTGCATCCAGGGAACCAGTTTCCATAGGCAGAATTCAAATTATACGCCGAATAAATCATTGACATTAGACATTTTATTTATTATTTTAACATATTATGTCTGTTCACGTACTTCCCAAAACTACGAATTTCTACGAATTTTATTTTTTTCATATGAGCTTTGACATAACTTTGGGCTAAATTCGTAGAAATTCGTAGTTTTGGGAGGTACGCGAACAGACATATTAAGGGTATTCATACAACATCGTAAAGTCGTCGTAATCGTTGTAAACTTTTAAACTTCGTAATTCTGTCACAATTTGTATGGAAAATTTGACAGATTTACGAAGTTTACAACTTTACGATGTTTACGACGAGTTTACGCTGTTGCATGAATACCCATATTATTTGTTTTTTTTAGACGCACTGAAGAAAAATATCACCGAGTTTGGAAAAAAAAAAATCGAACTGTCAAAACAAAACAAACTCACCGCGTTAAATTGTTGTTGCAATTCACATCTATATTCATCGACACGAGTGAAATTACAAAAACAACAATGTAAACAAATGGGTTTTGGGGGGTGAAACGTACGAAAGTTTCCCATCTTTATTTGTTTATCCGAGTCACTGTCAGTCAAGAATCGGTCAAGTCAAATTTACAGTCAAGACTTAAGCCTGGAATCATCAGTCAAGTCTTCGATCCAAGGATGAGTCGCAGCAGAGTTCTAGTTTCAAAATCATTAAGATGCTATGGCCGCCCATGGCCACATATTGTTTACATACATTAAAAAAAATATTATGGGTATTCATACAACAGCGTAAACTCGTCGTAATCGTTGTAAAGTTTAAAACTTCGTAATTCTGTCACAATTTGTATGGAAAATTTGACAGATTTACGAAGTTTGAAACTTTACAACGATTACGACGAGTTTACGCTGTTGAATGAATACCCTTATTAATTTTATATCAAATTTTCTCAACAAACTGAGTATTCTGTTATTTATATAGTACAGGTAAAATAGGATAAATAAAACAAAAAAATTAGTACCATCATGAAACTTGGTGAAAACGTTTCATGTACTAAGAGAATGAAAAATCAAGAGTCTATAAAAATATTTCACATGGAAGGGTGTTTTTTTGAGGGGGAGAGGGGGGAAGTTGTGGTGTATCAAACAGAAAAAATAACTTTGGTGCAACATTCGCATATGACACATGTTTTTAAGGTAGTTTTAAATGCTGAATCAAATGACACCAAAACCAAGTCAATACGGCCTCCTTGAAAAAAGTTATTATCATTTTAATGTAACGATGACTATATTTTCAGTATGAAAGTAAAATAGTAGGTACCGGAAATCAGTTGAAAATAATGGTTCGTCGATGAAACTTGGCATCAATGGTTCATTTATCATGAAAAACAATAATAAGAAGAGTCTATAAAAATATCTGTGTTTAAAGGGTGTTTTTTTGAGGGTTTTGGTGGGTTGGGGTTATGGTGGGATTATTGCCATAGAACCTATTACAAAAATGGTACCCTCATGAAACTTTATAAAAATGTTGTTTGAACTACCAAAATGAAGAATCAAAAGTCTTATAAAAATATCTATATGATAGAAGGATGTTTTCTATGGGTGAAGGAATGTATAAAACTTTTTCCAAAAACTAAAACTCTTTCCAAAAGCATATAAAACCCTTTACCCAAGCCCAAAAAACACCCTTTCTTCCTTGATATTTTTGTAAACTCCGTAAATTCTTCATTCTCACAGTAAATGAAACACTTTTACCTAGTTTCTTGAGGGTTACCATCCTTTTCCATTTTTTTGACAAATAACCATACACTTCCACCTATCCTCAAAAAACACACCCTTCCATGCAAAATATTTCTATAGACTCTTTTGTTTCTTCATTCTATACGTTAATAGCACATTTTTACAAAATCTCATGGGGGTACCATTTTTGTCACAGGTTTTATGGCAATACTCCCACCACTACCCCAACTCAACAAAAAAACACCCTTTAACCACAGATGGGCACGTTCCGCTGGCTATTCTCAGTTATCCGGATAGCTTTGTGTTGTTGTAATCCCTTGTTAAAAAACAGCTGATAACAGCTGACGCAACAACAACTCAAGTTATCTCAAAATTTTTAGGATAGCTAGATAGCATAGCGAATAAACATTGGAACGCGAGGATTTTTATAGACTCTTCTTATTATTGATTTTCATGACAAATGAACCATTGATGCCAAGTTTCATCGACAGACCGATATTTTCAACTGGTTTTCGGTAATATTTTACTTTTATACTGAAAATATAGTCATCCTTACATAAAAATTAAAATAACTTTTTTCACGGAGGTCATATTGACTTGGTTTTGGTGTCATTTGATTCAGCATTTAAAACTACCTTAAAAACATGTGTCGTATGCTAATGTTGCACCAAAGTTAATTTTTCTGTTTGATACACCACAACTTCCCCCCCTCTACCCTCAAAAAAACACTTCCATGTGAAATATTTTTATAGACTTGATTTTTCATTCTCATAATACATAAGACGTTTTCACCAAGTTTCATGATGGTACTAATTTTTTTTTTATTCGAAAGACTTCGTACTATTTTACCTGTACTAATAATGAAAATAAAAATTTAAACAAATATACTTACTTTTTGAACATATTAGTTACATATTTTAATTGAATTTTGAAATAAAATTAATTACTACACTTTAACAAAATTCCACACATTTTTAACCGGGAAAATCCTTTGATTTTTCTTTGTACTCTGCTGGCATTTCCAAGAGAACGTTGGAATATATTATTTGAATTTTAGTGTATTTTTTTTTTATTTTATAGGTTAATATAATAACAATCGCAATATTTTGTTTTTAATTATTGTTTCAAAAAGGTCCATTAACTAGCTCTGGACATCTCTCAATTTTATCGTTTCCTCAACGATATTATTCAAATCCAACAATTTTTCGATTTGTGTTGGCATGAAATTCATGTTGGATAGTTCCTTTGTCCATGCTCCCACGTCAACCCGCAGTTGCAATCGTATCTTATCATCGTCGGACATTGTACCTCCTGTAAATGGTTGCTGGTTTGTGGATTTTTCTTTAAGGTTCTTCAAACGACGCAATGACTCCTCAGTCCTTTGAACTGACGTTAACACTTCTGTGACTGACATATAATACCTGGAGAAAAACAATTATCCTTACTACATTTTTCAAAGCAACCCGAACGAACATCTACTCACTCTTTAGTTATTCTTACAAAAACTTGTTTCAGAATTCTTTGAACAATATATTCATCAAGTTTGTCACCCAATCCTTGCTGGAAAACTTTGACTGGCTTTAGCATCTGCTCGACATAGCCAGAACTACGACTTGGAACATCTCTGTTAGTCTTTCTATACAAACGTGGCAGATCACTGACTTGCTGAATGCTTTCTATACTCTCAACGGTTAGAATGTCAGTCAGAGCTTTCTCTATCCCAGCTAAATGACCTTGAAGTGTCTCTTTCACATCATCCATTGAATCGCTAAGAACATCGTTATTTTCCGAGATGTTGGAAGAGAGCAGACTAAGGACATAAGGCAACTGCTCAATGAACTTCGTGGTGTCTGCATATAGAAATACCATCATGTTGGTCTTGGAAGCTTTAAGGAATAGATCCTTTCTTTGAAGAGCAATAACTGCATCGTTGATCCAGTGTGAGAGCCTCAAAATAATTTGTATGGTCAATTTGAAAAACTTTGGGAAAACCTCGTAGAGGTATACTCCATCTGACCAACACCGATCAATAGCTTGCAGAGCTGAATTGAAAGGAATCAAATGGAAACTCTCCTCATCGGAGGAGATCTTACTATCATCCAGAACTGGATCTAGAGAAGCCTCGAATTTACCAGCGATTTCTTGAAAACAAATCTGAAAATAAACTGGCAGATTCCATCTGGAATGGAAGCTTTTTGTTTGCGAATGCTGTCGAAACAATTGAATCGACTCGGCACTTTGGAGAATCTCTTCGATTTTCTGAATGAAATCCCTTGTGCACTTGTATTTTATAAAGAAAACTTCTGAATTACCGGGAGCAAAAATCGAAGACATGTGTGCTTCGAGACGTTGCTCAACATCGCTCCAAAAGCTATTGACCAAAAAGTTGAAACCTTTCATTTTATCAGAATATTGCGTTATTCTGAGTAAATCTGTCATGTGCAGCGAAATGAAGTTGAGAACTTTATTGTAAATTCCAGCCAAGCCTTGTGGGGAATTCTGCAGATGATGCTCTGAGATTGTGTTGGTCATGTACGGTCCAACAATGTCTTCTTTAAATACTAGTTCAGCCTCGGGACAAGCATCAAGGGTTATATAGATTCGGAGGCATCGTTCAAGACTCTCACTGGCTGTACTGGTTGACGTCTTCAGGGTTGAATTGAATAAAATTCTAAGTTTCTTAAGGATTTCTTCATTTAGTGTTCCAATCTTCTCCAACTGTTCATTGGTCAAATAATCTTCACAGAATTTCCTGTTGAATTTTAGCTGAATTAACTCAAGAGCCGCCCTTTCTAAATCAACCGGCTTGATATCCCCAGAGTTCAGCTTATTGGTAAGCAGTTCTTCGAGCTTTGCCGTGGTTTCGAAGACTTTCTTTAAACTTTGAAGATTTCTCTTTAAAATTCGTAAATCATTCTTTTGTTTCAAATACCCACTGACTTCTTGTTCGTTTTCTTTGATTAACTCCTTGATACTCAAAATCTCCTCACGGAACACTTCCAAAGGCTTGCGAATAGCTCCAATCGATTGATCTAATCCGACAAGATTAGCTGATAGACTAACAAAGTCAGCATAGTCTTCGTTGATTAGATCAATCATTGAGGATCGTAGGACTTTTAAATAGACTCCAAGATTATCACGGAGTTGCTCTAAGCTGGGCGCATTACGATTTCGGTGGAGGAACTCATCAACTGAGAAATTGGTCTAAACGGACGATGCGTAGATTCGATTAGTTTGGATTTTTTCTATATCACATTTACTTACTTTCATGAACTCGTTTTTATCGAAACAAAGCTCAGTTGATGCAACTGCAACTGTATCTCTATGCGATTGCATATTAAAAGATATTGTTTTCAATCCAAAATTAGGTAGAAAAATTAATTTTGATTTTCGTCGAGAAAATTAAAAATCACAACAAAACAAATTTTGCCAGAGTGTCATTTTTTATTTTGACATCTTTTGTCATGATAAAGGGAGAGTTCGCAAATAGATCAATATTAAAGGGGTACACATAATTTTCGTTTGGTTTTGCATTCTGTTCCATTTACGCCGTGGCTCCATTGGCAAAATTTGAGGCAATGGCAATTGGAGTGGGAATGGCAAGTTATTGCTTGGTGGGCATTTTCATTTCCAGGCAATTTCAGTTATAAAATGTGTGTATAGGAAAATGCTGTTCAAATTCCCTGTTTTTCATAAAATGGAATTTGAATTCACTATACGCGTGTTTTATTATCATCGGGATCTGGATTTACTTTTAACACGTATTACGAAAACAATTTTAGAAAATTTCCCATTATTTTGTTTTTGTATTACGTGTAAAACTTAATCCAGATCCATATCCCGATGATAATTAAACCCGCCTTATATTTTGTCATGTACGTTCTCATATTTTACCCTTTAATTGAAAAAATCGATAAGGAAGCCATTCAAAATTACGGGGAACCCCATATTGCCTCAATTTATTGCCTCGATGATGGAAATCAATAATTGCCTCTCATCTTCTAGCCAATATTGTCATTGCCATTGACAAGCGTCTCCATTTGCATTATTCAAGGCAATAGCAATGAGTGAGGCGATATATTGCCTCAAATATTGCCAATGGAGCCCCTGGGTTACGGAAAATTTGGAGTAGGAGGAATGCAAAAGTAGTGGAAAAGGAGTACTTCAAACATCCAATGGAAACGACAATAGGCGTATTTTGTTGACCTCCTTAACGTGAACACTACGCTGTGGCTCCATTGGCAATTTTTGAGGCAGTTGCAATTGGAATGGCAGTTTATTGCTTGAGTGGGCATTTTCATTGCCAGGCAATTTCACTTATGAAATGTGTGTATTGAAATATTTGACTTCAAATGCAGTCAAATGCTGTTAAAATCCCCTGTTTTTAATAAAATTTAATTTTAATTCACTATATTTTGTCATGTGCGTTCTCATATCCTACGATTTAATTGAAAAAATCAATAAGGGTATTCATTCAACAGCGTAAACTCGTCGTAAACATCGTAAAGTTTTAAACTTCGTAAATCTGTCAAATTTTCCATACAAATTGTGACAGAATTACGAAGTTTAAGAGTTTACAACGTTTACGACGACTTTACGCTGAATACCCTTAATAAAAAAAAGCCATTCACAATCACGGGGAACCCCATTTTTCCTCAATTTATTGCCTTGACGATGGAAATCAATAATTGCCTCTAATCTTCTAGGCAATATTGCCATTGCCTTTGACAAAGCGTCTCCATTTGCATTATAAAAGGCAATAGCAATGAGTGAGGCAATTTATTGCCTCAAATATAGCCAATGGAGCCCCTGGGTTAAAGTGGTTTTCGTTTGGTTTTGCGTTCTGTTCCATTCCTATGAAATATGAAAAATTTGGAGAAGTAGCAATGAAAAAGGAGTGGAAAAGGAGTACTCCGAACAGCCAATCAAAAACGACATAAGAAATACTTCACATTAGGGAAAATTATTAATGAAAATTCAATTTGTACTTCACTTCACCGCTGAATCTTCGTCTAAATTTAACTTCTCCTTCGCACTCAAAAGCCTTAAGGGAAAACTAGGGGACTGTATAACCCTATCCAATGCTAAACAACTACAAAAAAAAATTGTCGTCAGCAATGTTTCGCGTTGGTTTGGGAGAGCCTTCAACGTGATTTTCTTCACGCTTTTTTGACATGTATACTCAATGGGATAAGGGCTATAACTGGGATTCAGAAATTGAAGAAAAAGTTCAGATCATATTTCAAATTTGTATTCTATGCTGTTTTCTATTGTATGTTTGGAGTACTTCATTTGCAGTTTCTTTAAATTCCATAGGAGTGGAACAGAACAGAAAACCAAACGTAAAACGAAAATTTAACGGTCAAACCTCATCCAAGCTCAACTTAACTTGAAAAGGGTACCAATAATTTAAAATTGTATGCTTTGAAAAAAAGTGTGATAATTTCTTATTTTAAAAATAAATAATGACTCAAAAACTGAATTAGCAACATCAATTATTCTGCAAGAAATTTTGCTTTAATTGACTATCTGTGCTGAGTATGCATTTCTTCTGATTTATATTAAAATTCAGCGACAGTAGTTCAGAGCGTTTGCAGTATTATTTCTTTTTCCATTGGGCATCCAGAAGCATTTTGAAGCGTCCGGAAGTCTTCAACCATTCCATTGACACAAAAATCCTCTTTCGACGATTCTTATGTCGTTTTTGTTTTGTTTTGCCTTTTGTTCCACTCCTATGGAATTTGGAGTAGTAGCACTGAAAAAGGAGTGAAAAGGAGTACTCCAAACATCTAATCGAAAACGCACATTAAAAGAGAATTGCGGTTCTCGATTTGAAACCAGAGACCCTACTATGTTGTTGTCGTTCCGAGTGTACTTTTTATGTACTCTCTATTTCTAAAACGGAATTTAAATCTCCTACTCTCGGATTGATAATAGGTCTGATCCTTTACTTTGGGTTTCTACGATTTTTAGTCCAAACTTGTTGTAATGTTTAAGCAATTTGGTAACATTTACATTTATACCAATTATATCTGTAGAGTAAGATGCCCTCATAAATGAATGAGAGCAAAGATTCAAACTATAATCGTTACAGTTTAATTAAAGTATTCAAGCAAACAAGACGCATTTTATTTCAGTGGAACATTTATTTAGTTAAACAAACAACAAGCATATTAACAACAAACAACAACACTACATTTGGCGACGAGGATAAAAAAAGGTATATACGAGTTTAAAACAAATAAATTCCATTTACATAAATCGAGTCGAAAAAAAAAAAAACAATTTTCAATATGGAAGGTGGTAAAATTCCATTCTTCAATTACAATGAAGATGCCACCAACGCTGGTGATCGTTGGAAGAAATGGATTGCTCGTTTCGAGAATTTTCTCATCGCAAGCGATATCAATAACATTGATAGGCAAAAAGCAATGTTATTGCATTATGCGGGTGAAGATGTTTTCGAGATTTTCCATAATTTGCCTGAGCCGACCGTAACAACAAAGGTAGTAATCGATGAAAAGGGTGAACCAAAAACAATTAACATGAATTGCTTTGAAATAGCGAAACAAAAGCTATTGCAATATTTTTCACCCAAAACGAACGTTGAATTCGAGATATTTTCCTTTCGGCAGGCAAAACAAAATCCTAACGAGACAGTTAGTCAGTTTTATGCAAGGCTTTTGAAATTGAGTGCAAACTGTGATTTCACAGACAGAGACAAAGAAATCAAATCTCAAATTATATGCACAACATCTTCACACAGACTCCGAGATTTTGCATTTCAAACAAAGCCAACTCTTCAGAGGTTGTTAGAAGAGGCAAAAACATATGAAATGTCTGAAGAGCACGCAGTTAAAATCGAAGCGCAACAGCAACAACCCGAGCAGTGTAACCATGTGAGAGCGAGACAACATCATCACACAAAGCGCGCAAACACAAGCAACAAAGATGTACATACAACAAAAAAATTCACAAACAAAAAGCCTAACTGTATGAACTGTGGAAATGATTGGCATTCTAACGGACTCCAACAATGCCCAGCACGAAATGTCTTTTGCAATTCATGCAAAAAGAAAGGACATTTTGCTAAAGTCTGCATGAAAACTAAACCAACAAATACGTTTAAAACCTACAATTTGCAACAAACAGAAAATGAAACACATAAAACAGCATTTAACGTAAATGATTCCAAAAACACTTTGCCAACAGTAACAGTTTCAATTAACAACATGCCAACAAATTTTACAATAGACACAGGATCAACAGCAACAATTATTAGTAACAATATATTTAACAAACTACCGAATAGACCAACACTAACAAAACACACAGGAAAAATCATTCCATACAACTCAAACATATCCTTGCCTATAATTGGAAAATTCACTGCAAATCTAACATTCAAACAACAGTCCATAGCCGAAATAGTATATGTAATAGCCAGCCAAGCAACATCTCTACTTAGTTACAACGCCTCTAAACAGCTTAACATTATCCACATAGTCCAACATATAACAAATAACACCAGTCTTAGCATCAAACAGAAATATCCTGAAGTATTCCGAGGAATAGGAAAACACAACAAACACAAAGTTCATCTTTTCATCGACAAAGATGTACCTCCAGTGGCACAACGCTTCCGCCGAATTCCTTTCCATCTGCGACCAGCTGTTGAAGATGAGATAAACCGACTCTTAAAAGCAGATATCATCGAAAAAGCAACGGGTCCAACACCATGGGTATCACCAGTGGTAATTGTACCGAAACCCCATAACCCGTCTGCTATTCGGATGTGTATTGATATGCGAGCCGCCAACAAAGCCATTCAGAGAGTCAGGAAAGTAACACCAACACTGCAAGATATTATAACATCTCTCAACGGCACAACAGTCTACAGCAAAATCGACCTTAACGAAGGCTATCATCAGATCGAGTTGGATGAGGAATCGAGGTCCATCACAACATTCAACACACACTGTGGAGTGTACAGATACAAAAGATTGAATTTTGGTGTCAACACAGCAGCAGAAGAGTTCCAAGATATCATAAGACAAACGCTGATCAACATCAAAAACGTTTTAAATGTTAGTGACGACATTTTCATCTTCGGAAAAACACAGGCTGAACATGATGCAGCACTGGAAGAGGTCTTCCAACAACTTCGTGCGCATAATCTAACCGTCAACGAGAACAAATGCGTATTCAGCCAACCCCAGCTTAAATTCTTTGGTTTCGTTTTTTTTAAAGACGGAATCCAACCAGATCCGGAGAAAGTAGCAGTTTTTGAAAAACTTCAAACACCTAACAATGTGTCAGAAGTCCGCAGCATCCTAGGTATGTTGAATTTTGCTTTACCTTTTCTTCCCGAACTAGCAACACATACCCAACCCCTGAGAGAGCTCATCCAGAAAAACAAAGAGTTCGTCTGGGAAAGAAAGCACGAGGAGGCACTTACTTTTCTGAAGAAGCTAATGGGAGATGCTTCTAAACTTGCTTACTATGACGTCAACAAACCAACACACCTACATGTCGATGCAGGTCCCGAGGGTCTCTCTGGTATACTGTCACAACACAACAAAAACACCTACGAGATTGTGGCATATGCAAGTCATGCACTTAGCCCAGTCGAAAAACGGTATAGCCAGATAGAGAAGGAGATGCTAGCAGCAACATGGGCAATGGAACATTTTAAGATCTATCTGTACGGAACAAAGTTCACGCTCCATACAGATCACATGCCTTTAATCAGCATTTTTAAAAATCCACTATCTAAACCAACAAGTAGAATTGAGCGTCTCTTACTAAAAACACAACAATATAACTTTAACATTCAACATCAACAAGGTAGCTCAAATCCTGCAGACTATTTTTCCAGACATCCAAATAACAACAATAGTAACAACATAAACAGAAATAACGAAATAGAATAATACGTAAATTTTATAGTTGAAAACGCCTTACCAAAAGCAATTTCACTATCAACAATTCAAAACGAAACTAAACAAGATCCGATTCTACAAACCCTCATCAAAGCAATTACAACAAATCAACACAGTATGTGGAACTGCAAAGAAATAAGTCGATACAAAGGAGTTCGTCAAGAACTTTCCGTAACAGAAGGATGTATCTTGAAAGGAACTCAACTATTACTACCCGAGAAACTTGTCAACACAGCTATCGCCCTAGCACACAAATCTCATATGGGAATAGTCAAAACAAAACAGCTCCTACGAACAAAAATCTGGTTTCCTGACTTGGACAAACGAGTAGAGCAGACAATCTCCCAATGTCACATCTGCCAAGTGGTTACTAACCAAAACAACCGCGAGCCACTTGAAATAGCTGAACCAACATCAACACCATTTGAAAAAGTTTCAATGGATTTCGCTGGACCACTTCCAAATGGGAAGTATTTACTTATCCTGGTCGATGAGTATTCAAAATACCCATTTGTTGAGCAAATAAACTCCACTAAATTCATCGATGTGAAGAGGGTACTGACGAAAATTTTCGCAGCGTTTGGTATCCCACTGAATTTGAAATCTGATAACGGACCACCATTCAGCAGTCATGATTTCAAGGAGTTTATGGAGCAGCACAACATATGCCATCACAAAACAATTCCATACTGGCCAGAGGCGAATGGTGCAGCCGAGAGGATGGTCAAAACCATAAAAAAGTCACTTATGACATCGGAGCTGGAGAATTCCAATTGTATGTCCCAGTTGGACAATTTCTTGATGGACTACCGCTCAACGCCTCAAGCAACAACAGAAGTATCACCATTCGAGTTGATGTTCAACAGGAAGATGAACAATTTTCTTCCTACAATAAACAAACAAAAGAAAAACATTAACAAAAACGAACAGAAAAACAAACTCAAATACAAACACTATGCCGACAAACGAAGGCACATAAGAGAAACAAGTTTCAACATCGGAGACGAAGTCCTTTGCAAACAAAAAAATTGAGCCGTCGCGGGACGCCTGGCAGATGTGAAACATTGGAACTCTTCTCTACATAAAATATGCATGAACAAATTAATTAATAAATTAATAGCCGCATTTTATTATCCACTTGATCTGATCCGGATCAGATCATGATAAATAAAACAAACAGGATCTTATGACGGGAGTGTTATATACCCGTCTCTGTCTGCCTTATGTTTGTTTTTCATGAACCTGCTACCTCTTTTCTTTGCACTACTGAGATAATTCACAATAGCAATTTCTGGATAAAAGAAATAGATCCAGATGAAAAGCAGGATCCCGTGTTGTTCTTCTAATAATTGTTCAGTTTATATTTCGTGAGCGCTCACTGAGCTGACGGAGCAAACATTTTTTTTACTTAGTATTTGACAGCAAAACTGGGGAAATTCTCTGAGCCCTCAGAAATATAAACTGGACAAATGTGTTAAGAATTGATCCAGATCAGCTCATGAGGATAATAAAATGCAGCTAACAACAAAATTAAATTAAATACTGAGAGATATACAATTCGATTCCGAGGGAGACAGTAATATTATTTCTGCTATTTGCATATACATTTCACTATTGTGACTTGAAAAATCTATTACATAGTGGAAAAAAGGAAGTCACAATTAAGGGCGTGTTGAAACATAGATCGGGCTAGTGGTGCGGACAAAAAAACTGCACACCGCGTTCTTTGTGCTGTTACCGCCGGAATACAATTGACGGAACGCAAGTCACGAATTGCGTTGTCTTATCAGATAGAAAGCGGGAAGGTTAAGGTCGTTTAACTAAAACGCCAGTAAAACGACAAAGCTCCACAAACGACAATAATTGTTGTTTGAATGCAAGTAAGAGTTAAGCGTTCTCTTCGGTTTTTCTCCCAACTTAAAGGGTATTTCTTTCAATAAAACGCCAAGTATCGCTTCTAGAGACTGTCATTTTAGTAAAACGACTATCTTAAGGGTGAATTTTAATTTGACCGCCACCGCCTTAAACAGAACGATGTGGAAAAAATCTACAACCTGAATTTGCCGGTGGTGTTCTTTTGTATACAACCGGACATTCCGAAACGTCTAATTGAGAAGACGCCCATCATAATAATTGTTTGTTCAATGTTTTCATAATCACTCACAAAGTAAAACTTCTTAATTAGACTAAAATGCGATTCTATATAAATCAACTAAAATAGAATTTAAGATTTTACTCATTCAGCAAACGAAGAAAAAGTTGAGAAACTTGCAAGTGCCAAACTGATTTTTGAATTGTTGAACAGTAACGAAATCGCAATTTTAGTCGCGTCACATGAATTCCTTTTAGGGCCATTTGTACAAATATTTAACTTGTGGTTCAGCAATTTTAACTCACCGACTTCGGGGAATGGACTGAGGTTCACATACTTGAACCTTGAACCTTCGTTGAACATCAGTGATTCCACCGAAATCAGCCAGTAAGAATATTTGAACCACGGATCAAAATTTGAACCACGTTTGTGCAACGGGTCCTAAGTCGATCGGTTCCGTACGACCATAGTGTATCCCTCCGACTGTTAAGAAAATCATAGCGAATCATTCGCAAAGACAGTTTTTTGTTGTTGTTATTGTGAAAGATTTCGCGTCGTCAGCGAATGTTTCGCGTTGGTTTGGGAGAGCCTTTATAGTTGTACCTTACCCTTAAATAAAAAAAAACGTCAAAATGAGTCGCCTCACGTGAAGCTTTTCTGAACGCCATCAAAAGAAGCGCAAGTAGCGCTTGTGTAAACACCCTTATCTATTGTACTAGATTTTTCATTGTGAATGAAAGAATATAAGAGTGCGAGTAACATGGATATACGTAAATTTCTTCCACTTGGACTCTTCTAGTCGAAAAATGTAAACAAACAATTTTCCCCATTACGATTACAACTTGTTTAAGAGAGTGCGAGTATAAATGAAAGAGATAAAAAATATTTCCCCTTTTTCGTAACGCATTAAGCCACGCCCAAAATCGAGTTTACCCGCCGCATTAGATGTTTCACATCAAAAGAGTTAATAAATTAACTCCACCATTCAACCCCGTTCCGTTGAGGATCATCAAAATCATTGGGTTACAAATTTGGGCCTGCAGAGAAGGAGAAAAGACAATAATTAGAAATTCTTCATTCTTCAAACATTTCTTCAAAAGTGAACAGAACAACACACAAAACCGTTTTAAAAGACCTGATATAAAAAACAAATTAAACTATCCGATACCACGAGAAGAAGAAATTAATAATGAAATTGAGCCGCAGCAAATTGAAATCCAAAATAATTTTGAAATATCAACACCAGCTGACATTGACAGCCACATAACAACAAATAACAGGGATGTAAGTGAGAATGAAATTTTCACCACACCACCAGATTCACCACAGCCAATACAACAACCCTTACACCGAGAACACAAGCGGACCACGAGATGTCAGATGCCACGACGTTTTCGTGATTATATTTTAGAATAATTTTATTAAATTATTAATAAGTTTAATGTAAATATTTGTTTTTATCAATATTAATAAGCAAGGGAGGAAATGTAATGTTTAAGCAATTTGGTAACATTTACATTTATACCAATTATATCTGTAGAGTAACTGGCTGAAAAGATTCAAACTATAATCGTTACAGTTTAATTAAAGTATTCAAGCAAACAAGACGCATTTTATTTCAGTGGAACATTTATTTAGTTAAACAAACAACAAGCATATTAACAACAAACAACAACACTACACTTGTGTCAAACATTTTTTTTTATATGAACTTTGACACAACTTTGGACTAAAATGCGCAGAAATGCACAGAAAATCACAGAAATTCAAAGTAAAGGAACAGACCTAATATTTCAAATGTTCGTCCCTTGCAACACGTTTTCGTATGTCAAAAGCTTGAAATACGAAAAAGTTTTTCTAATAAATGGGATGACGGAACGAAAGAGGAATGTCTTAAAATGTAAGTTTTAACTATGAAAAAAGTACACCGTTTTTTTTAAATAACTCAGATTTTTTTGGTGGTGGGTGTGTTGGAGTTTGGAGTAGAGTTTGCTGGAGGAGGTTCGGGAGGTGAGTCTAGAACTGGGACAAAAGAACCAGACCCAAATGCAGACACTACTCCATCAGGCGGACTCTACCAAAAGATCTATCAAAAAGTTACATATTCAGCCATATTATGAGTCTCACGTCAACAACATTTCATGCGGAAAAGTTTACATTTCACTTTTCGCCTATTGTGACTTTCACCCGGAAAAAGAAAATTTCCTTTTTTTGTAAGTACTCATTAAGGGCGAAATATTTTCCACGTGAAACTCATAATAAGGCTGATTAAAACAAAAATTTTCTTTTGTCTAATTCCTAGACCTACCTTTAGAATATCCTTCGTTAGACACTATAGACTAAGAGCCCACAGCAGATTTTGGGTGTGTACGATAGCAAAAAAAGAAGTATAGGCGTCGAAAGCTCCATTAAAGGCTATTTAAAAAATCAAAGTCTTGCAGTCCACAACTGGGGCTTTTGCGAGTAAGTGCATCGAAAAAAAAAATATGAATGCAACTTCGAGGATAATCGTGTTATCCGAAATTGGCTTTCACCTTTTCCTAGATAAGCTCCGCGGATCACATATCACGGAATCTGAGATCATTTAAGTGTTTAATTCGCCCTGCCAGACTGTTTAAAAAAAACCGTTTTTCACTCAGAATTTTGAATTTTTTAAACGGTCGGGTAGGGCCAACTATACACTCAAATGGTTTCAGATTCCGTGATATGTGATCTGAGGACCTTATCTACGGAGGAGTGAAAACCAATTTCGAATAACACGATTATCCTCGAAGTTGCATTCATATTTTTTTTTCGATGCACTGTTTCTCAGAAAGGCCCCAGTTGTGGACTGCAAGACTTTGATTTTTTAAATAGTCTTTATGAAGCTTTCGACGCCTATACTTCTTTTGTTGCTATCGTTCACACCCAAAATCTGCTGTGGGCTCTCGGTCTACTATACTCGATGCAAAAAATAAATATGGACATTAGGGTGGTCCTTTTATTGGGTTTTGAAATTCCGAGCTTGATAGGTATCAAATGGCTCTTTATAGAAACAAAATTTCCCAATTTTTTCATTTTTTTTTCACCCCTTCGTCTCCCTCTTTTCACTTTATGTTACTAACTATGGGTTAAGGGGGACTCTTAAAACACACAAAAAATATCAGAGCGCATAGATTAAAAATAGAAAAAAATCGCGTTGGAGGGGGTTTATTTCCCCCCGTTCAGGCCGTAGGGGTAATTTTCTAAAAAGTTGACCCAAAAAATTTGCTATAGCTTTTTTTTTTAAAGCCACGAGTCTTTTCTCAAGCATGCTTTTTAAATCAAGTTCTAATTATATATAGATTTTGAAAACATAATATTCTAACTTAAAAAATAATTCTTTTTCTGAAGTTTTGCCCCTATATTGGTGAATCCTTTGTTCAGTTTATATTTCATGAGCGCTCACTGAGCTGACGGAGCAAAAATTTTTTTACTTAGTATTTGACAGCAAAACTGGGGAAATTCTCTTAGCCCTCAGAAATATAAACTGGACAGTTAAATAGAAACTTTTTGCTGACACACAAAAAGTGAAATAAAAAATAATTGTGTATCTACTCCTAACTTACAAATAATAGTTTTTCTTAATTTGTTTATTAAATTCTTTGTTTTTGAGTGCACAATTAATTCGAAAGGAATGTTAAAAAAATATGAAATCGCACCGCAGTTTGTTTTGACTTTTGAGTTTGAATGTATAAGTTCTTCTCGAGTGAATTCTGATTTCAAATCGAGAAGCGATATCCTCTTCTCAGAACCGTCAGAAGAGGATTTTTGTACAAGTGGAATGGTTTCAGAAGACTTCGGTACGCTTCTTAATGTATAATGGAAAACGACATAAGCATCTAGCATTTTAATTTTTTTGTTTATATCGCAATAGTTAGAAGGAATATTTGACGTTTTCTGAATATTTCTCACCTTATTCCAGAATCCGGAGAACATAATTAATCAAGAAACAATTCCACTATCAGATTTTGTATCCACCTTCGAGGATAAAAACAAAAAAAATTTTTAGAAAAGAAAAAAAAAAAGTTTTATTTTCTTGTTTTCGCAAAATGTTTTTTTTTTTTGAGTGTGTTCTATTTGTTATTATTTTTTTAACCTCTCAATTTGTTTTACCTTTTATCTTGAATCTGTTTAATATGTGCTTATACTTAATGAATTCAAGCCCATTTTAAAATAAGTTTTTATAAACTTTTAAGTTTTAATTCTTTATATTAAATTGTTGATGTCTTTAAATTCTGTTCTGTTTAAACTTAAAATAAAATATTTTCTTTATAACATAATAATTATTGCAAAACAAAATTGTTATTACATAATTATAATTATTTATAAAAAAAAACTTCGATAAATCACAGCAAATGACTTTCTGTATAATGTACCGAATCAAACGTTAACAGATCAATTCTAAATTTTATTGAAAATTGTGTAAGAGATAGCAATTGGATAAAATAAATAATAAATTTAAAAAAAGTGTTTCCTGTTTTTCCTTAAATCATTTACACGTTACATTTTAGGTATGTCTTTCAACGTGCAAGCATAAAATTGATTGAACGATCAAAGATTTTAATGATACGTAATGTGTAAATGAGCAATTCAAGAACGCGCCTAAATTGTAATATTTCATTAGATTAAAAATCACTTCTTAAGGTAAATTGTAAATCTGTATTTTTTAGAATACAAAACACGAGGCTTCTTTTTTGCTTTCTGCCTTCTCTTCGTTTTAATACAAGATTTTTTTTGTTTTAAATTTACAATTGTATATATAATTTTTTTTTGTTTCCTATATGGCGATTAATCGATATACTGCGCTAACCAACGGAATCCTTCACCATAGCCTTGTCTTTTTAACACTGAGCACATAAATAATTCTAATGGACGACCGGGTAAGTCTGATCGAGCTACTTTACCCTGAAAAGTGAATCGAAACTTATTAGAAAAAAAAAACAAGAATCATTATTTAAAATTACCTTTCCTGTGGTAAGTCTGTACAGACCAAAATCGTTTCTCAATTCATCTTCACTGGCAGCACCGGGCTTATCGATTTTGTTACCGAGGATCAAAATGGGACAATTTGAGAGAGCCTCATCTGTTAGTAGGGAGTCCAATTCATTTTTACTCTCTTGGAAACGGCTACGATCCCAAGCATCTATTAAGAAAACGATAGCGTCTACTGCTGGGAAGTAGTCTTTCCACACACGACGTGCTATAAAAATGAAGTAATTAATTATAAAATGTTTACGTAATGTATGTATATATACATAATGATGTCCTTATTATTAAGTAAGAAATATTGAAAACTTTTTTGGAACAAAATAGGTAAAGAATTTATCGATCTATCTATCTATCTCATAATGCATGTAAACAAAATGTTGAAAAATACTAAAAATTATATTCGCTGCCAGCCATAAGAATACTCTTTCACGCTACTCTTTTTCTGGGACCCTTTGTTTTACCTACGTTGAAAATTTAAATGATTGATTTTGAGATGTTTAGAAAGTAGAATCTATAGTTATTTTAATGCCAAAATAAAGTTCTTGTCTTAATTATTATTTCTGGCCAAAAAAAAAACTTTTTGGCCCAGCCTTTCACATAAAATGAATTTTATTATTTGAAGGATTGATTTACGTTACCAATGATAAATGAAATATTAAAAAATATTAAATGTGGAAAGTTGGGTATATCTAAATATTTTTTTGGCTAAAAAATATTAATTATGTCGTGAGTTGTAAGATTTCTAGCAGTTATGTGCCAATCAGAAATGTGCATCTATTGTCTATGATTCTGAGACAATATTGTTTTGGTCTGGACAAACATCAAGAAGAAAAAAGAAGCGAAATTAGAACGAAAGTACATATTTCTAATAAGATCAATTGATATTTGCCTTCTAAAAGATTTCATATATGCCAACATATATTTGTATGTACAGTGTTGGACAGAGAATCAGCACACATTAGTGAATCGGATTTTATTAAGGAAAATCTGTATTTTTTCTATGTTCTTGGAACATAATTTATTGAAAACTCTTTAATTCAACCTTGAAAAACTTAAATATATACAAAAAAAGAATTAAGCAAAATAACAACAACACAAAATCATTAACTAAAATGTGTTGGTGTAATATGTGGTGGACACAGAATTAGCACAAGTACGAAATAAAATAATTTATCACTAAAACAAGAAGTTTTTTTCTAATATTTTGTTGGGTACCCTTTCTGCTTTAACACAGCCTTAAACCGCCGAGAAATACTCGCCTCTAGGTGCTGGCATTGATGAACAGGAATGCTGTTCCAGCTATCCCTAATTGCCTCCCAAAGTTCTGCTAAATTCCTTGGCTTCTTTGGTCCAACCTGATATTTAACATCGTTCCATAGATTTTCTATGGGCTTCAGGTCAGGACTCTGTGCAGGCCAAGGCAAAAAGTTTATTTGCTGATCACTTATCCACTGCTTAACCAGCTGGGAAGTGTATTAAGGATCATTATCATGCATGAATGTCCATGATAATGGTAAATTATCGTCTGCAAAGGGCTCCATATGGTTTTTTTTAAATGTTCTTGTACTGATGCTGGCCCGTTTGCTGCTCTATTTTCGAAATAGGCCCTACACAGCACCATGAAAACGCAGCCCACACCATATACACTCACCACCGTGTTTCATAGTTTAAACTGTGTAACGTGGATAAAGATATTGATTTGGTGGAAGCCAAACATAACGCTTTCCATCAGAGCCAAATCGATTAAATTGCGACTCATCACTCCAAAAAACATTTTTCCAAAATGATAAGGACTTGAATCCGTACTCCGGTGAACTTAAGCCTGGCTGTAATTTTTTTTTGACACCAGTGTTTTGTAGTGCCTGGCTGTAATTTTTTTTTTTTTGACACCAGTGTTTTGTATTGCGTTTTCATGGTGCTGTGTAGGGCCTATTTCGAAAATAGAGCAGCAAATGGGCCAGCATCAGTACAAGAACATTTAAAAAAACCATATGGAGCCCTTTGCAGACGATAATTTACCATTATCATGAACATTCATGCATGATAATGATCCTTAATACACTTCCGGGCTGGTGAAGCAGTGGATTAGTGATCAGCAAATCAACTTTTTGCCTTGGCCTGCGCAGAGTCCTGACCTGAATCCCATAGAAAATCTATGGAACGATGTTAAATATCAGGTTGGACCAAAGAAGCCAAGGAATCTAGCAGAACTTTGGGAGGCAATTAGGGATAGCTGGAACAGCATTCCTGTTCATCAATGCCAGCACCTAGAGGCGAGTATTTCTCGGCGGTTTAAGGCTGTGTTAAAGCAGAAAGGGTACCCAACAAAATATTAGAAAAAAACTTCTTGTTTTAGTGATAAATTATTTTATTTCGTACTTGTGCTAATTCTGTGTCCACCACATATTACACCAACACATTTTAGTTAATGATTTTGTGTTGTTGTTATTTTGCTTAATTCTTTTTTTGTATATACACTCCTCGTCAACTGAATACGCACAAACATTTTTGAATATATTTTATCCATTTTTTCCAAACAGTGATGGTTATTATGCCATCTGTTGATGGTAAAAAATTTCGTAACATATAAATAACAGAATTTCAAAGTTTTATCCAAAAACAACCGTGAGTTTTTCCTTCAACCACTTCCAAAGTGTAACTTATGCAAAGTAGAAGTTTTTTTTTGAGTCAACTGAATAGGTACAAAAATTAAAATTGGTATTGGAATGGAATGAAACAAGTTTTTGTTTAAGTTTAGTAGTGGGTACTTCCACCTTTATTTTTAATTACTTCGTAAATTCGATCCGGCATGGAATCGTATAGCTTTTTAATGTAATTTAACGAAATTTCGCTCCACGCTAATTTGATTGCAGAAATTAAGGTTTCTTTGTCTTCGAACTGACGACCACCCTCATAAACTTTGCGTACTAACCATCCCCAGACATTTTCTATGATGTTTAGATCAGGTGAGTACGGCGGCCATTGAAGCAACTGCACTTGTTGCTCCTCTATCCATGTTTTTATTATGCGCGCTAATAGGCGCATTATCATGTTGGTAGGTCCAGTTTTTGGGTCCAAAGATGTTAGAAAATTTAGGAAAATTTCTTTCCAAAATTACTTTATACCCAGCTGCTGTCATTCTTGATGTTACAACCTCGAGCTCAACTGTTCTATAATAACTGACTGCTCCCCATATCATGACACCTCCTTCACGACTATGATGGCGCTTTAAAAATCTTTTTTCTTTTCTTAAGTCGTGAAAATAGAAGTTGAACCCATCAGGGCCATCGAAATTAAACTTTTTTTCATCTGAAAAAACCACGTGATACCATTCTTTTTTCCAACTCATGTGAAGTCTTGAAAAATCTAATCGCAACATTTTCCGTCTCTCGTCAAGTGGTGGTTTTTTCTTAAGTTTTATTCGTTTAAGATGGCTTGAGTTGTTGATTACTCTTAATACTGTTGAGCAACTTGCGTTTACGCCGACTTTTTGTTTTATTTTTGCCACAGAATCAGAAGAATTTGATGCATATCTTAAAATTCTTCGTCTCTCAGCTGCTGTTGTTGCTGTTTTCTTACCTCCCTTCATGTTTTTGCCGTATGCATCTTTATTTTTCAAGTAAGAATAAACTACATTAAAACTTCGGCCAACTTTATCAGCTATTGCACGTCCAGTTAGGCCTTGGTCTCTAAGTAAATCGATTTTAGCTTTTTCAACACTTTTAAGACACGTAGATCTACCCATTTTTCTTAAAATTTGAAATCAAGAATTAAATTTTACTGAAAACACTAAAATCGTTAATTTAAACTGTCAAGCACTCCAAAAAACTTATAAACAACGAAGAAAATGGCGTTGTACCTATTCAGTTGACTAAAAAAAAACTCCTACTTTGCATATAAAACACTTTGCAAGTGGTTGAAGAAAAACTCACGGTTGTTTTTGGATAATTCTTTCGGAATTATCTGCTTAACATCTTAAGGGAATAGTTAGCATCAACAGATGGCATAATAACCATCACTGTTTGGAAAAAATGGATAAAGTATATTAAAAAATGTTTGTGCGTATTCAGTTGACGAGGAGTGTATTTAAGTTTTTCAAGGTTGAATTAAAGAGTTTTCAATAAATTATGTTCCAAGAACATAGAACAAATACAGATTTTCCTTAATAAAATCCGATTCACTAATGTGTGCTAATTCTCTGTCCAACACTATATATATGCAGAAATACCTTAAATAATATTCCCAGAAATTCTAAAGAAAAAATTCATTCGAGATAATTTACGTCGAGTCATTGCCCATTCGAGATTTGTATAGTTCTAGATAAGGTCAAGAACTCATGAGTTAAAGTTTTTTTAAATTAAATTAATAAGCACCCGATGGCTGAATAGTTTCATTGTATAAATTCAAAGTCATCAGATAAATAATAATGTCCTCGCACTGCCCACGAAAATCCAATGTTTTTGTTTTATAATATTTTTGTTTTGAATTGCTTATAGGAATGTAATGTATATATAAACAGCTGCCAAAATATTTTTTCTTTTAAGTTCTTTGATTTATAAGAGCTGTTCCAAGTTGGACAATTTTTCTTTTGGGGAAAAAAAGTAATTAATCGCAGTTCTATATTTTCTTTTGACGATATATGGCATATTTCATGATATGTGCATATGTAAGTTTTTTAATGTTTTGAACGGAACGTAGTTTTAATCTTTGTAAAAGAAATTAATAAGGGTATTCATGCAACAGCGTAAAGTCATCGCCATAAAAATTGTGATAGAATTACGAAGTTTTAAACTTTACAACGTTTACGATGACTTGACGCTGTTGCATGAATACCCATAGTATTTTAGGTTTAAACAAGAACCTGATTTTATGATTCGATTTTTTCGGTTGTCTCGTGTTTCGTCTTTTTGACACATTGGGTGAAGGTAGTAGCGAAATATAGGGCAACGAACAGAGTTGTAAAGTACTTAAGTACATTTGTACTTAAGTACTTTGTAAGTACCCAGTACCTTGTACTTGTACTTGAATAAAAAACAAGTACAATGTTCTTGGTACTTGAAAAGCACCAAGTACAAGTACTTTGTTCCAAGTACATGTACTTGGTACTGTAATACTGCCAAGTACATTTTCAAGTACTTTTCAAGTACGAGTCCATTTCCAGTACTTTTCAAGTACAAGGCATATAGTTAAAATTATTATTATTATTAATCCAATTCAAGTACTTTTCAAGTAAAAGTCCATTTCAAGTACAATTCGTTGATTGGTCTGGTTGAGCTATCGATTAATGACTTTTTCAATTCAAAAATAAAATTCCCGACTCGGTCGCACGAGCTTACTCTTATAGTTCAAGATGGTTGAAGCTTAATGACTTAAAAATAAAAAAAAACTGTTAGAGGAAAGTGTAAAGAAGCATAAAATTTGTGCTTTCAATTGTAAAAAATAACTAGTAAAATAGCTTAGACCACAGAAACGATGCTGTTTGAATACTTAAGTAAATGTGAATACATGCAAAAAAAATGCTTAAATCTATAAAGGTATGTATGTACTATGTATGTTCGAGTAAAATCTTGGAACTGTGCTTTAAAGCAGTTATCCTACTTGAAAAAGTACTTGTACTTCGTGTTTTTCAAGTACCAAGTACATTGTACTTGGTTTTTTCAAGTACAAGTAGAAGTACAGGGTACTTGGTACTTTACTGGTACTTGTACTTGAAAGTTTACAGGTCTGCAACGAAGTAACGAAAGCACGTATGAAAATGTTAAGACTTTCTCCGGTTGAACTTTGACTATTATGATCGAGGCTTGGGATTCTTATAAACTTAAGCTTTAATATTGTTTTCATTGATTAATTGGGGGTAGGCCTGAACAAGAAGTGATTTAACTATTTTTACTGTCTATTTTCCAATAAATGAGCATCAAATTTTTTGAACATCAAAATCACGAATGGAATCTTTTCTTTGTTTGTAATCACGAAGGTACGTATACGTACCTGTAAAAAAGACGAAACGAACGAAAAAACGAATCGGGTAGTCAGGCTCTTTATTGTTTTTTTTAAACAAGAAGAAAAACACTTCTTTTTTAAGTTTTTGTGGTTGGTAGGTGTTACATTTTCACATGTGTTTATCTAACAGGATGGTGGTTTTCAGAAAAGGTCAAAGAAAAAAGTAGCTCTTTTTCGTATCAGTCACCTTTCAATTATGTCTTCTGCCATGTAGAAAGACAGGCGGAAAACCTAGCATTAGAGTGGAAACAATTTCACACAATTTGTCTTGGTATAATTCTCGCTTTTTCTATGAGAATTTAGTCTGTATGACAAATCTTTTAGATTCCCGCTTTAAATTCTCGTGTGGAGAATATGCCATTTAGATTTTTGTCACTAGTTCATTTAGAATACAGGGGATAACAGGCCCAAATCCAGAAGCTTGCAAGTTTTTTGTAGTAAATCTTCTAAGCGTAGGCTTTGGAATGGGGACTTAACGGAGGTATCAATACCTACCGGTACCATGACGGAATCGAGGTCATAACAAATAGCTTGACATCATGTATATGAGCAGGAGCCTGTACAAAAAACCAAAGATCTAACTTTCTAACAAGTAGTTTTTTAATATAGAAAGTAAACAAGAAAATACATTCTGTACAGCAAAAAATTTCGCGTGAAAATATTCTTTAGACTCTTGAAGAAAATACACCGGAGCGTAGCTTAGTCAGGTTATGCTCATATTTAATGAAAAACTCTTTGCCGTCATCTGGGAGCGAACCATGAACCTTGCGATTTAGAGACTGATGCACTACACACCGCGCCACTGAAGGCACGTGAGTAGCTTAATCCCAATGCAGGTCTTGTTGTTTATCAATTGCAACAGCGACTAGCATTTTAATAAACACAAACAAGTTTACTATTGTTCAGTTGGCTAAGAGGGGTTTTTGTGTGTAAATGGAAATCCTCGCAAGTCCAGTGCATGCTGCGAATTAAACATCAATTTATATTAAATAAGTCTGATGATCGAGGTGGCACTCGTGCAATAGCTATAGAAAGCTCCAGCTTATAAACTTAGTAGTAGCACACACAGGTTGTTGTTGTTCATTTAAAAGTATTCAATATAAAATGAAGATTTATGCTTTGCATGTAAACATTGTTTTGAGTGAGCTATCATTGAAACTCATCATTGAAAACTTTAATGATTGATTTTGAGATGTTTAGAAAGCAAAATCATTTATTATTTTGATGGAGGATTAAAGCACAAGACATAATAAATAATTCTAGTCAAAAAAAAAAAATTTCAAATAGGCCCAACTTTCCACAAAAATTGACTTTTAACTTTTGAATGATCATTGGTAAGGTAGTTCAATCATTGAAATAAGAAAAGTCTTTTTATGTGGAAAGTTGGGCCTATTTGAACAATTTTTTTGACTAGAAATATTAATAAAGCCTTTACCTTTATTTTTTCATCAAAAGAATAAATGATTTTACTTTCTAAATGTCTCGAAATCAATCATTAAAATTTTCAATGATGAGTTTCAATGATAGCTATAACTGGCACCTTATACGATGACTTTAATAAAGTCATTTAAAGGTTTAACGTGTAAATACAAATAATATTATGTTCAAAATGCACATTTATTGTAACTAAACATTGCTAAGAACTTCCCATATAAAAAGAAGTTGCAAGACATTACCTAACTTACATATGCAAATATAAAAACTTTAGTGATTTAGTGAATAAACAGTGCATGGAAGAAAATATGGACGCAACTTCGAGAGTAATCGTGTTAGCCGAAATTAGTTTTCACCCCTCTGTAGATAAGCTTCTCGGAGTACATATCACGGAAGCCGAGACCATTTGAGTATATAGTTTGCCCTGCCAGACTGTTTCGAAAGCCCGTTTTTCACTTTGAACTTTAAATGTTTAAAATGGTCTGCCAGGACGAACTATACACTCAAATGGTCTTGGATTCTGTGAAATATGATCCGAGGAGCTTATCTAGGGAGATAGCCTTTAATCAAGCTTTCGACGGCTATACATTTTTTTCCATCACTCACACCCAAAATCTGCTGTGGGCTCTCGGTCTATAAGCGAAGGTACTTCGGACAGTTTTCGAAAAATTGAAAGTCTTAATTATACGTCGTTTTTTTTTTGGGGACTTTATTTTACCTCCACGTTAATTCAAAAAAGTACGTATCATCATTTCAAAAATTAAATTAGTTGAATTTCATTACTTTTAGCAGAACATAAGCGCTCGGAGGGGGGATTCCTCAAATTTTGTTTGTGAGGAACCATAATCTACAACGAACGAAGTTTGAATATTTATGTAAGTCAAAATTAAAAGTTTTTTGCAACCTTTAGTCCAAATGCGTTTCGCCCAGGTACAACAGTTGGGCTCATAAGTTAGTAGCATTTGGACTTAAGGTCGCAAAAAACTTTTAATTTGAATTATATTCAATAGTCCACAAAACTAAATAAATAAACAAAAATAATTTTCTATTATTTGCGTTTTTCTTCTTATACATATGTATTTATGTATTATAAACTTTTGATAAAAAAAATACGCCTCACAAAAATCTAGCCAATGCCAACTAAAATCTGCTACGAACGCCCTGAGTTTTCTAATTAACTCAATGGACTTTATGACAACTAGAAACAACAACTACTGTTGCCTAGAATATTGATGATCATCCAAAATAACACTTACTGATTAAGTATCCGCAATGTGTATTTACTATGTTCTAGGTATACAAAATAAGAAAAAATACCTGAATAGTATTGTTCAATTGAATTGAAGTTGAATTGAGATCTTTGCATCTTATCTAATTTATTTTAAATCACAACGCATATCAGCAGCAAAATGAAATACAATCGTATAGACATATATCAACACAGAGATATACACATTCTCAATTGACCAACTACTGTATGAATATTGATATACAAAAATGACAAAGAATCGCAATAATAACAATGCACCTAGGCCTATATCGGTACATGTAAATAGTAAAATTTATCAGTCGATTACGTATTCAATCACATTGCTTTGTAACTACATTATTAAGTTATTTAACACGTGCTTTTCTATTAACATAACCATTTGCAAGAAACAAACTACACACACGCACAAACATATACAAACTCAAAGCCAGAGGGCAACAGGAAATCAAAATTTTGTTATTTAATAAGCAGACAGAGAAACCAAAACAACTATTTACTATAAACAAATTCGTTGCAAAAGTTACTAAGTCACTATACGCTTTTTATAAATAAAAATCTATAAAGCCATTGCACGTTCTAAGATAACAAATATTCGTTTAAGCCAACTGGATTCAAAATTGTCAATTTTGTATCTAATATCAATCATCACTATCTGATCGATTAAGAAATTGACAGAGACCGTGTGTACGTGTAGACAGACCATCGCTTTGGTATGTATGCATGATGATGACCTTCTACTCGAAGCGCGGCCCAAAAACCCATATATTAACATACACACAGTTAATTATTATCGCCCAGTTCCAAATTCAGTTTAAAAATGTAATGAAATGTAAAAATTTATAAAAAAAAAATTACCTTGAGTGTGACCTCCCAAGTCGAATGTTGTGAATCGCATATTGCCAATGGACAACTCTTCAGAAGCTTTTATAAAAAATAAACAGAAAAATTAAATAATTCTTTGTACAACTATCTGCAACTTGGATGCTTACTAGGATGCAGCGTGGGAACATGCTGTGCTAGTTTGTCATCTTTGAGCATATGCAACAGTGTTGTCTTTCCAGCATTGTCCAGTCCGAGGAATAGAAGTTTTCCTGACTTCTTCCATAGACCTATTGGAAAAATAAATTAATATTTTTTTAGTGGTGACAATGAACTTGAAGAGCAACGTGCGATGACGACCGAAAAGACAACAGCAGACCGTAGTCCGAGTCGCCGAATGTCATGTGTTTGCGTTTTGCTTTGTTGGCAAACGATCAAGTTCATCAAATTTGTTTCATATTTGTGCTTGGAGGAAGAGAAAGGAATAGGTTGGCAGGGGAGATTTCAACTGATATAACATAAAAATACTACTTGTCCTGGGTGTAAACTAGGTTATTAATAAATTAGTTTTTTTTTGTTTTGTTCAACTTACCCAAGTACCCAAGAACACCAGTGAACCAATCCCAGATGAACATATTTTCTTTTGTTTTATTTAATGTTTGTTAAATATTTATCTAAAATTAAGTAAAAATAAAAAAATTAAAGATTAAAGTCTGTGGAGTGAGTAGTAAGTAGGGAGTAGCTAGATAGAAAATGAAAACGCGTTAACAGCCACTTGTCATGCTCTCTGTTACCGAGTTAGCAACCCAGTCACCTTAGCCACTAGACCGAGGGACGGGAGACACCTAGTCGTCGCCAATTGGACCGAAATTCGTAGTGACACTTTCTCAAATATTTCGGAAAACATAGTAAACAAAGGAAATTAATCTTTCTTTTTCTTAGAAATAATATTGCACTTTGGACATTTTGTTCTATTGTTCGAAAAAGATTCAAGAGTTTTGTTTTGTGTCACTGCTCTTCGGATTTTTCTTTCTCAGTGAGGAATGAGTCTCTTCTGATTTTCACTTTTTTTTTTTCTTTTCATATAGGTCTAATAAGACAAGCGTGGATATTTACCTATTTTTTCGATGGATGGTCAATAAATAAATTAACAAACAAACAGACGTGTGAATGGAAAATGTGTATTTTCCTGAGCTGTATAATGCAAAAATAATTTATTTATAAGATTAGAAAGAAATTATCTTTTATTATACACTTCAAAATTAAAAAAAACTGAGAAATTGGTGCGAAGTTCTTTTTGCACTTGAATCTGGCTGGATTGAACGAAATATGACACAAAACGTCATCTGTGAATTTATGGTTTTCGTTAAGTTGTGGCAGAGCTACGTCATTCTTCCGGTCATTCGGTAAGTTTACTAGTGACATCTGTGTGTTGATGGGTGATAAGAAAACTGTTTCCGGTTTGGGAAATACGTTATTTTTGAATTTTGTTAAAAGAATATAACCCCGAGGCCACATGGGCAAGTACTGGCAAGCAAGTTGCACTACACACACATTTGTTCACTAACACATACAAACCCAAGCCACTTGCTCATCAACTGGCATGGAATTTTTGAAGCCAGTAGTGAAGCAAGTTGAGAAGCAAGTTGGGAGACAGCAAGTGGAGTGCAAGTGGAAAGCAAGTGAGAGAGGTAAGTGGAATCCAAATTACGAGTTTGACAGGCAGTGTATATAGCAAACTTTCTTGCCAGTTCTTGCCCGTGCGGCCTCAGGGTAAAGGTAGAACTATAATAGTCGGAAGGGCACTGAAGCTAATGTCAAAAACCAACGAAAAGTAGCTTTCCGTACAGAGAAAAGGGGAACACACCCATAATAATAATGAAACTATCATCTTTCTCTTTTTGGCCTTCCTATTTCACCAAATGTCAGTTTACTTAAGTGCCCCTCCGAGCATTATAGTTCTAGCTTAAAGGACGCATATCCATGTTCGTCGTTGTTCTTGTAGTTTCATGAATTTGTAAACTTACTCCGGATTTTTTTTGATTTGTGTTTGTGATTTGCATGAATTTTGGTCTCATAGTGAATTCTTTTTAAAATATTAAGGATTGTACTTGAAATATATACATAAATGTAGGTTATATGGCAAGTTATGCATTCGTTAAAAAAACGGAATTTGAGATTTTGATCAAACATTGTTATTACGATGATAGAGAAGACAAAACAAGTTGCGCTCACAATTCTGTGTGTCTGTAAGTCTATCTGTCCGTTGAGCTACAGCCTAAGCGCGGTTTTGGATCGATTTTCTTTAAACTAGGAACATAGCGTTTTTGAGTCATTCCCCCACACGCTTTTTTCATTTATTTTAGAGCCAAAACTAACGGTAGCTGCCATACAATTTTTTTAGCAGTTTTACATAGTAGTGTTCTTATCAAAAACGGCTCCACAGCTTTTCCTTAAAAAATTTAATAAATTACTTTAATTAAAACTATCAGCCGAATTTATTAGATTTTCTTTAAAAGCCTCTTACGTCATTTACCCCGAGGCCACACGAGCAAGTACCAACTTGCAAGCAAGTTGCAATACATACACATTTGTTTACTAACAAAAACAAACCCATCAAGCAATTTGCTTATCATCTGGCATGCAAGTTTTGAAGCCAGTAGTGAAGCAAGTTGAGAAGCAAGTTGGGAGACAAGCAAGTGGAATACAAGTGGAAAGCAGGTGGGACGCAAGTGGAATGCAAATTAAGAATTTGACAGGCAGGTATGTAGCCAACTTGCTTGCAAGTACTTGCTCGTGTGGCCAATGTATTTCCCATAAGAGAAAGACAAAAAGGAGTGATATTCATGTTACTTTTTCTGATAACTTTTGAAACAAAAAATGTGAGTTTCTAGCAAAAAATAAATCAAAACTGACGCCTCAAATGCTACAAATTTAAGATGAACAATGTAAAAAAACTACCTCTTCAACGAGAAACAACAACATCAATATTCGTTTGAGAAAAAAGCAACACAGGAACGAAGCCAAGATTATATTTAAAACTTGAACTGTTTTTTTCTTTGTTAATTATGTTGTAACGAAATCCCAAAAATATATATATAATCACTACCAAGTAATGACAGTACATATTATATAAAAGGAATTTTCCTACCAATTCGAAAAATGATTAATAGATTTTGTAAGTTTTCCAAAGACTTTCTAAAAGACACAGGAATCCTGCAGAAAGGTCAATTTGGTCGAATAAGGTAGGTTGCTTGATTTGTCTAGTGCGGCAGGCATGCTTGCATATCCTAGGTCTAGCTCGACGGAGGGGTGGGATCTTGCACCGACTTACCAAGCAACGTCACTCTACATGCCTTCATATAAAAAAAAAATTTAAAACACAACAAGAAAATTATATGAAAAATTATAGAAAATCGGATTTGAGATCAAAAGAAGAAAAGAAAAGGAAATTGGGAAACCTGAAGATGGTATTGTGGTTTCCAAGAGTGATTAGCCCTCCCACAGACTTTAAACATATTAAAGACTGCCTATGCCACTGCTACACTCGATATATTTGCAGTAGCCCCTAACAGGAACCGTTTTAACAAAATTAAAACTGGTATCTCATCACCACTATCACTACAATTACATCCTCAGCATTCACTCACACAACACACTGAAAAGAAATTTAACCCAAATACATCCTAAATATCTTCATTCAGGATTAATAAGAAATGAAAAATATGCTGGTTTCATTTTGAAATATCAACAATAACAAATTTATTTGTGTTATCTGTTTTAATTCTAAATTAACAAAAAAAAACGTCTTTTAAATAAGAAGATTAAAGTAATTAAGATAGGTATGTAAAGTGAAATTAATTTAATTAAAAGAAAATAAGTTTGTTAAGTTAAATTTAAGACAAAAAGAAAAGATAAATTATGATAAGTTAGTTTTTAGAAATATGTTTAGATTATGCAATTAAAGAAAAGTTAATAAAAAAGTTAAGATTAAAAACAAAGTATCTTGAAAGTGTTAAAATATTATTTGATTATTAAAAAAAAACAAGAACTAATACAACCAAATTATGCAGTCTTCACTTCTTTTTATAGTTCTGGTAGGTATTCCAGAAAGATATATATATATGTAATTTTTTTTTTTTTTTTTTTATTTAATGAATTTGTTAGTTTGTTTCGTTTAAAATATAAAAATAGGAAAATTTTGACTCACCATAAAATTTGTAAACTTTTTATATAATTTAAAAACTTGAAACTTTATTAAATTCATCAATTCAACTCCTGGTTTTTGATTCCATAAAAGGATGTGCACAACCTCCTGGTCTCGAACCTGTTGAACCTAGTTTCACACACAAGGAATAAAAGAATTTATTTTTATATTTAAACGAAACGATAATACAAAAAAAAAAAGGCTAAATGAAAAAGAGGAAGGAAAGATAGCTGAATAATTTTGGTTTACTTAGCTTTTTGTTTAAAAAAAAGAAATTGAAATCAGTAGACGCCAAACAAAAAATTTTAAAATAAAAAATTTAGAAGTACATAATTAAACAACAAAAAAAAAAGGTTGATTGAAGAATCCAGATAAGGTATTGATGCAGCTTCCTTCTTCTTCCAGAAAACTTGATGTCGATATAATTAGTCTGATATCTTTATAATCTGATTAAATGCAGATTGGATTGCGCAAATTGTTCAGAATTAAACCATGGGTTAGTTTTTGTGATTAAGATTATATTTTCTTCAACAAAAAAAAATATTGCTTTCCATTTGTTGGAATGGTTTCACAGTTTAGAATTGTTAATCCAAAATTCCAAGGAAAAATCTTCGAAGATGATGGTAAGATTCGTTCTACGACAATTCTATGTCGAGATAAAAGTTCTTGATAGTTTTCTTTTTATTTTGGTATGCTTTGATGCTTTCGGAGTATGATGGTTTTCATCCAAGAAATAATATTTTAGCACGCACAAAAACAATACATAAATATTCTCGAAAATTCCAATTTCAAATTTACACAAAAAAAACTATTTATTTATTTTTATTTTTACACACAAATAAAAAAACTTGAAGACTTCCTTGCTTTTGAAAATTTAAGAAAAAACTGATCCAAAATCAAATATTGCGACTCCTTTTATATCAAATGAAAGTCACACACACATCCTTAAATTTAATAATAAAAATAATAACAATGAAATTTCAAACAAAACATCCTGGAGTTTATTTTGATTGAGTTTCAAGTAGAAAATAGTTTCGAATATTTGATTTGAATTTTATCTTTGAACAAAGTAGATTTTTGTTCAAAAATGAAAATTTTTAAGAGGTCCCTTACAATGTTTGTATTCAAAATGAAGTTTTTCAAATACATGTCAAAATTTTCGTTTGGAACAAAATTTCTTGCTTAGATATTTACCAATTTAATTACAAAAAAAAACTTTTTCAAGTGTTTTTTACCTACGTACGTGGTTTTCTGATAACATCTCTCTACCAGACTCATTGCCGCATCTCGATTCATTTAATTTCAAAAAGCGTTGCAATTCTCAATTTTTTCAGTCATATGGGTTTTGCGCCCCTGTAAGCTGCCGCCCGGGGCACAGGCCCCGGTTTGCCCCCCCCATAGAGAGGCTGTTTTCCTACTTAGACAGCTGCACCCAAACTTCACTTTCTTCAATCCCCTTCTATTGTTGAAGATAACATAAATAAACTCAAGCTTATAAGTTTACTGGTGGTCCTGTTCGGTTTACCTTCAATTATATTAAAAAATTGCTCGGCAACTCTACTACAGCCATTGACCGGTCTTTTGTACCTCTCAATCTCATAAAGGATATTTCCTTCTCGTTCGAAATATTCCTACATTATCCTGGAGCCCTACTACGTAACTTTATTCTTCTTTCGATCCCATTCGAAAGTTGTATTCAATGCTAATTATAAGTGGTAATATGTATGAAAGTGGGATAAAATGTTAGTGCTTCCAACTTTGTGCACCGAATCTTGAATTAGCGCTGTTCTATTTCCGTTTATAAGCACTCTGGCTTAAGAATTAGCGAGCTGAGATTTTGCGAATTCAAACGTTTTTATTGTAGAATCGAGTTACATAGTTGGGCCCCTGATCCATAAGAAAGGCCTTACAAAATAAATACCACCCCATAAAGCTTAACTGTCATATATTCCTAAACTTTTTGAAGGCATTGTCTTTTTCTACCCCAAATAACATGGTTTTCTTAGCGGTAGATCAACTGCTACAAACCTAGCTGATTTTGTTGCTGGTGCAGTATGTGCCATGGAGGCTGGGAAAGAAGTTGATGAAATTGCAACCGACCTCACCAAAGTTTTTGACAAAATCTCACATATCATTATTCTCTTTAAACTTAAAGCACCCTCCTGTACTGCATGGATCTAATATAATATCTGAGCGATCGTCAGTACAAGATCCTCTTTAGAGGACCCCCTCTCCGGTCTACCGAAGGGAAATCATCTCGGCCCTCTGACTTTTATTTTCACTAGGCAACAAATTTTGAGTCTGTAATGGTATTGTTGATGCAGTTATTGCTCACGATACTTTTCACTGTTGCCCAGTGTTATTAACCATTCAGACTGCGTCATCAATGATTCTATGATTTCTGTTTATGCTGATGATAACAAATTTATATTTCCTCTCCTTCCGATTTCTTTCTTCTTCAACAAGATCTAAACAGATTTTCTACCTGGACTCAGTAGAACTTTCTGAATCTTAACGTTAATAATAGTGTCAAGCTATGACATACTCCCGTAAACGCTCTCCTCTCCCCACCTCGAAAATACTTTATTAACAATAAGGCAGTTACCGTAGTTGACTCATTATATGATTTAGGTTTAGGAGTTCTTTGTAGCGAAGAACTTAATTTCAGATCTCACATTACCACATTTCTTAATTGAGCTAACTTTGCACTTGATTTCGTTAAGCACTGGTCAACAAAATTTTCTGATCTCTATGTTACGAAATCTCTTTACCTTACATTTGTTAGGCCACTCCATGAATATGGTGGCCAGGTATGGTCACCCTGTTATGTTACTCAGTCCCTAACGTATAGAAGCTAGTTCAACGAAGATTTCTTCGTTTTGCACTTCGTGGGCTACCCTGGCTTGATGCGCTGCATCTCCCACTGTTATATATTCGCTACATTCTTTAAGAACACTCTAAAAAGAATAACCTACAACTGTAAAATATGTACTGCACGTCACTTGTTTGAGGCTACTATTTTCACAATCGTTTTTCTCGATAAAAACCTGTGAGAAATATTTTTCCTGTAAATGTTTGAAACCTTCATTAGGTGTACATATTATCCAATTAGCCAGTTTATATTTCTTGAGCGCTCAGTAATTTTTCTCCACTTTTTGACAGAGCAGGAGAATAAAATATAAACACAATTCTTCACATAGAAGTAAAAACAACTCTTTTTCTTTTCTTCTTACACCATAATCAAATAACAAATTTAGATCAGACTGCAATAGTCTACAATCAGATATTTTTTTTATTGATCTGAATAATTTTAAGTCATCAGCATACAGTAAGCACGAAGAAGACAAAAAAATACTAGGGAGATCATTGATGAATAGGAGAAATAGAAGTGGACCGAGATGGCTACCTTAAGGAACACCAGAATAGTTAAAAATTGTTTTAGATACCTTTGAACCTATAATAACAGAATGTTTACGATCAATAAGGTAGCTATTGATCCACTTAAGCAAGATTGAATGAATACCAAAAATTCAAGTTTTTGAAGAAGGACGTTATGTTAAACCCTATAAAATGTTTTGAAAAAATCCGTGTAAATAGTATCTACTTGATATCCTTTTTCCATATTACTTAAAAAATAATCAGAAAACATAGCGAGAATGGTAACGGTCGAGCGACCGCCAACAAATCCATGCTTCACATCAGATAAACCGTTTTTAGCCAATTCATAAGGCTTGTTTTTTACAATGGCTTCGAAAACTCTAGCTATCAACTGGAGTTTTGAAATAGGTCGATAGTTAGAAACCAATTGTTTTGAGCCAGATTTATGAATCGGTGTTAAATATGATACTTTCCATTCCTCCAAAAACTCACCATTTCGAAGTAATAAGTTGAAAAGCTTTGTAAGTGGTTTGGCTAAACTATCTTTGCACTTTCTCAAGAATAAAGGCACTATATTAGGTTATCTTTGAACATGTATTACAAAAACAACATGGGATCTGGGTTTCTATCGAGGTTAATTTCAATAATCCAGATAGAGGTTTTCACTTTGACCGGCAGAGGGCTATTTACCATTGTGAATGATGTCAGCTATTTGTCAGCAGTGTTAGGAATAGAGAGGAAAGAGAGTGTTACATGAAAAATAAATAAACATAAGAAAAAAAGAGACTGATATGCAGCACTGTTTTTGCAATAACCCGCATCGTTTTATTTTCAAGAGGTGAACCATATGGGTAATGATTCAGCACAGGTCTTGTTGTTGTTGCAATTCACATCTATTCTTCGACGCGAAATTAAATTACAAATACAACAATGTAAACAAATGGGTTTTGGAGGGTGAAACGTACAAAGAATAGGCTTCTTTATTTGATATTCTCTGCTCAAGACCCTGAAGTTGTGCAATCAGTTCTTCTTCGAGAATATTCAGCTCACAACATCGGCAAATGAAATATAAACATCATTTTTCACAAAATAACCCAATGAATTTTGAGCAAAGTTCGACTGGAAAAAATCTGAGAATGAATCACAAACTTCTTGTTCATTAGAAGCTAACCTATCGTTAAGAATCATATACATATTAGCTGGAAAACCGAATGACTCCTCTACGGTTTTGCATCGCAGATAAGTTTTTAATCTGAAGCCACAGCTACCGGAAGTGTTGTACCGAGACCGATCTGCATAAAACAATGAACTGTTTTAATGATGAATCGCAAGCATTTCTAATACAACGTTTTCACCAAGCACTAAATCGAGATTTAATAAGATTTACCTCAAGTCTTCTTTAAATCTCCAAGATTTACCATACAAATTGTTTTCGTTAATCTACAAGATTAAAAGTTAATCTTATTAAATCTTCCTATAGCAAATAGTTGAACAAATCAAACTAACCTGTTCTTACATGGCGCTGAAGGATTCATTCGTGGCTGGATTCAGTTCTCCATTGTTTGACACAAAAGAAACATTCTATCTCATTTCCACTTCCAAAAATTAAAGGCTTGGTCAAACAGAGCGCGGTCCAGCGATCTTTTTAAAATTTTACAAAGAAAATTTGACCGTGGCGTCGTGTTATTGCTTTCTCAGTAAAGTACTGACCGTCCCGTTGGACCACCACGGAAACAGCACAAAATTTTTTTTCCTTAAAGCCTAGTTTACAGTTCCCGTGCGCAAAAAAAATCCTATGCAAATATTCTCGCATGTCAAAAATAATTGAGGTGAAAGGCAAAATTAATTGTTTGCATGATTGGCTTACAGTTTCATGCAAAAAAAGAAAACATTGCTGTCATGGAATGTCATGCAAAACAATGGACCGGCAGTTGTTTTGCATGCGAAAAAAGTGTGGTGAATAAAATATTTTTTTTTGGATGGTCGACTTACACTTTCAAAAAATTTTTTTTTACACCTCAAGGCTTTAATAGCATGCAAATATTTTTTGCATCCAAAAATAATTATTTTCCATTTTTAGACCTACAGTTTATTAATTAAGTGTAAATTAATGACTCAATGGGTAGCTTTGGCCAAGCCACACGTTTTTTGCCTTGAATATTATTCAATTTGGTGCACAGAATAGATGGAAAATCGTTTTGAAAATTTTGATATTTTTTTCGCATGGGAACTGTAAACTATGCTTAAATCTCAGATTATCTTTTTGTGAAAACTTAGTTGGTAAAAATCTATTATAAAGTTTTATGGCCGTTTTTATATGGCATACCCAAACAATGTCTGCAACCATAGTATAGGTATTTAACATTGACAGAAATCAAGAAAATAAAAGACATACATTTTTACCTGCGCCACATCTTAATTTCGACTAGAAAATCATCCAAGCATCATCTGGCCGTTCTTGACCTTAACAAGTCTTTTTATTTCTTCCTCTTCAAGTTTGTAACATTTTTCTGACAAAATATTTTTAGTTTTGGAGAGCAACTCACGGTAGTCAAGAAATCTATTTTTTAACTGATCAGTAAATAATCAAAATTTTTTCAGCAATTTCTTTAGCTGGAGCAAAATTGCTCCCAAATCTTGGGTCGAATTCCTTTCAACCATTTCAGATTGAATATTTTTTTGCTTGGAAGGATTTTGTAAACAGAAACTAAATTTTATACTTGTGATTATTGTATGTGTGCCAATTGATGGAAGTCTTGAGTCAAAAAGTAAACAAATCAATGTGCATACAAATTCACAATTTATTCGCGTCGTTTTGTTCGATTAAGAACAAATATATTTCCGAGAAAAGCTGCAAAAATAAAGAAAAATAGTGTTCATTAAAATTAAAAAAAAAATATTCCAAAATTCATCAAGAAACGCATCAATCGAGGAACACATCGGCGAACGTGCCCTTATTATCACTAATTGAGTTTGGGCAATTGGAATCAACGTTTATTTATATTTTGGTCACTTCTTATTAATTCTGTGGCAATAAGTTAAAAAAGCTTAAGTCGACTTAAGTGAAAATCGAGTTTTTTTGCTTGAAAAATGCACAATTTGTTCAACTTTTTTTTAGTCCAGTGCCCACGTTCTGTAACTTAGGGGCCAGTTATAGCGATCAGGAAAACGAAACAGGAAACATTTTCGAATGGATTATTTACGATGCTTTCATTCGATTTGAAACACAAATGCTACACTAATCAATGACAATTAACTCTAAGAATTTTTTTTGCTAAAAACATTTTCAACTCATTAATTACACTGTGCTAGTTCAAAAAACCGACAGATGGCGCACACATCTACTAAAGAAAATTCGGATATGCTGAACAAGATGACGTACTTAGTTTTTCGAGATTAGGTCAAATAAGAAAGATTTTCGATTTTAAAAAATTGCTTACAAGCCTGAAATACACGATACAAATCTTGATATATTTGATATGTTTTGATTATAAACCGATGTTAATAGATCAAATATGTATTTTTTTAGTTAAATTACAGTTTGTAAAATTTATAAAGTCAACAAAACTTACAATTCAGCATTTTAAAAAACGATTTTGACTGAAAAAACATAATTTTTTGTTCAATTTTACCTACAATTTTAAATTAAATAAAGTTTGTTCATTTTATTTGAATTATATTCCTTTTATATCTACATAACTGTTTAAATATACATGGTGTCCGGTAAATAATGGATAACCTTGCAACGGTTATAAGAGGCATTATGACCTTTCCAGAAAAAAATATTTAAAAATATTTTCCCAGTGTTTACTAAGTTGTGATGTTTTTTTTCCAAAAGTTGTTAACAAGAACTACTTTCCTCAAATACATGAATGCTACGAACATGGATGAACAATTTTTACTATTTTTTTATTTTTGTAATATTCTAGAATAACTTTTGTAATAGATGGGTGGTAAAATTTAATAGTAGTTATTGTATTTTTTTTATTATAATTTTTTTAATTATTTTTTCAGTACAAACATTTATTTTCAAAAAAGTTTGACCACCTCTAATAAATTAAAATTGTATAAGAACATGAATGGCCAGTTTCTTAAAAAAGTTGTCTATTTAATGCACTTTCCAAAATGCTATAACACATGCTTATGTACATATAAACAAAATAACCAAGAAAATTTGTCAATTATCTAATAAAGCAGCTTTTAACATTTCCGCAAAAGCTTCACACAGAAGTGGCTTATGGTGCCGGTGTGGTTCTGGCCTGCTACGGGCGTGGTATTGTTGTGGTGAGCTTTGTTCACACAGAAGTGACAAGAAATGGTTTTTTGACAGAAAAGCAATAGACATACACACAAACACAGAGGAACACATCACATATGACACCATACCCTCGCCTCGTCATCTGTGTATGTATTATCTCATAAGAGAACATGTGAATTCCACAACGTGGAATATGTATGCAGCACGCCAGAACCACACCAAAACCTCAAGCCAGTTCTATGTGAATTGGGCCTAAGGGGGTTCAGTGCAAATATAAAACTCGATTTTAGGTGTTGAAAGAATGAAAGCCCCACCATTTGGCCACCATATTGAAACACGAGTTCTAAAAAATTTTCCGTGGCAACTTAAATTTCATTAGTCTTAGAAAAAAAACTTTTCCACAAATTTGTACCAAATTCAATTCTCTTCAATTTTTGCTAACACTCTTTTTCTTTTATAATCAAAATTTAAACATTGAAAAAATTCATATGTTTTCGATTATAACTTTTTATTTACAGCTTTAGGGTAAAAAGTGTTTTACATAAATTGAAGAGAGTTGAATTTGCTAGAAATTGAACGTGAATTCTACACGTATTTGAGGAAAGTAGAACTTGTTAACAACTTTTGGAAAAAAACATCATAACATAGTAACCACTGGGAAAATATTTTTTTCTGGGAAGGTCATATTGCCTTCTATAACCAGTTGCAAGGTTATCCATTATTTACCGGACACCATGTACATTTTACAATTATGTAGATATAAAAGGAGTATAATTCAAATAAAATTAAAAAACTTTATTTAATTTAAAATTGTAGGTAAAATTGAACAAAAAATTATGTTTTTTCAGTCAAAATCGTTTTTTTAAATGTCGAATTGTTGACTTTATAAATTTTACACACTGTAATTTAACTAGAAAAATACATATTTGATCTATTAACATCGGCTTATAATCAAAACATATCAAATATATCAAGATTTGTATCGTTTATTTCAGGCTTGTAAGCAAATTTTGAAAATCAAAAATCTTTCTTATTTGACCTAATCTCGAAAAACTAAGTACGCCATCCTGTTCAGCACATCCGAATTATCTTCAGTAGATATGTGCGCCATCTGTCGGAAAAAATAAGTTCCATTTTCAAGCACAGTGTTATTTTTTAATTTAAAATGAATTTATCTATTTTCCTTGTGTAAATGCATTTTTCGTGCCAGCTGATTGACATATCAAACAAAATGGAACAAATCGTTCCAATGATTTGAGTTCCAATTATTTCCTGTTCCACTGACAGAATTGTGGACGAAAAAATTTTGCGTATGCTTTTCAATCAGGAAAATATTGCAGGAGGTTGTATGTGTGCATATATTCACATGTGTTCAGCTTGTCAACTGACATATTTTTCCTGTACGCTATAAACGGCCATCAGGAAAAAGTATTCAATTTTATACTGTTTCAACTTTTCCTGATGGATTTTCCTGATCGCTATAACTGGCCCCTTAAAGCATAGTTTACAGTTCCGATGCGAAAAAAAGATCAAAATTTTCAAAACGATTTTCCACCTATTCTGCGCACCAAGATGAATAATACTCAAGGCGAAAAACGTTTGCTTTGGCCTAAACCACCCATTGAGTCATTAATTTACCCTTAATTGACAAACTATAGGCCTAAAAATTGAAATTAATTATTTTTGGATGCGAAAACCATTTGCATGCAAATAATGCCTTGAGGTGAATATATTTTTTTTTCGGAAGTATAAACCGACCATCAAAAAAAAATATTTTATTCACCACACTTTTTTTTCGCATGCAAATCAATTGCCGGTGCATTGTTTTGCATGACATTCCATGACAGCATAGTTTATTTTTTTTGCATGCATGAAACTGTAAACCAATCATGCAAACAATTAATTTTACATTTCACCTCAATTATTTTTGACATGCGAGAATATTTGCATAGATATTTTTTTGCGCATGGGAACTGTAAACTAGGCTTAAGCCTAGTTTACAGTTCCCATGCTGTAACTAGGCTTAAGCCTAGTTTATAGTTCCCATGCGCAAAAAAAATATCTATGCAAATATTCTCGCATGTCAAAAATAATTGAGGTGAAAGGCAAAATTAATTTTTGCATGATTAGTTTACAGTTTCATGCAAAAAAAAAAAAAACATTGCTGTCATGGAATGTCATGCAAAACAATGGACCGGCAATTGTTTTGCATGCGAAAAAAGTGTGGTGAGTAAAATATTTTTTTTGGATGGTCGGTTTACACTTGCAAAAAAATTTTTTTTTTCACCTCAAGGCTTTATTAGCATGCAAATAGTTTTTGCATCCAAAAATAATTATTTTCCATTTTTAGGCCTATAGTTTATTAATTAGGGGTAAATTAATGACTCAATGGGTGGCTTAGGCAAAGACAAATGTTTTTTGCCTTGTATATTATTCAATTTGGTGCACAGAATAGATGGAAAATCGTTTTGAAAATTTTGATATTTTTTCGCATGGGAACTGTAAACTATGCTTTAGGCGAGAACTTCTCGCATCGAGAAAACATGGAACATAAAATCCCAACGTTTCTCGACTTGGAAAAATAAACTGTGTCTGTATCTCAATGTGAGAAACATCTCTATTGATTTGTCTTTCCATTGGAATATCTACCGGAAACCATGTTATTGGCAGTTAAAATTCAAATATTTAAAAATATTTGTATTTTTATCAAATGTCTTATGTAGGTCTGCCCCCTTAATGCAATAAGTAAATACGCATTTATATAAGCACGTATCGCCAAGTAGTCGAAATTCGACCTGACTCTATTAATGTCTTAACGGCAAAATATAAATATAAACACTAGATTCTGCCGAGCGATTGGCTATACCTTTCAAATAAAAAAATATGGAAATAAATTGCCATTAAGTCAGTTTAAAAGGGAGATATAGAAAAGTGTTTACGTATTAATTTATAAATTGTGTTTTTTTTTGAGGGTTATTAATGCATTTATTGAAAAAATATCAATCTAAACACATTGGTAATATAGGTATATGGATATATCTATGCATGTATGATGTATATGTATATATAACCATATACAATTATGCAAATATAATCTATTGTAATATTTTCTCAGGTTCGTTAATAAAACTTATTTACTTTATTCAAAACGTCCACTTATTTATTTCGCAAAATAAAACACTTTCCTTTTCTTACTACAAACAAAACGATTTATTATTCACCACTGAATTAATTCACAAACTTTACTTTTCACTTTTATTACAACCAACTTTATTCATTCACGATTAAAAACAAACTGTGTCGCTGCCGTTCAAACATGTGCCTTTTATACTTCTTTTCCAAACTTTGGAAATAAGGAGAACGTTCTGGTCTCTGCTTCCAGAGCTTTCCGTAGGGGAAATTTCCCAATAATTTCCCTTCCAAAAGCTTTTATTTGACAGCTGGTAAATCTGCTATAATCCGGCAGGTGGCGCTTCCTTCGTTTGAGAGTTGCTATAATTATAGCTAATAAGGGTATGTTTGCACTGCGACCGTAAGCTTTATTGTGTCCGTTTGTTTGCATTTCGGAGTCGTTATAGTTCAAATATGGAAAGTTATTACACTGCCCCCCTCTTAGGATTGATCGTCCCGAGCAAATCCATCACTTCCATCACCATTATAATGATGTAAACGGTCGCTGTGAACTACTTTTAGTTTGCCTCTTAATCCTCTCTGAATGCGGTAGACGACATCGTTTATTCGTGCTACGACAGTATAAGGGCCTTCCCAATTTTGTTGAAGCTTCGGTGAGAGTCCCTTCCGACGGTGGGGATTATAAAACCACACAAGGTCTCCCACTTGGAATCCAGTCGTTGTGGCTTTTGCGTCGTATCTTGTTTTCATCCGATCACTCGATAGCTTTATATTTGCCCTCGTCCTTTCGTGAATGTCAACTAGCTTTTCTTTGAGGTTGTCCACGTAGTCGTCAATTCCTTGTGGCTCACTTGTATAACATCCAAATTTGATTTCGCTTGGTAGTCGTATTGTGGTCCCGAGCAGGATTTCTGATGGTGTATGTCCTGTTGAGCTATGTACCGCACTTCGATAGGCCATCAAGAATAATGGAATATGCCGATCCCAGTCTCGTTGGTTGTCGCTTACAACTTTGGAAAGGTGTTCTTTAAGGGTCCGGTTGAATCGTTCAACCATCCCATCAGATTGTGGGTGAAGCGGTGTTGTCCTCGTCTTTTTAATGCCAAGGAGTGTACAAACTTCCTGAAAAATTTTGGACTCGAAGTTCCTGCCTTGATCTGAATGGAGTTCCATAGGTACACCAAACCTGCTTACCCAGTTGAAAACAATCTGATCCGCGACTGTTTTGGTTTCCTGGTTTGGGATGGCAAATGCCTCAGGCCACTTGCTGAAGTAGTCCATTACTACCAGAATGTATCGGTTTCCGTTTTCGGTTTCTGGAAAAGGGCCTGCAACGTCTATTGCAATCCTCTCAAAAGGCGTGCCCACATTATACTGCTGCATTCTACTCTGGACTTTTCTGCCTGGTCCCTTGCTTGCAGCACAAGTATCACATTTTCGGCACCATTTTTCGACATCTTCTCTTGCATGTAGCCAGTAAAATCGCTGCCTTACCTTTTCCAGTGTCTTATTCACCCCCAAATGTCCTCCGGAAGCTCCCTCATGCATCTCTTGAAGAACATCATTAACCTTGGAACGAGGTACGACTAGCTGCATCACATAAGATTTGCCGTCTGTGGATTCCCACTTTCGTCTTAGTACTCCTTCTTGTACATGAAGTGAGTCCCATTGTGCCCAATACGCTTTAAGAGTTGGACTTCTATCGGAGATGTCACCCCATTCTGGTTTCTCTTGGTGTTCCTTCCACGCAAGAATGGGTTCAATATCCAAGTCTTCTTGTTGGGCAGTCCTCAGTTCTTCGTTACTCCAACCGTAAATGGGATCAGCTCTTAATCGGTGGATAGCAGCAACTTCCTTCTCTTCCTGACGTGTGCAGTGCTTGCAGTCCGGTTTGCATGGTCTCCGAGATAAGGCATCTGCATTTGAGTGCAACCTTCCTCTTCGATGTTGGATCTGGTAGTCGTATGTCTGCAATCTCTCGATCCACCTCGCCACTTGACCTTCTGGATTTTTGAAGTTCAAAAGCCAATTAAGTGCGCCATGGTCTGTTCGAAGAAGGAACTTCTGTCCATAGATGTACTTATGGAAGTGTTTTGTAGCCGATATTAGAGCTAGAAGTTCTCTTCTGGTCACACAGTAGTTTCTTTCTGGCTTTGAGAGTACCTTGCTGTAGTAGGCGACAACCTTCTCTTCTCCTTCGTGAACTTGTGAGAGTACGGCTCCAATTCCCACGTTACTAGCGTCAGCGTCAATGATGAAAGGTTTCCCTGGTGTCGGATAGGCCAAAACTGGTGTATTGCATAGGCGCTGCTTAAGTTCCCGGAAGCTTTTCTCGCACTCGCTTGACCATTTGAACGGTTTGCCTTTCTCTGTTAACTGGTGCAAACTTTTCGCGATTCCAGCAAAATCCTTCACAAATCGTCGATAGTACGTGGCTAGACCAAGAAAGCTTCGGAGTTGATGTTTATCCTGTGGTGTTGGCCAATTCTTTACAGTGTCAACTTTTTCAGGATCAGTCTTCACTCCTTGGGAAGAGATGATATGTCCCAAGTATTTTACCTCAGACTTGAAAAATTCGCACTTGTCTGGATTCAATTTCAAGTTTGCTTCTCGAAGCCTCTGGAACACGGCCTTAAGGTTTCCACAATGCTCATCAAATGTCTTACCATATACGATGACATCGTCCAAATAGACTAGGCAAGATTTCCAAGTAAGTCCTTGTAAAACGCACTCCATCAAACGCTCAAATGTTGCCGGAGCGTTGCATAGTCCGAAAGGCATCACATTAAATTGCCACAGACCATTTCCTGTGGAGAAAGCCGTCTTCTCTCGATCTTCTGGATGGATTTCTACCTGCCAGTAGCCACTCTTCAAGTACAATGTTGAGAACCATTCAGCTCCTTCCATCGCATCCAGAGTATCGCTGATTCTTGGCAGAGGGTAGCTGTCTTTCTTTGTCACATCGTTCAGCCTCCGATAGTCCACACAAAATCGAGTACTTCCGTCCTTCTTTTTGACGAGAACAACAGGGGATACCCAAGGACTTTTAGAGTTTTCGATTAGCCCATCTTTCTTCATGGTCGATATCATCTCTTCAACTTCGGCTTGTTTGGCTAATGGGAGACGTCTTGCTGGTTGTCGAATAGGTCTTGCGTCTCCTGTATCGATTCGATGCTGCACCAATTGTGTTCGACCATACTGCCCACTGGGTGAAGAGAGTATATCACCGTACTCGTGAAGGAGGCTTCCAGCAACACTTAGCTGACGTTCAGTTAATTTGGATGACTTCAGAATTTTTGCCTTCATAGAGTTCACTTTCCCGGAGTCCACAGATTTGTGTGTGTCAGCTTCTGTGATAGTAGTTATTGCGGAAACAGATTCACACTTTCCAACTATTTCTCCTTTTCTTAGCTTAACTTCGTACGGTTTGATGTTAAGTATCCGTACGGGTACCATGTTGTTCTTTGGTGCCACAAGGGTCTTCCCTAGGATGATGTTTTGGGAAGACTGTTCAGAGTCTGGTTCCACAATTAGGTATCGATGGCTACCCAAATCACCTTTTATTTTCGTCCAAACGAACACTTCTGAGGAAGGTGGCAGGCATATATCTTCTTTTATGACAGTCCTGAGAGTTGATGAGTTTTCATTGCCGTAAACCATAGGAATCTCCACATTTCGGTACTTGAGAACTTGCTTCCCGATGTCGAGAATTACTCCATGCTCTTTCATAAAGTCGATTCCAACTATGCACTCGTCACATATATCTGCTACCAGAAATAGATGTGAAAACTCCAGTTCTGCCAAACGGATTGTAAGACGAACCTCCCCATACACTCTGGCTGCCTCTCCTGTTGCTGTTTTCAGACGGTAAGTGTTGGTGTTATGCAGCCATGTCATCTTCACCAAGTCCTTTCGAACAATGGAGGCAGTGGCACCGGTGTCGATCGTAGCCACTTGCTTCTTGCCATTTAGTGTTGCCTCCACAGTCAGACTTTTGTTGTTTCGTTTCGTCTGTGAGACCTGGATGGTGGTTCTGGGGCCATCGATACCAGAAACCAGCTTCTGCCCCTCGAAGTTGGTTCTTACTCGTTTCCCTGTTGAGAAACGGGGCGAGTAGGAGTTTTGACATTGTTGTTGTTAAAATTTCTGCTTCCACAATGTTGACATGCAGATCTTCTAGGTGGCAATCTGCACTGGCGTTGGAGATGTCCGGTTTTGTTGCAATTCCAGCATCGAGCAGGTCCATCGCGTTGGTTCCTTTGGAATGCTGTTCTCTGGCAAGAGCACTCTTCAATTTCTATTTCTCTTACCCGATGGACTCCTTGAGAAGCCTGTTCTGCTGCTTCCATAGTGAGGGCGAATGCTAGTGCTTCAGGAAGTGTGCGTTTGCCAGCAGTTCGAATTGCTCGCTGAAGGTTGATGTCAGATACAGCACGAACAAAGGCTTCTGTTGCGAATTGGTTGATGATTTCATCTCCTGCAGCTGGATATGCTAGGTGTGCCAACCGTTCGATGTCTGCTTGGAGTTGTTGCAGAGTTTCTCCTCTTTTCTGGACTCTGGAATTGAGTTGGACGCGGAAGACTTCTTGCATATGGCCATCTCCAAAACGTTTGTCAATGGCCTGAACGAGAGCACTGAAGTTGCCATTTTTATCTGCTGGTATGCTTTGTAACAGCTCAGCAGCAGGTCCTCTGAGGGCAAGCGTTAAAGCTATGCATTTGTCTTCCTCATCCCAGCCATTTGTTGCTGCGGCTGCCTCAAACTGCTTCTTGTAAATTGACCAAGAAGTTTGCCCATCGAAGGTTGGTGGATGCATCTCTTTTTTCTTTGGACAGTCGCCAGAACTTTCTCGAACCTTCATTTTCTTTACTTTATCTAATTCCTTTGTAATGGATTCGATTTTATCTTCGAACTTTGCTTCTATTGTCGATAATTGTTTATCTACAGTCGAAAATTGCTTATCGACACGCTCGTCAAGAGTAATAATTCTGTTGTCAAAAGCATCCAACTTACTTTCGAGCAGATTTGTCTGTTCTTGGAATTGTTGAAGAAGATTCCTTTCTTGTTTTTCTAGAAGATTCTTTTGTTCTTGGCTTTGTTGCTCGAATCGTTCGAGAAGATTCTTTTGTTCACTACGTTGTTCTTGGCCTTGTTGTTCAAATCGTCCGAGAAGATTCTTTTGTTCATTCCGTTGTTCTTGGCTTTGTTGTTCTAGAAGATTCTTCTGCTCTTGACTTTGTTGTTCGAAATGTTCGAGAAGATTCTTTTCCTGACTATCAAATTTGGAAAGCAGCTGAGACAGCATGTTGGTCATGCCCGATGTACTTACTTGCTCTTGCTGTTCTTCCATTTCAATGTCGAATATAAACGTGTCCGGGTTTTTCCCACATCTTCTTAAATCTTCTTGCAGACGAATTATAAGATCATTCTTTGTTCCAGCAGTAGGAAGATCTCGCTTATTCAGTTCTGCCTTAAGTTCCACTAAATTTAAATCATTCAAAGATTTACCCATTGTCTCTTTTTTTTTCACTTTTCACACAATAACTGAGTGCACAGATAAAACAAGTTTTATTCCACTTCTAACACCAATGTAATATTTTCTCAGGTTCGTTAATAAAACTTATTTATTTTATTCAAAACGTCCACTTATTTATTTCGCAAAATAAAACACTACTTTTCTTACTACAAACAAAACGATTTATTATTCACCACTGAATTAATTCACAAACTTTACTTTTCACTTTTATTACAACCAACTTTATTCATTCACGATTAAAAACAAACTGTGTCGCTGCCGTTCAAACATGTGCCTTTTATACTTCTTTTCCAAACTTTGGAAATAAGGAGAACGTTCTGGTCTCTGCTTCCAGAGCTTTCCGTAGGGGAAATTTCCCAATAATTTCCCTTCCAAAAGCTTTTATTTGACAGCTGGTAAATCTGCTATAATCCGGCAGGTGGCGCTTCCTTCGTTTGAGAGTTGCTATAATTATAGCTAATAAGGGTATGTTTGCACTGCGACCGTAAGCTTTATTGTGTCCGTTTGTTTGCATTTCGGAGTCGTTATAGTTCAAATATGGAAAGTTATTACACTATATAATGAAATGACGTTCCCATAATTTTGATTCGATACTTTTGGTCTAGTTTCAATTTTTTAAGCTTTCAAAAGCATAGGTACCTCACTTAAATGAAACTGAAGAATCTGAAGTATACCACACTTAATTGAAACTGAAGACACTGAGCACAAAATAAGAAAGATTTTTAATTTCACTTAAGTGAATTTGCCCATAATAACGGTTTGTTACTTTTAGTCTAGTTGAATTTACTCTTGCCTCAGATGTTATGAGGGCTCTCCAGTGCACCTCACTTAAGTGAACTTAAATGAAAATGAAAAATCTTAGGTAAACCTCACTTAAGTGAAACTGACAATACTGAAGCACAAAATCGACAAAATTACTAATTTCATTCAAGTGAATTATAGGTATGATCGCCCCTATTTAGGGTCTGTTACGTATTTACTTTCATTCAATTTTGCTTCTGAAGTGAGGAGTGTTCTCAAGCGCACATCAATTAAGTTGAACTAAAAAAGAAAATGATTTAGGTATAAGTAGGTATTTCTATATTTGTTTTTAACGATTACATTTACATTTCCAAACTACCCTCTTTGCTAAATCCAAACGGAGAGTGTTCTTTTGTTTTTGATTTGAAATAATACAAATTACAAATACAAAATATTTACCATTTCTCTACTTTTAATCGCTTTAATTTTCTTCTCACATGCGTTTTACTTGTCGAGTAATTTTAGCAGGTAAATCGAGAAATTATCTCGACTTTTTTCTTACAGAAACAGTTTAACTCACATTTTTCCAGGCTCTCACAGTTTTACTCATATTTTTCCAGGCTCTCACAGAAATTTTATTCCGAAAAGTTCCAAGTCGAGAAAATCTAGTTACAGAACCAGGCGAATGTGAGAAAACAATTTTAATGCCAATTCATGTCATATTTGTTTTGATTCACGTGTTCCATGCGAGAAATTTCTCGATGCGAGAGTTACAGAACGTAGGCACAGGTATCATTTCTCTATGTTCAATATACAACATTTTATTTAATAAAAACATAATAGCTTAAGTTTTCTTGGACAAAAATTGCTTTTGTATAAAAGCTTATAGGTATCAACATTGACCAAAAATCTTTCAAATCTTATAAAGAATGCTTTTTTTTAAAGTAGCTTAAGTCATGACACTTTAATGTGATAGATATACATCGCTTAGGTCGACATACTTGTGTTCCAATTATTTTGAAAAAGCTTAAGTTGACTTAAATAAGTCTCAAAAATGCTACCAAAGAAATTGTTAAGACATCTTATGTCACATAAAGCTACTATGTTCATTTGAATAGCATTTTTTTAAAAATAGCTTAAATCCGTTAAAAAGATTTTTAGCACTGGATATAGCCACTATCTATTCTGAAAATAAATTTCATTAACCTGGCTCCAGTACTTTTTTTTAATAAATTAAATAGTAAAAATATGCAAAACTTGTTTTGCTCGTACTGAAAAATTTAAAAAATTGAATTAAGCTGTTTTAACTTATAAGCACAGAATTATTCACTATTTTTTTTATCAATTAAAAACCTTTTTAATAATATATTTGTTTTTAATCCACGCAAACGAACGACTTTAGAATATTTGGTAAATCCGTGGCAATCTACTTACAACTCCAGAGAAATGTCATATCTTACCTAGAAAAATTGATTTTGTTTTATAAGCAAATCGATTTGTTTCTAAACAGATCGAATTTTTTGGTTATAAGGAATTCAATATAAGTTCAGAATTCTGTCGCATTTCAAGAATTTTTCCGTCACGGCCGTAGCCAGGATCAAACGTATGGGTGAGCTCAAGGTAGTTTCGGGTGAGCTGACATTTCTTAACAAAATCATAAGACACAAAATTTTTATTAAAATAATATTAAATGTGCCTGATTTGAAATTTGCATTAAATTAAAAAATAAAAGCAAAAGGTATTTGAAAAGTTGAATAGGCTACGAACGCATTTGAAATTTCAATCGCGTGACTGTTTGTCAAAAGTCGAAAATTTGTTTCAATTTTCTGGCGATGCGATTGTCGAAAGTTAAAATGAAACAAACGGACTGAGATGCTTGTGCTCACACTTACTTACTTACTTACTTATGTTATGTCCGTGAGTTTCCCTTTGCGGGGCATAGGGCCTCCACTACTCTTACGCGCCATCGTGTACGGTTTCTGGAAATGTACGTCAGCTCTCTCCAACTCTTCCCCAGTTGTGCAGATTCCTCTTCGACCGTTCTTCGGCAAGGACTTCTAGGTCGGCCCACTGCTCTGCCTCGCTGCGTGAGGGTTCCATTGCATCGCTTGGCTTGCAATGCACTCGTGGCCTTTTCGAAGCGTATGTCCAGTCCACTGCCACTTACGTTTTCGTATTATAGAGTCGATGGGTTCCTGACCTGTCCTCGCATGAAGTTCATCAAATACGGTTGGGCCAGAAAATCCACAAGATGTTTCCCAGACATTCTATTCACGAACGTTCGCAGCTTTCTTGTGACAATGGGTGTTACTTTCCAAGTGCTGCATCCATAAAGAAGCACGGATTCTATATTGGAGCGAAACAGTCGTAGCTTGGCCTCACACTTGCGAGTTAAAATAGCGTGACTAGAAAATTTTAGTCGCAAGTAATAAAAATCATTCAGCACTTGTGATTTTCAATCGTACGATTATTTAGCTCAAAGAAATGAGACACACGTTTTTAAATGTGAGTGCACACCTGCACACATATGCAATTTTAAAATCGCAGCGTTTATAAAAATGGAACCAGATCTATTTTTTGAGCGTTTTTTCTGTCGCAAAATTTTATAAACGCAAGTGCGAGCAATCATATTAAAAGTTTTATGACGTATTTCTTGCGACTTAAAAATCGCGCGATAGATAGCCGCAAGTGAGTGCATGTATTTGTAGCGATCCCGATTTTGGAATCGCACCAACTGAAAATCGGAAGTGCGGTCCCAGCTTAAGTTGGACTCTTCGGGCTTTTCGGCAAATTTAACCAAAATATCATCTATTTCTTATAAATTCAATCGTGTCTTTTGGAATCCAAGAAATTAAAGACTGCAAAGCCTCTGTTTGGTAACTGATGTCCATCTTATATAGTTTTATTTGCGAAGGTGCTGAAGTAATGACTTGTTTTATAGAAGCGCTGCCATCTAATGTAGCGATCATCATCATACTGTCTCAAAAGCTAGGGATAAGTTGTTGAAAAAATATTTTTAATAGAAATGAGCATTTGAAGTTTTCTTCTATATCGGTTAATTTTTTGACTAGTACAAAATTTTGCTGAGATCACGAAGCCAATATTTAAAAAAAAAATATTGAAACTTCAACTTAATAGTCAAAATCTGTTTCTCCAAGTGACGATCAAAAATTGATTTGCATTGTCGTTAAGATCGACTTCTAATTCTCTGTGGCTTTCAGGCTGACACAAATTCAACAGCATTCTGTCATCTGCTGCATTCAATATTTGGAGCAGTGATGAAAATTGACTTTTGTCGATTGTACTGAAAACTGAAGAAAAAATTGTACTGAAAAAGACCAAATAGTACTGAACTTTTTTAAATTATAAAACAACGCAAACAATTAAAATAAATATTTTATACACCTATACATTTCATTGGTATAATTTTAATTTCATTCTAAGGCCAAGATTACAAATGTTAGTTTTACTTACAACTTATGTAAGTCTTACAGAAGCAACTTAAAAGAGGCTTTACATTCCAGATGAACTTACAGTAAAAAATACTTCCGTAAGTTTGAAAACTTATCACTGTCGTTTGAGTAAGATGTGAGAGTTCCGTAAGTTGGAAAAAACGTTTTTATACTTGTAAGTTTTTCTTTGAACTTACAGCTTACGTAAGTTGATAAATTTTCTGTAAGTCAATTACAGAGCTGTTTACACTTGTAATTTTATCAAAAGTTGCTTCCGTAAGTAACTTACGAAAGTAAAACTTACATGTGTAGCCTTGGCCTAAAATAAGTCTTATGGACGGATAGCAACTTTGGCACAAGTCTTTTCTTTGTATTTACATTCATATGTTCATGCATTACATTCATATGTTTTTCTTACTCTAAAATTTCTTCATTGGCAAGTGGTTTACTCGGTAAATGTCTATTCAGTAGACTTTTTTGAATAGTATAGCTGTGACAGCATTGATTTTTAATTAGGTTTTTAGGAGGAAACAGGAAAGCTATATAAAACATCCGTGCATGACTTTTAAAGCTATAAATTTCGCTTTCAGTTAAATTTTTAGAAGTGTAAAAAATTTCACTTTCGGTCCCGCTATAGATTTCCTCGACGGGAAGGTGGTTTTATAGTAAGTTTATTGACAAAATGGGTCTTTCATTAAAAGCTTCTTTACGTGAAGATGTGGTGAAGTCTGAGTGAACATATCTGTTTGATTTTAGTGATTTATGAAAGTTGACCTTTTCAAAAATTAAAAATAGTGCAAATAGTACTGAAAATTGAAAAGTGGTACTTGCGTACTCGGGAAAGCCCAATAGTACCGAATTCAGTACAATAGTAAGCCTTTTTGCAACTGTGATTTGGAGATATTATAATTCCTCTGTTCCTGATAATTTGAAAAAAAAAAATCCCAGCTAAAAACAATTGTTCTCAAAAATTTAACCCATAACACAGCTCTTTCCATACCTCTGCATTAAGGTTGTTTCCTGATTGATCAAAATGTTAGTGTTGGCGCAGATTTAAAATTTAATTTTGAAGCAAGGAAATATTTTGTTTTTTGTCTCAAGTTAGAAATATGCAAAATCTTAAAATTTGTTGGGTGAGCTGAGCTCACCCTAGCGTAGGCCTGGCTACGGCCGTGTTCTCCGTAATACTACGTTTTCACCAAAAGATAATCTGGGATTTAAGGAAAAAGATTTATGTGGTGTTTTCACCGGCTGAAAAGATTAAAAATATAATTAACTCTGACAGCACACTTCAAAAGCAAATAGGGTTTCATTTTTTCTTATGAAGTGGAAGTGAGACAGAATGTTTTTTTTTTTTGTGTCAAACATTAGAGAACTGCATCCAGCCACTAATGAATCCTTCAGCGCCATATAAGAATGGGTTTGTTTGGTTTGTTCAACTATTTGTTCGAGCGAGATTTAACAAGATTCATTTTTAATCTTGTAGATTAACGAAAACAATTCGTATGGTAAATCTTGGAGATTTAAAGAAGATTTGAGGTAGATCTTATTAAATCTCGGTTTAGTGTTCGGTGGAAACTTAGTATAAAGGTGGTTGGAATGTTCTATGCAGTGTATTGGTAAGCATGCGGTAACAAAGCTTAATTAATTTGGTCATTATCCACTCTATAGTATTCTCATGAAACACGATTTTGTAGGTTGACATTTGGTCGATAGGTTCGCTGTGATCGGCTTACCTAGATCCCTTAACAAAAATTAGGATTACATTTGGACACTAGATGGCCACGAGCTTTTTTTCTTCATGAGAATACTATAGAATTTATATACAATGATTGGGTATCTACTGCAGTAAAAATAATTTAACCTTCCAATATGAAAATTCCCGTGTAGTACTAGTTTAAAAAACATCTTAATTTTTTCGAGCACATTTTGTTGAAAATCAACTGAAAAATTTCCGAATTTTTTAAAACCGTTTGCACTTTGTTGTGCTCTTTTTTTTCGATTCCTCAATGTGGACAGTTTCTTCTTTCTAATGGATTTATTGTTTAAATAAATAAACGGTAGAGTGTTGTAACGTTGCAACACAACTATGTACAGTGGTGGCCATAAAATTAGAAAAAACAATTCTAAGCGCACTTTATCAACCATAATATTTTTTGTAAGCACCAGCTTGCGTGGCTTGTGTCGTTGGTCTTTGACAGGTGACATGTTTGTTCTAATTATGAGTTTCCTTGAACGCGAACATTTTATAAAACACCGTTATTTTAGAAAATTCATTTATAGTCGACATTTTTGCTGGACACGAAATTCGAAACGACAAAAGAATTGGTAAATTTAAAAATAAAGAAAATTATTATCAATGTTAGTTGATTGTTTTCAGTTTTTTTTTGATTATTTTTATAATATCAATATTAATTAATTAAAAATACAGCGACGAAAATGGGCAAAAATAAGTCTTGTAGTCCAGAGCTCCGGAAGCTCATAGTGCAGTGCTATCAAAACGAAAACGAGTCAATTGATTCCATAGCAAAAAGATTTAGTTGCTCGAAAAAGGTGGTATTTGATGCTGTTCAAGTCAATAAAAGGACTGGCAGCGTTGAAAACCCAAAAAGAAAACCAAAAGATCGAAAATCCACGCCAAAAGAGGACATATTGATATGCCGAATTAGCAAAGCTGATCCTTTATTGACTTCTGCAATAATAAAAGAGGTTGTTTCGCCCCGATTGGGTCAAGAGCTATCAGCTAGAACCATAAGGCGCCGACTTCTAGAACATGGGCCACGTGAATGCATTGCCAGGAAAAAACTACATGTTTCCAAAAAGAATTTGAAGAGGCGTTTGAATGTTTGCTAAGCTTCACGCTAATAAAGCCATGGGATTCTGGAAAAACATACTTTGGAGTGATGAATCCAAACTTAACTTGTTCGGGTCAGATGGTTAAGTGTATGTTAGACGTCCTCAGAAGAAGGAATTGGATCCTAAATATACTTTAAAGAACGTAAAGCATGGAGGAGGAAACATAATGGTTTGGGGTGCGTTCTCGTGGCATGGAGTTGGCCCAATAGTAAGAATAAATGGTCGAATGGACCAACATATTTATAAAGGCATCTTGGAAAATGTCATGGAGCCTTATTCATTTGCACACATGCCCATTAGTTATGTTTTCCAGCACGATAACCATCCAAAGCATACAGCACGGATTGTTAAGCAGTGGTTTTTTGATACAAAAACTAATGTTTTGGATTGGCCCGCCCAAAGTCCAGACTTGAATCCTGTCGAGAACTTGTGGGCAGGCGTGGAGAGAAGGCTAAAGTCCAAGAACCCAAAAAATTCTGAGGAACTTTTTGAAAATATAAAGGAGGTCTGGGAGAGTATACCCCCATCAAGATGCCGCGCCTTGGTAGAAAGTATGCAACCAAAATTAGCTGCAATGACAAAAAATAAGGGATTCCCTACAAAATATTAATTTTTCATCGAACATTTTTTATGAAATACCAATTTTTTCTTTGCGTTTCTAATTGTATGGCCAGGTGCGATTTGGGTTAAGTAAATAATAATAATTTTCTACTGTTATTGTCACGCTTTTATTTTTTATAAAATATTCAGAAGTGTACTATATGTCATGATCTATTAAAAGAACCACTAACCAACCTCAACAAATTTCCCAAACAAAAGTTATGCAATTTAACATTGTTACAACATTCTTGTTTCTAATTCTTTGGCCACCACTGTATACTTAATTTTGTTGTTTTATTAATTTATCCTATTTTACCTGTACTAAAAATTAATGCCTTATTTTTTTTCAAGTTAGTCCACAACCAAACAGAATGAATGTACCTACCCCAAACGACTTTACAGTAGTATAATTTAATATTTTTTTTATTATTAAACTCCATGAACTTTAGCAAAATACATACTTTATGACACTCGAACTCGAATCCTTTAGTTTTCGAACTGCACTTTACAAACTTTCAATTAATTTGAATCAACCTCCAGTGAACTTATTAGCAATACAATATGTTCTAATGCAAATAAGATACCAGAACCAGACTGTAACAATAGAGTACCTACTTAAGTCAATTTATATAAGAGAGGTATAGCTATTCAAAAATGCAAAACCAAAACTAGAATCTAAAATTTTGTTCTTTAAATAAGAAAAGTTTTACACCATACTTCTCTTTTATATTTATTTTTTCAGCATTCCCATTAGGATCCTTTTAAACGCGACGTGGAATAATTTTTGAGAGTAAAAAGCCATAAGGATAAGTAATTAATAATAAATGAAATTCGTAACTTGGGTAGTACTCGTATTGTATGATGGTTCCTACCTACATAACCAAAGAATATACTTTGGTATAAGTAAGAAGAATTTGTGTATATCTAGTGATAGTTTATTTCCTTCTGATATCTGAGAATCCTCCGGCAGAAATGCGCGAATTTGAAAACTTTTTAATTGATGCATAATAATTTTTGCCTACGAAAAGTTATTTTTGCATTTGTGACATTTCTTCTCTAAATTTGTGGACGCGAATTGTTTCTTGAATAATTTCTTTACTTTTAACAGAGTGTAACCTTATGTTTGTTATTTTTGTTTTGAAGAAAAGAAACGTTTTTTATTCTACCCTATATTTACATAGAACTTAGATAAATTCAAATTCAAGATGCAGCTCAGGATTTAAGTTTTATGTAAATGGAAAAGTCACAGTTAACTGATTTTCGATAGTCATCCAAGAGTTCTTGCAATGACGTTTTTGATAAGTACTCGTATAGCTCTATGACTGAGTGATCAAAGGTTCGGATAAAATTTTGCAAGCTTTTTAAGAGAAAGTGTATTGGATTTTTGAAAAAAAAAAATCTCCCAAAAGCAAAAATGTGTCTAGGAATTACGATTTTCAAACCTAAAAGTTCAACCAAAAATAATTTTATTTTTCGTTCTATCTTGAAACATATAAGTAGTTCAATTGAAACTTAAACAATGACATTTTTCAGAATTCAAAAGTTTTTGAAAAGCTTCAGCAAAACCCTTCGACGTATCTTTGATACTTTAAGCTTAAAAAACTAAAAAAAAAAATTGTCAACCGATAAAAGTTTTCTCAAGGATATTCGGTTGGCTATATTCTTTTTGGCTAAGGCTAAGTTACTTTGCTGTTATTCTTAATTAGTTTTTCATACCCAAAAGCTATTTTCTTTTGACGTCGTCGTTCGTCGTAGTTGTGATGGTCGCGGTTGGCCAGTAGCATAGCAATACCCGGCCAATGCTAATGTGATAGCGGTATTATGTAGGTACTTTCGAAAAGTAGTGAATATTTTGATTTGCAGATTTCTTATTCCAAATTCATCACAATGCATGACGAAAAGTTATTCTTCGACGTTTGCATAAGCAAAAAGGGATTGCATTTTTTTTTAAAGAAAGTTTTAAGAGTTGTGGGAAAGGTTTATAAAGGGATTTTTAAAAAAACTTATAAAAACTTTTTTTTAAATATAAAACGTATATAAATTCATTACTTTGTCGTTTTTTTTTTATTTGAAAGTTCTTAAAAAAACAATTAATATTTAAGATTGATTTTTATATAAGGGGCCACTTTGAATATCTCTAATAAAGCACCCATTTGAGAAGTTTTGGACAGCGCAAAAATCAAAGAAATTCATTCATCTCACATTTTTCTTTTGTCAGTTATGCGTTTGGGACATAAATGTTCATAGTTAGTCAATTAAGTTTAAAAGTTTTAAAATTACGCGGAAATTTATATTTTTATAAGTAGTTAAAACTTCGTAGTTTTGTACTTTTTATCAATTACAGTGCATTCTCGATTATTGCAACTAATTAAAACAAGGGTGGTTGCAATGACCGAAGTTGTTGCAATAACCGAGTAAGTATTTTGTTAAGGCTCAATTCGAGATGCAAAGCGAAAGTCAGAAAACCAGCACATATAATATATTTAATGCAACAAGTTATTATTCATTAACATGCAAATAATAAGAAACAAAACAAAAATAAGTTTAATCACGATAATGTCGTCATAACTTATTAACTCGCCATCTTTTGGATGACAAGGAGCGTTATCCAAAAGTAAGAGCACTTTTGGTGGAAGTCCTTTCTATTTTAAAAAGAGTCGTACCTAAAAGACTCAAAAAAGAAAAAAAGACCTACCTGTGTTTAATTTTGTTCCCTCGGGCACAAATGACGAGTGGAACCATTTTTCAAAGAATGCAAACGTCATCGAAGCATTTTATTTGCCTTGTATACAACATTTTTAAAAGATCTAAGGTTTACAGATTTACTGATGACGAATAGCTTAAATTTGTGTTAACCCGATACGGTGCTGCAGGCGAGAAACGTGATTCTTTCTTTTCTTGTCTTTCGGCCAGGAGCTCAGGATTCCTTAAAACCTACAATCAAGAATGGATTTACAAATTGCGGTTTGTTTGTAAGTTTTTCTCCACAAATCCTCAACAGGCGAATTCCGTGTCTTTTATAAAAATTTGTCACCCAACCATTGCTCCCATTAAAAGATCATGGCGTCTCTTGAATTTTTAATGCAATGAGCACGCATTTGTTCCTAGGACCATGCTGTTAATTGCCACATCTAGCTTTCCTTGATTTAGGAACCACTTGTACTTGCCTTTTCCATCTTAGGGTATTCGCTACTTTTAATGTAATCCTCTTTCCGTGTCCACATTCAGCATTAGAAAAAAATTTTCCTATTGCACCCTCTTTTCGAGACAAAATGCAACGCAACCGACAAAAACAAACTTGGGCAAGAACATGAGTAATTCAAGATATGCATATAAAAACAAAAGTTGCACTTATCGAGTAATTTTTTTTGAAGAGTTGCGATTACTGCGTCAACAATAGGTGTGTTTTATTGGAAAAGCTATCAGCAGCACAGTGAAATTTTATATGAATTACAAAAACAGCATCGCCAGCAAAATCGCTGCCGATAAAAGTTAAAGTAGAATCCCGCTGCCGATAAACTTTTGACGTTTGTTCGAGTATCGAAATCAATTGAATAGGATTTTTGTGTGTCGTCATTGGTACGACTGGTATTTTTATGTGTCTCGAATTCTCGATGGCTATGTTCGTAGAGTAGAATTATGTTGAATGAATGGCCCTGTTTAGACTGTAACTTTTCACTTCGTCAAGACCATGTTTTTGTAGAAGAAATCGGTGAAGAGAAAATTTCACCCATAAATTTACGTCATGGTGGCGTAGTGAGCAATTACAGTCTAAACAGGGTCGTTTGTAAGTGCATGGTTGTTTTAAATTAGTTTAAAGTGCAAAATTTAGCATTTTTATTTATAAGTGACAAACAAGATATATTCTGCGGACTGTAAACGATAATTCGCAAACCACAACATCAAGACGCATTTCACAAAGCATTTTTCTTCACATTTTCTTCTACAGGCAACCAAACAAATTACTCAAGGGAATGGAAGGTCAAAATTCACGATCATTCCCATTTCAAAATTCACTATTCGCAGCTCATATGAAAAGCTCTTTTTGTAAACCTTTGGTCTATAGGGACCAGTTTGTATAGACATGATTCAAATTTTGATCCGATGCTCAGCAATTTTAAGTCACTGCTTTTGGTGGAAAGGCTACTTGTATAAACGTGGTTCAAGCTTTGATACGTGGTTCAATTATTTAAGCTCACTGATTTCGGCAGTTTAACTGAGGTTCAACAAGGGTCAAGCTTGAAATTGTTATTACAACATACTTGAACCTTGGAATCATCGTTGCACTTCAGTAGATCCGATAAAATCGATGAGTCACAAATGCTGAACCATAGATCAAATTTCGAACCAGTTAGTACAGCTGAAACTAACTGAAGTTCAAGGAAGGTTCAGGCTTATTTGGCTACTAATGTACTCAGTTAATCCGGTAAAATTGGTGAGTTAAAAATTTCCAGTGGAAAACTAGGTAAATGCATTAAAATTAGCCATACAATCATGTCCTTATTGTAATTTATAAAATTATCGCTAATATTATCTACTCCATGTGTATTGAGTCTGTTATTATACGACGACTTTTGAGTCATGGCTTTTTTCAAAATTAAATGAGGGCAATTGAGAAAACAAAATTTGATTTCACTTTCACAATACTAAATTTCGAAAAATCTCAACTAAAAAGTCTTCGTGTAATAGCAGACTAAATCATGACTTTTTTACTTTGGCCATAGTCTACCAACACACCCCTACCCCTTTTCTTTTCGTTTATAGCTGCAAAATCAATTTTCGTATCTGAAAATGGCAAATAAAGAAAAAAAGGGACACAAACATTTGATTGAAAACATTAATTATATAGATATATAGTTATATTTCCCATTTAACTTGCAAATATGTTAGTTTTTGTTAATAATTTTGGTTTATTTCTACTTTTAACTTTCACTAAATTCACTTTTGTGTCGTGACAGCTGTTCAGGCGCACCATATTGCAAATACAAAAATATAGGCCGCTGCGGATGCGTTTTTATTGAAATTTCTCACTGTACTATATATAAAATCCCAAAAAAGCACGCCTAATGATATAAATTCAGCTGTTGCAAAAATCGAGGAGTTTCGTGAATCGAGAGTTGCGTTAATCGAGAACGTACTGTATAATGAAATTAACTCAATTAATAATAATAATATTAACTATATGCCTGTAAGACCTAAGGTCTTTTAAATGCAACCTGAATTGCACGGCACTATAGTAAGAAAGAGTAGGAGGATAGAAAAGATTTGGCAATTAAAAAGGGTCTTTCAATAAGAACGCTTGAAATTGGTTACATTAAAACAAATATACATAATTTATAATAATTTATTAATTTAACAAAATTTGTATGAGAAAGCTTAAACTTTCCATCGTTTACGACGGTTTTTTTACATTGCATGAATAACCTTATTGTTGTTATGTTTTTGATTCAAATTAATATATTTTCCAACTGTTTCCTAATTTTCTTCCTTTTTTGCAGATTCATATTCAGGAATTGCTTGAAGTATAATTTCCTCAATCTAAAAAAAATAATAAATTAATTTTTCACGCCTTAACTTTAAAAGTAAAACAAATATCATATTTTATACCTGTACTGTAGGTGGTGTATGTAAAGCATAGACAACGGCATCGGCTACATCTTTTGGTAGTAGTTTTGGAATTGGAGCATACGATGCTGGATTATATACTTTCAGGAAGTCAGTTTCAACCATTCCCGGACTAATACTCTAGAATTACGGAGTTTTTAGGAAAAATATATTAATAAAAATGTACTAATGTATTGAATGTGATGAAAAGTACAAAAGTAGAATTATTTTAAAAATAAAAATAATAATGTACATTATGTAGTTAGATATGTCATACTTTTTTATCGAGGCTGAGGTAAGCGTAGTCTAGGTATTCCCGAAGAAATAAAATAAAACTCGGGTTTGGGTTTGAAAGAAAAGAACTCGGACCAAACACCAGTTTTATAATATTTTTACTCTTTATTTTTATTAATAGAAAAAGGGGTTTACAACCTTACAATTTTGGTTTTTACTTATGATCTTGGCTCAGTTTTGTAGCGCTACAGGAGTAAACTCGGGAAACTAAATTCACTTAAAAGAAGTAATCCAGGGACGAAACGGTAGGAATCTAATTCCGCCCAAGGCTAATCCGAAGGAGATCTACTTTATTTGGCCCTGAACCAACTCAGAAAGAGAAAAACGACGAGAATACTATTGTGAACTGGTTGAATGGCAACAGTGATCAACATTCCCTAATAATCGTCTATCAACCAAAGCCTACGTTTCCAAGAACCCCTTAAACGTTGGATTTCTTCCTCGCAACGTCTAACCTGGTGTGCATCGTACCTGAGTTACGGAACTACGTCTGCACGACACTCACAAGCAACTCTGATCATAAAGCCGTCCTGCTCTCAATAAATTTACAGCAACAGCTCATTTCCATTTTCATCCTCCCTTCAGAAATTAGAAATCTACAACATTCGAATATTTATACAGCAAGAGATGCCCTCAGGCATCCTACCTGAGTTACGGAACTATGTATGTCTGCACGACACTCACCAGCAACTCTGATCATGAAGCCGTCCTGCACTCAATAAATTTACAGCAACAGTTCATTTCCATTTTCATCCTCCCTCCAGAAATTAGAAATCTACAAGATTCGAATATTTATACAGCAAGAGATGCCCTGGAAGACATAGTCAGCAGCGCACTTGAGAATGAAAAACAACCAATAACTTCTCGGGACAGGTATCATACATAATTTGCCAATTTATGTTCAAAACCTGTATCTCCACAGACAGTGGCTTAGAAAGTTGCTTCAGAGAATTTACCAGAGGGAACTGAATACCAACAACACCAACTACCAGGCCATTTCAAGTGAGCTACAGTGTGTGAACGTCATGTTAAGAAACTCAGTAAAGCACTTCACCCGACACATTTAAGAAGATCAACAGTATTATTAGTAAGAGGCCGCAACTACTCTTGGAGATGTTATCACCAACGAAGACAAGGCCAAGGCTTTTGCTGACTAATTTGAAGAACACTTCAAACCAAATCCACCATCAAACCCCGAGTTTCTGGACGAAGTCAACACACTAAAATATTTCAGGAAATTGTACAATTCAGCCATACCAACCTCGCCAGTGACCCCACGGATCACCAAGAGTTCACTGCTCCGGAAGAAATAGAGTAAATCATTCACAGAAGTCATCCAAAGAAGTCATATCAACAGGATCAGACAATATCTCCAACTTCTTCCTAAAGAGTCTGCCGCATTCTTCGATGATCTTCTTGGCAATTATCCTCAACAATTGTGTCAGCAACTGTTATTCCAAATGAAAAAGGGCACAAATTTTGGCTATACCAAAAAAGAAGAATAGCAAAGACTGCTCTGAATATGAGTACAACCATCGTTGGGGCTTCAAAATCAATTCGACCAAATCAGCCAATCCGGCTCAGGATTCAGGAAGTGGAAGAGGACGCTCAGCCACCAACTGCAGAAACACTAAAATAACCCTTCCCGATCGAACTCAACTGTCAGCAAGAAATAACGTTAAATACCTGGAAATACAGTTCAACGAGTTATACCGATTCAATCCCCACACAGCAGTTGTATTCAGAAAAGCCAACTTCGCCTTCCATCGCATCCATCCGCTTATGCGAAAACAGAACGGGCTAAGGCAAAAGACGAAGCTTCTCCTATACAAGAGGCTCATCAGGTCAGTCATCACCTACTGCTTTCACATCTGGTACACGACAATAAAATCATCATGAAGAAAGTTGCAATATTCGAAAGGAAGATCCTGCGGATCTTCACAGTACTGCAATTCGACAAAAGAAACACGTTAGCAACAAGAGACTCTATGAAGAGGCCAACATTCAATCCAATAGAAGATATCTTCAAATCTGATGATCCACACGAACCCTCTGATAGGAAATATTGTAAACCAGCCAAGACAATCCCAACCAGCGGTAACCCGAAGCGTTGGAATTGCTACATGAAGATATTATTTCAACCACTGACGAAGAGAACATTACCTTCTACGCTGACCTGAGGTTTGAGCTCACTACCGTGGCTGAAAGCCTCAATAAACTGCCTCACTCATTGCTATTGCAATTAATAATGCAAATGGAGACGCTTTGCTAATGGCAATAGCAATATTGCCTAGAAGATGAGAGGCAATTATTGATTTCCATCGTCAAGGCAATAAATTGAGGAAAAATGGGGTTCCCTGTAATTATGAATGGCTTCTTTATGGATTTTTTCAATTAAGTAGAATATGACGCACATGACAAAATATAGTGAATTAAAATTAAATTTTATTGAAAACAGGGGATTTGAACAGCATTTGACTGCATTTGCAGTTCCTATTCCAATTGCAACTGCCTCAAAAATTGCCAATGGAGCCGCAGCGTAAAAAGCATACCTATCTTTCGTAAATCTCTTACAAATAATTGTGGAGTTTAACTTTTTCGAGCGAGGTTCAAATGGTACGTTAGGAAAATTTGATCATGCTTTTTAATTTAATAAATAGTAATGGTTCGGAAAAAATGTAAAAATATTATATACAGGGCCGGCCCGAGCTAAATTAGTGCTCTGCGCAAGCTTCATCACAAGCGCCCCTCAATTGCGGTTATTGGTGGAAGAAGTCGTTCTCATTACCCAAGGTGTAGACTGTGATATGCGTTTTTTTAACGAAGTATCCCCAAGAGACGAACGAGGTATCCCCAAAAGGCAAACAAAATCGTGCACTTTGCAAAGATTTTGTGATTTTTTTTTTTTACTGTGGATGTGAATAGGAAGCTTAGCATCGACTTATATTTGAAATAGTAGATATCTGTCTTTAAATTCAGAATAAGCATGGATATCAATATTGATGTGAGCTATTAAAAAGAATTGAAAATTAAAAAAGTATTGGTAGGTATAGTGGTAGTGGCTTTCTTGATGCTTGCTCAAGGTGCCCATTGGGTTTAGCGCCCTGCGCATTTGCACCACTTGCACGTATAGCTTGTTCAGCCCTGATTATAAAGAATGGATTATGAGAATAAGGATCTACTATAGGGTTCAAAATGTGCGTAAGACACTTCAGTGGAAAATTTAATGTTTCTATAATTTTATAAGGAATCAAATGGGTAAACAAATAAACTATACTTACCGTTAGTTTAATATTTAATTTGTTATAACGAATTTCTTGTCTCACTGTTTGACAAAGTGCGGTAAGTGCATGTTTCGTGGCTGGGTAAACATTAAATGCCGGTTTTGGTAATTCTAAGACACGATGACCAAGAATGCTACAAAGAAAAAAACAAAATGAAGAAAACAGTTACTTACATTTTTTTATAGGTACCTACATATGTACGTAATAATATTATTTTAAACTATACTTATTTTTCATAATGTGTCCGTTAAACTCTAAACTATGAGGCTCAGGAGATATCTCGTTTCAAAACAGCGAAAAGAATAACAATACAATTCCTCATTTGGTGCTAGTCTTCCTATTAAAAAGTAAATGTGTCATATATCGTTGAAAAGGTTAATACCGGTTCTTCATTTCGTTTTTTAGCCGTTTAGGTGTAGATAGTGTGATTCGAGAGATATTCGGCATCAAAAATGGCAAATATAGCAAAGGGTAATACAATTCCTCTATATGAGCTGGTCATAACCAATTCAACAGTGATGTGTTATTAGTGCGTCGCTGAAAATGCTATTGCGTGAACTTCATTTTGCTATAATATTAGAAATATTGAACATGGGGCACCTCATTTGTAGGATATTTTCAAAGAAAGGATACCATTTTTAATAAAATTAAAAAATTAAGTAAATTAGGTACTTGAATAAAATAAAACTCATTAATATTAAAATTATGTACTTTCAGTCTGATTAACCCACAAATATGTGTGGAGTTCTGGTGTATTTTTTTAATTAATTAAGTTTTAATTTCAATTCTTCCAACTGCATATGCCTAAAAAAAATACATACAGTGTATGTATATGTTTTGACTGGCTTCATTTATATTTACTCAACTTTATATAAATATTGCTATACCTACAAGTACATAATGTAAGTAAGTACATTTATAGAAAAACTGCGTTTAATAAGGCTACTTTCCTACTTTCAGGGAGATTATAAAAAAAAAGTATTGCAAACAAAGTTTCGAAGGTTCTGTTCTTTTTTTTGTGGTTTGTATGTATTTCGAAGCAAATATTTAAGGATGCAAGTTCATTACGGTCAGATATGCAATTAAAAACTTGTTAAATGTGGAGGCAGTTACAAAAAAAAAATTACAATATCCACGTTAAAGGATACGATTGCAATGGTGAATGTGCACAAGGTTTTTTTTTTTGTGTATATTTCATATATTATGCGTAGACTACGTATTTCATGGTTTATTAATTTTTGTTTTTTAAACACATCAGTACTTAATTGTTGTTGTTGTTGTTGGGCTTCTCATCTCTTACGAGTTTTGCATTTGCATACCCTCAGCCTCATGCACGTTTATTCATTTTGATGCACTTTCATGTGCGTGTACATTTGTTTTGTGTGGGCAATTTAATTATAATTATTAATTGCCAGGACATAATATAAATTTATTTTTCACAGTGCAGCATTAAAAATTAAACACTAGCAATTATTTTGGAATGCGAAAGATAAATAATCGCTTGGGCAGGGAAATGTGAATGAAATAATTCGACATTGCCATCTGTGAGATGTAATCCGTAGGTATATAGGTACATTCAAATGTTTATGTAGATTTAAGAATAATTACCTACATGTTACATTTAAATTAAATTAAATTCCGAAACTGAGACGGTAATTACTGTATTCAGATTCAGATTCAGCTTGGGGTTGCAGATGATAATCGTATCTCAAATAAATCTAAGATATTGAATTGAGTTATTTTTTATGAATGGGGCAATGTGTATTAGGTATCAAAGTATTTTTTTTTAACCTGCGTTTTTACATTGAAAATTAAATTCATGGTTTGACCTCGAAATCTAGTGTGACCTGACAACTGACTCAGAGCACTGACTCTAAAATATAAGTTCATAGGTATCCAAAATAAATCCGCTGATAATTTGGTACATATTAAGCTAGTTATGGCCGACTGTCAAAGTTCAATTAAATACTTACTGTTAATTCTTCTACCTTGCTGTTTTTTCTCCGTACGCCATAGATATAGTAAAGGTGTGTGTAAATATCAATGTTCGAATTTGCATTAAATCATTGGGACAGCACGCCCGCGTATATCAATAGGCGTTTTCCTTTGGAGGTGGCGAAGTACTTGCAAGTACTTTGCCAGCTTTTTGCCAATTTCCCCCCTCTATTTTCATGTGTAGGTAGGTATTTGAATTGTATTAATATACGTACCTATTGATGATTATAATATGCGATCGTAGTCCATGGAGCTTCATTAATTCCACTGATTGCATAATACAAGTACACGCTGCTACTACATTCAAGTCAAACACATCTTTGACCTCACCAGCGGAACTGTCTACAAAAAAAAAGCATGAAAATAGTTTGAATAGCTCAATGGATTTTGACAAATCTAAATTTAAGCAAAAGATATCAGGATTCGCAGTACACAAATCTACAGTTTAAAAAGGGTTTGATTGTCTGCTTGATTTCAGAGTGTCACACCACGAACAAAAAATATTTTTTTTAGAAAATTTGTTAATATCCATTTCGATAGAAAATTTCATTTTGAACAAGAAGTTATAATTGTAAAATTGTCAAATTCGGTTTAGTTTCCGAGTTATACTCAAAATATCGAAAAGTGGCCAGTGTGACCCTTACCTCAGAAACGCATGGGTGAATTAAGTAGCATTTTTGGGCCAAAAAAAAAAAAAATACTAATAAAAACTCTTGAATTCATTTGCTCCTTATTAAAAGGAATATTCAATAGTCTAAAAGGGTTTGTTTGTTCGGAGCATTAAGACTTTCAATGGGAGAAAAAATCCGACCCAAATTCTGATTTTGGAATTTGAAAGAGTATCAACCAGCGTTACCACTTCCGAAAAAAAGCCGAAGTAGTTTTGAAGAAAAATGTGAAGTAGATTGAGAAAAATCGAAGTAGATTTCAAAATGTACTTTCTTGTAAAAACATTTGCTAGGCCAAGAGCCGGGTACTTTTTTCTTGCAATTTATTCCTGAACTGATTTTCTTGATGGAATATGTTCAGGGGTGTCCCCTGAATATAAATCCATGATGGCGGGGCTGGGAGGCACGAGCGTTAGCCGCCATCTTTGAAAACGCGTTTTATCATATATCTCGTGAACCGTGCATCGTACGAATATAATTGTAAGTAATTTTTTTTTAAAAGCTAATATTCCATTCTTTTATTTGTTTTTTCTAAGTCATGTTGTTGTTGTTGTTTTGAGAAGTTTAATTTTTAAGTCAATGAATTTTTGAAAACAATCAACTTGAAAAATATTTGCAGTTTTTCACAAAAATAGAGACTAAATTTTTATTTCTTAAAAACTTTTCACGAAAACACCTTGATTTAAGAAAAATCAAACAAAAGAATGGAGTATTTACTCTAAAAAAATAACTGTTATATTCGTACGACGCACGGTTCACGAGTTATTTGATAAAACGCGTTTTCCAAGATGGTGGCTGACGCTCGCGCTCCCCAGTCCTGCCAACTTGGATTTATATTCTGGGTCTGGGGACACCCCTGAATTTTTTTTTACGAATCTATTGTTTGCTCCTAACAGTAAACGCCACTTATTCCAGTCAATTTGTGCTCAAAACAGTGCTTACCAAGCATGATACGTCAGGAAATTTTAGTCGCAAATCTACATAAAGTAGGGAAAAAATCAAAACTATGCCACAATTTGCATGGTTAAAACACAATATGGCTGAATTAACTGCGAATTCAATGAAATAAAGGAAAAGGAAGTAGATTTGGCTTTTTTTTTGTAAAATTGAAGTAGGTTAAAACAGAGAATTTTAAAATGAAGTAAATTCCCATATTTCAGTGATGGTGCGAAGTAGGAAGTAGATTTTTAAAAAATAAGAAAAAAAGAAGTAGATCTACTTCAATTGAAGTAAAGTGGTATCACTGGTATCAACATACACGAACCGAAAACCACATTGGGCCAACTGCACCTATTATAATGGCATTTAGCCACCATCTTGTTTTTAACGACAATTTTGATTTTCGAACGAATCTTTCACATTGCTGATCCTTGATATATTTACATGCACAATGTACATAGCATCTTAGCTAAAGCCTTTTGGCACATGGAAAAAAAGGGTAAGACGAATTTGGCGGTCAAAAATGTTTGCCAGACCAGCCTAAAGTTTTTAAAGAAGTTATTATTAGAAATGTGTTTAGGCTAAGCCTAGTACGCTGTTGATGCAAAACAAAATTTTTAGTTTGTCTCCAACAAGACAACGAAATGCTTACGAAAACACAGCGAACAAATATTCATTGACATTGACACCAATTCAAAAATTCAAAACGAATTCAACTGAGAAAAAAGAACTCACACAGCCACGCTGTAGTGAAAGAAACAACAAAAATACACACGGAAAAAACGCAAATGTCATTTTTCCGCACACAATAAATGGCCTGGGTAATTAATTGTGTGCGAAAAAAGAGTGTAGACTTCTCCAAAAAATATGCAACAATTTTCAATTTCGTTCATCGAACAGCGTACTGCATAACGAAAAGTAAAACTAAATTTTTCGTTTATGAGCTCGTTGTGTCATTTTTGTATGGGATTTTTCGTTTCGCATCAGCAGCGTACTAGGCTTAAGGCATAGTCTAAAATTAATTTTGGCAATTCTATACAGTTTTGGAAAAAAATGCAACCTAAGACTGCAAAAAAATTTCATCATCGTGTCCTGTAACCCCGGCTGGGACATAGGGCGTCAACAAAACGTCTCCATCCTTCACGGTCTGCTGCAAGGTACTTTAGCTGTGGCCACGTCTTTCTCTGGGATTCTGCTTCCACTAAGACAGTTGATTTCCATGTTGTTCTTGGTCTTCCAACCCGCCGTGCACCCTGAGGATTCCATTCAAAGGACTGCTTTGCAATTTCATCGTTTGGTTTCCTCAGTGTGTGACCAATCCAACGCCATTTACGCTTTCTTATGTCGACGTCCAGCCGCTCTTGACTTGTCCTGCGCCACAATTCCTCATTTGATATTATTTGTGGCCAGCGAATCTTTAGGATGTGGCGAAGACAGCGATTCACAAAAGCCTGCATTTTCTTCGAAATAGTAGACGTGACTTTCCAGGTTTCACAAGCATATAACAGCACGGATTTGACATTGGATTCGAAGAATCTCAACTTAGTGCGTAAGGAGATTTGACTGGATTTCCTAGAAAACCTAGAAAAACCGCATATATAGAGTTGTTTTTAGAAGCGCGGTATCCAACCCAATCTTTGCCACTTCAGGTGTTCCTCAGGGTAGCCATCTTGGCCCGCTCTTATTTGTGCTTGCCATTAATGACGTGAGTAGAATAATTTCATTCTCAAATCTCTCAATTTATGCGGATGACATAAAAATAGTAAAATTTATCTCGTCTTCTCAAGATTCTTCCCTTCTCCAACTTGACCTTAACACTTTTCTGACATGGTGTAATAAAAACTTCCTGGAACTGAATGTAGATAAATGTCAATCCATGACTTTCTCCCGAAAACGGTCACCTTCACATCCTCGAACTTACCATTTTAGTAATCTATCTGTCCCTATCGTTTCCTCTATTCGTGATCTCGGGATAGTATGCGATAAAGAGTTAAATTTCCGTTTGCATATTAATACTATTATTTCAAAAGCAAACTCTTCCCTTGGGTTTATCAAACGGTGGTCAAAAGAATTTTCCAATCCCTACGTCACAAAATCTCTATACACCACTTACGTAAGACCAATCCTTGAATATGCTAGTCAGGTTTGGTCCCCCTTCTATGACTCCCACTCAGCTCGAATTGAAGCAGTACAACGAAGATTCCTCCGCTTTGCCTTGCGCAGCTTGCCTTGGTCTGATCCCTTTATTTTACCCCCTTATGAACACCGTCTACAGTTGATTGACCTGCAAACCCTTGCCCATCGTCGTACAGTTGCTGACATTTTATTCATCCACCATCTTATCACTGGTACCATTGATTCTCCAGCCTTGCTCGAGTTAATAAACATAAATACTAATCCCTGTAACTTAAGATCTATACCCTTCTTCCACATCCCTACGCACCGCACCAACTATGGTCACTTTAACCCAATGTCCAGAATGTTACGTTTGGCAAACACAGCACAACATATCCTTGACTTCTCCCTTAGTTCCCCCTCCCTTAGACGTACTCTATACAGCTTCTCACCCTAAATCCTCAACCTTCTTTAATTTAACTTAATTTATTTATCGTATAATGTTATAATGTATAATGTATCCGCTAAGCAAATAAATAAACAAATAAATACACAGCCAGTTAAGAATGCACCTGCACATCCCCGAACTTTGCCCCAACCTCCCTTAGTGAATTCTATTCTCCAGTTTCCCACATCCCCTAATCTCTTAATAATTGAGTCATATTATATATTACAATTTATTTCTTTATTTATGTATCTATTATTATTATACAATTTATTTAATTTGTATCTAATTATTGTTATTGTTATTGTTATTTTTTTTATTGTTATTAATATTGTTTGATTTCTAACCAGCTTGAAGTAAGTGAAATAAATAAATTTCCAAATTGGGGACAGGGTACCGAAGGCAGCACGAGCTTTATTCATTCTACTTTTAACGTCCAGATCCGTACCACCGTTTGCAGAAACAATACTGCCAAGGTAGTTGAACTGTTCCACTACTTCAACTGGCGTCTCCTGTAGAATAATACGCTGCTGTGTGGAGCGGCCTGTGAGCATTATTTTTGTCTTTTTGCTGTTTATACTTAGACCACTCGACTCTCCCTTCACTTGCAGCGTTTGGCACATCCCGTTCAGCCCACTGATGTTATTTGCCAGTAGACATATGTCATCGGCATAGTCTAAATGACTGAGCCTTTCGAACGGTCTCCACTGAATGCCCTGTCGCTCAGCTGTACCAACACCACTTCAATACGTCGTCCATCGCCAGCAGGAAGAGAATTGGCGATAAAACATCCCCTTGTCTCACACCCTGTTGCACTACGAAGGAGTCGGATAGCTGCCCATTGTGCAAAACAAAACACCTTGCGTTGTTGTAGGACTCTTTAATAATGGCAACAATTTTTGGTGGAATTCCTCTACCAAGCAACGATCTCCATATACATTCTCGGTTAACTCGATCAAAGGCCTTCTCAAAATCCACGAACATGAGGTAAAGCGGTGATTGAAATTCGATCGACTGCTCGAGGACGATACAAAAAAATTTGCCTATATTAATTTACTGACTTATGTAACTGGCTAACGAATGAATCACAAACCCAGTTTAAGTGTTGCATCCAACAAGATTCTCAAATAAGCCCATGACGTTTATTAAACTTTAAAAACTTTAGGCTCGCCTGCCCACCTTCGGACGCAAAATTCGTCTGGCATTATTTTTTCAGCTTTGTGATAGTCGGTTAATTTTGGCCATTTTTGGACAGTTTGCAGAAATTGGATGGCAACATTTCGACCATGGTAGCCCTTCCAGGTTTGATTTGTTTTTTGGTTTTTGCGCTTAAACGACCTATTCCCAAATTAAGTATATAAGACTGATTCAAAAAAATTAAAATGTCTTCGATTTTCGATGCCACTATTAACATAGTTAGATCCTAGCGAAATAATAATCCTGGTAAAATTTCAGCCCTTTACGTTAATATTTAGAGATCACTCATCCCTCGTTTATGTTTTCTATACAGAAACTACAAGACATTTCAGCATACAGTTTTCAGTATCTGTTAAAAATTGAGGAAGGTATTGAATACTGTAAACAAAAATTGTACTTGATAACGTAAAATTTTTCAAACAAATATTTAAAAAAAATCACTTTTTAATTTTGATTATAGTTTTATATTTGAAAATAATTTTAACAAAAACAATTTTTTTTTAATTTAATTGAATGATGGGTTGTTGGCTTTAAAAAAATATATAGCGTGACACTGAAAGTATTACCATTGATTTTTAATTTTTTTTCTTTTTTAAGGTATTTTTTTTTAGAAAATTGCACCTCCCGCCTAAATGGGGGAAAATGACCGAATAGAACAACCGCTCATAAATGATTTTTTTCTTGTCTGTATCGAACTCACACGCAGTTGCTTTTTGTTATACCTTTTGCAATACACCCTGTATTATAGCTGACTTTTTCATGAGTGTCAAGTTAGCAAAGCAACTTTGACGAATCGAAAAATGGTTAATTGGATAATTTGCCGTTAATTAGTCTTTTATTAGTTGTGACAATTTCGAATTTGTCGTTCAATGTTTTCTATGTTTTTTTGGGTGCTTTGCTAACTTGATATGATGTTAGCAAAGCACCCTGTCGAAAATCAATAAAAACTTCTTATACCTGATGGTTTATGGCTTAATAATTTGCCGTTAATTAGTTGTGACAAATTCAATTTGATCGTGCAATGTTTTCTTTGTTTTTTTGGGTGCTTTGCTAACTTGATATCAAGAAAGCAAAGCAACTCTCACGGATCGAAAAATGGATAAGTGCATAGTTTGTCGTTAATTAGTCATTAATTAGTTGTGACAGTTTCAAATTTGTCGTTCTATGTTTTCTATGTTTTTTGTTTTGGAAAGTGGTAAAAACTTCTAAAATTTAATATTTTAGTGCTTAATAATTTGCCGTTAATTAGTTGTGAAAAAATCAATTTTGTCGTGCGATGTTTTCTATGTGTTTTTGGGTTATTTGTTTTCTATGAGTGTCAAGTTAGCAAAACAACTTTGACGAATTGAAAAATAATTTACCGTTAATTAGTCGTTAATTAGTTGTGACAATTTCGAATTTGTCGTTCAATGTTTTCTATGTTTTTTTGGGTGCTTTGCTAACTTGATACTTCTCGAAATACGTGAAAAAAATCTTATACTTAATGTTTTATGGCTTAATAATTTAGATGATCCCATCTAGCCATTCCAAATTTCCAAAAATTAACTTTTCGAATTTGTTTCTATGACAATCGTTTGTGATTCGTTTGTGACTGTTTGTGACAGCATTAAAAAGTTTTGTGACTCGATAGTTATTGAGTTATTAACAAATTTTAACAAATGTACCAGTTAGCCATAATATTTTTGAAAACTGTAGTAGCAAAAACTTTCTTATACTCAATTAATCAGAAATCGTTTGTGACTTCTGAATATATCAATAAAATCGTTTGTGACAAAATAGTTTTCGAGAAAAAATTGAAAAACTGATTTAATTTTACCACACATTAATTTTTTTATTGTTATGTTCGGAGCTTTGCATAGGTATGCGCTGATGCATGTGTCTCTGATTCATGATGCTGAGGTGAGTTTTTATGGTTTGAGGTGAGCAACATGTTGCAATAATAATTAAGGAAAAAGATAAATTTAAAAATGAAAAGAGGGTTGTTTCTACTTGATGGCAAATTGAGTTTGAATTTTTAGTTTATTAAATACGACTACCATTTTTCAACTAAACTATCACGGCCAGACCCTGTTTGTTGTTCAGTTTATACATATGTTCATAGCAAGGTATGTATCTACCTACCTATACTCAATCGATCGAATATAATTTGTTGCATCAGAATTGTTCAAAACAATAGCTTGTAGGTACCAATTACGGCTGGTTTTAATTCCATTGAAAATTTTGTATTGAATTGGAATTTTGGAAAAAAATTGTTTGTGACTACCTATTTTCGAAAAACTCGTAATAGCTGGTCTATGTTTTTACTTATCCCATTGCAAATTGTTTATAAATTGAGAATTTAGCAAAAACATCGTTTGTGACTACCTAGTTTGTTTGTGACAGCCTATTTTCCAAAAACTCGTAATGGCTGGTCTATGTTTTTACTCATCCCACAAACGATGTTTTTGCAAAATTCTCAATTTATAAACAATTTGCAATGGGATAAGTAAAAACATAGACCAGCTATTACGAGTTTTTCGAAAATAGGTAGTCACAAACAATTTTTTTCCAAAATTCCAATTCAATACAAAATTTTCAATGGAATTAAAACCAGCCGTAATTGGTACCTACAAGCTATTGTTTTGAACAATTCTGATGCAACAAATTATATTCGATCGATTGAGTATAGGTAGGTAGATACATACCTTGCTATGAACATATGTATAAACTGAACAACAAACAGGGTCTGGCCGTGATAGTTTAGTTGAAAAATGGTAGTCGTATTTAATAAACTCAAAATTCAAACTCAATTTGCCATCAAGTAGAAACAACCCTCTTTTCATTTTTAAATTTATCTTTTTCCTTAATTATTATTGCAACATGTTGCTCACCTCAAACCATAAATACTCACCTCAGCATCATCAATCAGAGACACATGCATCAGCGCATACCTATGCAAAGCTCCGAACATAACAATGAAAAAATTAATGTGTGGTAAAATTAAATCAGTTTTTCAATTTTTTCTCGAAAATTATTTTGTCACAAACGATTTTATTGATATATTCAGAAGTCACAAACGATTTCTGATTAATTGAGTATAAAAAAGTTTTTGCTACTACAGTTTTCAAAAATATTATGGCTAACTGGTACATTTGTTAAAATTTGTTAATAACTCAATAACTATCGAGTCACAAAACTTTTTAATGCTGTCACAAACAGTCACAAACGAATCACAAACGATTGGCATAGACAAAAATTCGAAAAGTTAATTTTTGCAAATTTGGAATGGCTAGCTGGGATCAACTTAATAATTTGCCGTTAGTTAGTCATTAACTAGTTGTGAAAAATTAAATTCAATCGTGCAATGTTTTCTATGCTTTTTTTTATTCTTCATAGAAAACATCACATGACAAAATTGATTTTTTTCACAACTATTAAAGACTAATTAACAGCAAATTATTAAGCACTAAAATATTAAATTTTAGAAGTATTTACCACTTTTCAAAACAAAAGACATAGAAAACATAGAACGACAAATTTGAAATTGTCACAACTAATTAACGACTAAGTAACGACAAACTATGCACTTATACATCTTTCGATCCGTGAGAGTTGCTTTGCTAACTTGATATCAAGTTAGCAAAGCTTCCAAGAAACATATGAAACATTGAACGACAAATTCGAAACTGTCACAACTAATTAACGACTAATTAACGGCAAATTATCAAACTAACCATTTTTCGATTTGTTAAAGTTGCTAACTTGACACTCATGATTTTTTCAACACGAAATCCAATAATCTTTGAAATTCAACATGAATATCACTTTGATTTTGAATATTAATCAGATAAGAAGTCGGGAACTTCTTTAAAGATAATCAAAACTTCTTTAAGCTTCTACCTTGAACATTTCTGTATGATACGATAACCGCTTCTAAAGTTATAAAATAAAGAAGGAATAAAAAAAAAGTTCCCATACGATTTGTTTGGAAAACAGAAATTAGCGATGAGCGACCAGGATTATTATTTCACTAAGCTCTAACTAAATAGTGGCATCGAAAATCGAAGACATTTTAATTTGTTTGAATCAGTCTAATATATGAATATTAGGGTGGTCGTTATAATGGATTTTGTTGAGTTTTTATATTTGGATGGGCCTAAATGGGCTCTAAACGAAGACAAAAAAAAATCACTAATTTTTTCAGATTTTTATTTTCATCCCCTGAATAGTCACTGTAGGGGTGAATTAAGTTTCCCTTTTTTTTGTTTGCGCACTAGGAAATTCACGTAAAATATTTCAAAATTCAGAGCATGAAGGTGGGAAGTAGACAAGAAAAAAACCTAAAGGAGGGGGTAATATCTCCCCCCGCTTGGACGGGAAGGGCAATTTAATAAAATAATTGCATAAAATAGAAAATATTAACTTAAAAACAACGGCAACACAAACAGTAATGTTTTGTAGCTTTTTGGAAGGCCAGAAGTCCATTTTTATAGTTTATGTCCAAATAAAGTTCTTGAAATAAACAATTTCAGCACAAACTGACCTCAAAACTAAAATTTTGAAAAAAAAATTATTTTTTCTTCAAAATGTTGAGTTTGAAACAATTTTTTGCCAAAACTGTTCATCAAAAAAACTTAATTTCAAAACAAAACGTAAGATTGGACTTCCGGCTTTCCAAAAAGCAACAAACATTTCTGTAAGTGTTGCCGTTGCTTTTTAATTTTTTTTTTCTATTTTATGCCAGTCCCAGCGGGGGGAGATATTACCCCCCTCATATAGGATTTTTTATGTCCACTTACACATGCTCTGAATTTTTGGCAGAATTTCCTGAAAATCTGAAACAATTCGAGAATTTTGTATGCACTCAAATTGCATACAATTTAATCTAGGCTGAGTCAAGAATAAGGAATATGTAAAGGCTGTTCTTTGTGAGCCTACAAGAGGGACGAGCTCAAATTATGAATGAGGATTATTAACTTACGATAGTTAGTAAAAACAATATCAAAACGAAATAATTGTATTTCTCTATCATATGATTTTGTTCAATACTATACTGAAAAAAAACAACTTGTTATTAAATGTTTCATTTCACGTCAATCAGGCAAGGCCATACTTATCGACTTTTGTAAAATATACACACATATTTGTAATATAAACAAGAAAAAAACAACAAATCAAATATTTTCAAATCTTATCTATAACAAGATGGGTAATAAGAGGCATTTTAACAAACAACATCTTTGTGCTAGCAGACAAAGAACTTTGACTGGAACATTTATTATTATAGCAATCGAAGATCACTATTAATTTATAGTGAAATAAATTCTCAAAATCCAATATGAAACTTTTCCCATATGATAATCGTTTTTAGTATTTGTTCAAGAGGTTGATATTATACATACATATGTAGATACAATCAATCATAAAAAGAAAAAAAGGGAAATTATTAATATTCGAAAAAATTGTGACCGTTGCGCATTTAAAAATTGCGTAATAAAGAGTAGAATTTTTGGTTATGTTTGTAAAACACATACTTTTTGAAAATATTGATATTGATTTTCAAATGTTTATCAGTGTTAAGCTATGATTAGACGGTCAACGCAAATGGTCAGTGCATTAACTCTCTGACGTCAAAATGACGTAAAATTCTGTCCCAAAGTTGTCTTGTCGTGTGATCATCAACGCAGAATACTGCCCATGCGTTGACGGCTGCGTTAACACTCTTGTTGGCACGAATTTAATGGCTGTTTTACAATGCCGCGTTGGGCGTCGCGTTGAAAGATTTGCCTGTCAACGCAAAAGTTCAGGCATAGAAATTTCTGTTTAGTCTTTACAATGACGCGTTGGGTATTATGTTAGGATTTTGCATCCATTAGTAGGTACCCAAGCCAACGTAACGTAAGCGGCTGCAACACGAAAGTAGAGATTATTCAACTTTTGCGTGCGTTTTGACATTTCGATTTCAATTTAGCTATGTGGCCATCTTGTGTTGAAAAATGTTTGAATTTTTTTGCTCGATTTATGTTGAAGTGGCCTAAACGCTTGTTAAATATAACGTACGCATCGCGAACGAGTCACTGTAAAACAGCCATTAAGGGTCAATGCGTTAACTATTTTCGTTGGCCATGAAATAAGGACACTATGACAGACTACTCAACAACGCGTTGACTGTATCTTTACGTTGACACAGCGGCTTTTTCTGCCATATCAACATACTCTGCGTTGACCTTCATCTCAATCTCAAAATTTGTGCATTTTTTGAGTATTTTTTAACATCGATAGTTGATGGCTTGACAGATGAGGGGGATGAACTATACTTTGACGGCAAAAGTATATTTCAATCCAAATGTCACTGAATTGCCCTAAAATCACTTTTTTCCGGAGCAGTAAAAAAATTTCTAAAATTTCTGATTTTTTAGATGTTTTTTAGTCCATCGACATCGTAGCCATCCTTCAATGGAACTTGACAGTTGATGGCTTGACAGTTGGAAGACAAACTTTATTTTGGCAGCAAAAGTATATTTCGATGCAATGTCACCCACTTGCACTTAAATCATTTATTCCAGAGCAGTGAATAAACTCCAAAAATTTTGGATTCTCAAAGGAATTTGACAGCTGATGGCTTGACAGATGAAAGACGAGCTATATTTTGACGACAAAAGTGTATTTCGAATTAAATGTCAACCAACTGCCCTAAAATCACCTTTTTCCTGAGCATTAAAAAAAACTTCAAAAATGTCTGATTTATAAGAGATTTTTTAATTCATCCACATTGTATTGTTCGATAACACCGCAGTTAATATCGTGTGATCGTTAACGTACAAAATAATTCAATTTAGCTCTTATCAACTCTGCGTCAACGTTCATATGTTTGGATATGGTCAAGTAGTGTAATCGTCAACGTTTCACGTGTCAATACATTGACACCAGAGGGTACCAATTGCGTTGACACAGATAACGCGCAACGCATTTTGGGACAACATTGACGAGTGTCGTCACTCGTGTGATCTTCAATGTTTCATGCGTTGACAGTGTCTCTGATGACGTCAAGGAGTCAATGCGTTGACCATTTACGTTGACCGTTTAATCTAAGCTTTACTGTTTTTTTTTTTCTTAAGCTTCAACAAAATTATACCCTACTTTTTTATGACGTCAATATTAATTACGAGTCTAATATTTATTGAAAATTCACTTGAAAATTAAAAAAATAAAATATCCTCATGAAACTTGATACAAATGTTTTAGGAACTGCCAGAATATGGGCCATGGAAAGCATAATATTGTTCCCTTACCCAAACCCCCAAAAACACCCTTTCACCCCTGATATTTTTAAACTCTTTTGATTCTTCAATCTCGTACATATTGAACCATTTTAAACACGTTTCATGCGGAAACCATCATTTTCAAAGAATAAAAAAAGCCCCAGAGTCCCCTCGCCTCTCTTGAAAAAAACACCTTTCCATGTGAAAATTTTTATGAAAAATTATTCGATAATAAAAACTGATAGCAAAATTAAAAATTCGGTATTTTTTGGATGTTGGTGCATTTCTCTTATCTATTTTATGCATTCAAATACATGGATGCAATATCTATAGAGAATAGCAAAATATAAGCTTAAACACTTCGTTCTTAAGATATGCTTTTAGAAGAAAAGAATTCTGCCTGTTTTCTGTAATAATCTTCTATGAATTTTAAACCACTATTTTGGGCAGTTTCATTTAAAACAATAAAAAAAAAATTGGTATCTACCTTTAAATTCCACAACTTGTAGGTATCAACTTCACCAAAAACAAAAACTAACTTACCTAATAAAAAGTTAGCCACAGTTCTTCCCGCACCATTAACTAACAAATGAACAACATGAAATTTAACTTTGATGTGTTCGAAGGTTGTCATAATGCTTGATGTATCCGTTAAATCACATTCTACTGCATAGATTTTTCCAATTCCAGTAACTCTGTTGTTAAGATCCTAAAACACAACACATTTTTACACTCAAATTGTTAGTGCATAATTACACAGTTTTCTATCTCACTTCAATCAAATGGGTACGTCTAGCTAATCCAACAACAACCATTCCATTATTAGCCAGGGTAACACAAACTTCAGCACCAATTCCGGTACTTGCGCCGGTAACTACCGCTACACGATTTTTCCAGAATTCTGCCATAGTAAAATTAGTTACTTCAATTAAGATTAGTCACACAAATGTGTGGAATGGAACTAGAATTAGAATCTTAATTTTAATCGGCTTTTTATACGTTCGGCAAGTAGTACCGGGTAGGGCGCAAGCTACAAAACTGTATGAAATCGTTTCTTAACCGAATAAGAATGCCCCCGTTGATATTGAAATTGTGACTATAGCCATCTCCTGTACTATATAGCGATTAAATTTCCTAAGCAATATGAGATGAAAACAAACCACATATAACGAAAGAAGCCACATCAAATGTGGGTATGCATGAGGGGTGACCATTTCTTAAAAATTAATTTCTTATTTGTAAAAATGGAAGTATTTATTCTTAAATACAATAACGATGTTGGAGGCTAGTTGAAAATTTAGATCGACAGTTATTTTATCTGATTCTCAACATACATTTTTTTTTTAATGAAATTCGGGACTTGTGGTTTTGCAATTCGAATTTCAAACCAACTGCCGATGAAACCATTTGGAAACCAGTTGCGTCATACGAATATCATTCCTTATACCTATACTTATATACACATAAGCGCCCGCAGGATTTTTTTTATAGTTGGACAAATAATGTCCCTTTTCACAGGAAGAAACAAGTTGCTGGAGATTTTTTGACGTTTTCTTTTAATCTCTTTAAAAATCTCTTATCAAAGGGCACGGTAGTGCCCAGCCAAGTTCGCGGCACTACACCCTTTTTACAGGAACAAACTCAGGCGATTTTCAACCCCCCTCTAACTTCAGTACCAATAAAGTCAGAAACTTCGAATTCGGAGTATTTGCTGAGCTGATCACAGGTGGCTCACCAAATTTCAACTCTTTAGCATTAGTAGTTCCCAAGATATAGGACTTCAAAAATCGCAATAAGAACCGTAACTGACTGACTCACTGACTGACTGACTCACTGACAGATCATCAAAATTATGTAGCACTTCCCGACATCGTAGAAAGTTGAAATTTCGCACAACGGTAGGCCTTGTGGTATATACAAAGGAAAAAATCGAAAATCTCCAATTTTCTATGCAGGGGGCGTGGCATCCACCCACTTTCTTAAATATTCTATAAATTATATGGAGCCTTTCCGATTGTTGTAGAACAATGAAAATTGGTAATTTGGTAAGGTTTGAGGTACTTAGAAAGAAACAAATTGAAAAATTGGAATTTTCCATACAGGGGGCGTGGCATCCACCCACATTCTTAAAAATTCTTATAATTATATGGAGCACTTCTGATTGTTGTAGAACGATGAAAATTGGTAGGTCGGTAGGACTTGAAGTACTTAGAAAGGAAAAAAATCGAAAATTTGGAATTGTCCATTCAGGGAGGGGGGGTTCCATCCACCCACTTTATCAGAATTGCTATTATTTGTAGGGGGAGATGGGGGTCGACATTATTCGAAAACTAGATGCAGTAGACCAATCAAATAAACACACAATATAACGAATCGATCAACGCTTAGTAATATATGCCCGTCATGCAGTTTCGGTCATCGCTTTGCGCCTGACAACCAAAAACCTGTTTTTCAAGCCCACAACTAAATTTTTGTCATTCCTTTAATGATCGATTTTTGGTTAGTGTATTTTGTGTTAACAATTTTTCATGAAAGGATTTGGTGAGTTTAAGTCCTTCTTATTATGATAATCACTTAAATTTTCATTATTAAAGTGTGCTTTAGTTTTTTTTTCATATTTATCTTCCCTGAAGGGATGTTGGGGCACATTGATGCAAACCACCTCTTGGTCATTTAATACTATCAATATGCCCTCTCTGTCTGATATATAAGTAGATAAAACGTTTTTACATCCTTAATCGTAAAAATGGTGGGGACATACAAACGAAGAACGGTCCTTTCCTTACTTCATCGATAAGGTTGCTGTGGCTCCTTTGATGTATCAAACATGTATTAAAGTGCCTACTGGTTGAATTTATTTTAGAAATGCACGTTATAAAAAATAATAAAAACTTGTTTGACAATAAATACTGAAAAGTTTGCTATAAATCAAAGTTTCCTGACATGTATCAATGTTCCCCGTGAATGAGACAGTTTGATACAAATTCCGTTACTTAATATAATGGCCCTAATATTTTGTCTGAATGAGTCTTAGATTTACTTCTTATCATAAAAGCTAGTTAGAAAGACAATGAACATATAAAATATTTTACTTAGTTATTACCGTCAATATGAAGCCCGTTTTTTGAGTGAAAATGAAAATCGTATCAAGGTGCCCCAACTCCCCCTATGGAGCACTTTCGGTTGTCGTAGAATTATGAAACTTTGTAGAGCGGTAGGGCTTGACTTTCACCTGGCAAAATAAATCTTTGCAAAAAGGAGTGAAATCACAACAAAAACATAAATGTTAAATAAGGAGCCAAGTTCTTAAGTGTACAAGAAATCTGTGCATAAAAAGTCTGCCAACAAAAGTAATGAGATCTAAAATATATGCCAAGTTTTAAGTTCATGAAGTTTAATATCAAATTGCTTCAGTAGAGTAATATCGAAACAATTCCAAATCAAGACAGAAATTTGGTAATTAATGATTACTGATTAAAGTTTGGTGGATTTACTTGGCAAGTTTTCTCTTAAATACCTACTGATTTAATCACAAATTTAAAATGTATGAAAACTTGACCAGTGAACCCACCAAATTTTAATCAGTAATCATTAATTACCAAATTTCTGTCATGATTTGGAATTGTTTCGATATTACTCTACTTAAGATATTTGATATTAAGCTTCATGAACTTAAAACTTGGCATATATTTTAGATCTCATTACTTTTGTTGGCAGACTTTTTACGCACAGATTTCTTGTACACATAAGAACTTGGCTCCTTTTTTAACATTTATGTTTTTGTTGTGATACTTTTCACACGACGAAACAAATCTCCAGGCAATTTTTGAAATTTCCTTTGAAAGTCTATTGGTTGAACAAACCTTAACCTAGATGTGAAAGGAAATGTCAAAAAAATCTCTTCAAATCCTCGACCGGGGAGATTTTGTTCACCCCTCTTTCCTCCTGCCCTTCTCACCATGGAACTGAAAGTTGCTGGCAACTCAGTTTCCTCGCGTGAAAGGGCACAATGGACTCAAAAGTCCAAGTAAAAATAAAAAATATATTGATCACCTGATATATTCCTACCTGTAACTGTCACTTGCAACTTTGCTAAACGATCTTCAATTTGTTTCACTTTCGTTTCGACAGTTGCGGACTATTTTCATAGTTTATAATTTTTCTTCACAAAAGTGAGAACATACTCGTAATTAAGGATACGAATACAAAAATTATATGTTTTAAAAAAAAAATATTTTTCAACAAATAATTAACATTTTAAAATAACTAATGGATGGTAACCCCATAACATACGCAATATTCTAAATTGAAAAGATTCAATTATGAACTTATCTACATATTATATGGAAGAAGATACTTAAGTAACTAGGGCAGTACGGTCGCTTCGATTTATTTGTCACGATCTACTAAGCTTCGTTGATCGCAAATCAACCACAATTATAATAATTATTATGCAAGAGACATATAAAATTCGAATTAAAATCAATTTATTTATGGAGAATACCGAAATGCAATCATTTTATTGCTTAAAAAAAATTAAAATCCCCAATTTAGACTGTTTAAGGTACATTTTACCTGCTTCGTGTGCATTTGAATTGAGTTCATAGTTCTTATTCGGAGGAAATTGTATGATCAAAATTAATATTAACAGTAAAATAAATCAAAAAAGGTCATAACAACGCATTTTTCGATGGGTAAAATTTTTTTTACGATATAGATATCTGTTTGGTCCATCTCCTTACTAACAGAAATTATATAAGATAATAAATATATATAGTAGAACCTCGTGGCTTGATGAATATTGCGTAGGACTGTCATGCCGAATGTGTGGGTTCGATTCCCAGCCGTGCCACCTAAAAACAGAAATGTTTTATCCGAGGTACTGCCTCTTGCGAGGAACTGACAGATCCTCTAAGAGTATACTTGTCATGAATAAGTGCTGCTCATTTAGATGTTCGGACTCGGCAAAAAACTGTAGGTCCCCTCCATCCCTGCCAACAACACGCACATAGGAATGGTTGAGAGTTGTTAGTCACTAGACCCTGGTTTTCCACGAGCTGTTGCGCCACCCAATGTATGTATTTATTTATTAATAAAGATATAGGTAATCCCTAGTTTATGGTATTTTTGTGGTCAAGACCAGTGCCGTTCCTAGTATTTTGAAAACCCGACTTGACAAAAAGTAGACTGTATGGAAAAAAGTTGGAAAATTGGAGAAAATATCGACTTTTATTGGCTGCGTTCCGATGTTTGATGATGACACAACAACAACTCAAGTTATCTCCAAATTTTTGGGATCACTAGATAACATAGCGAATAAACATCGGAACGCAATCCTCAATCCTCGACTTGTCGATATTTTTTCCCGGTATGAATGGAAGTTGGTACAAATCGACATTTTAACCAGTCCACATTTTATCATGTCATCGTTTTTTCGGTCGGTTATTCTATTCATAAATCATAAATTCTTGACTGAATTGTTAATATGAGCTTATCAGTCATTGGATTTTAGAAATTGCAGACTCTGTTTTAAGCACATGGGTTTATTCAGCTTTAAACGATCGCATGAATGGCACGTGCTGAAAGGTGAGTGACGATAATCCAAAACAAGTAAGTATTTTAATGAGATTAGAAGCGTTCATGACTGGTTCACATTTTGAGAAATCATCATTTAAAAAAGTCGGTAAAATTTTGTTTGTATTTTTGGATCAGTCGGCCTTTAAAAAAATGTCAAAAATGGTGCCGTGACATAAGGCCAAGTGACATAAGGCCAAATTTAAAAGTTTGGCCTTAAGTCACTTTCCAAAAGCGACTTAATGCCAAGTTTTAAGAGTTGGCCTTATGTCGCTTTTACAAAGTGACATAAGGCCAAATTGTTTGTGACTTAATGTTTTGTAAAAAAAACAGTAATTTTTGGAACAGAAACTGCATACACCCAACCTCGCACCCACCCCAAATCCTATAGTGAGCCCAAGCAGGGGGGTTGCAGGGGGGCAGCATGCCCCCCATACACACCTAACTGTTTATTGCGAATTTTTAAACCTAATAAAACCTCTCCCTTATTTGGTTTGTAAAATACAAACATTTTCAAATAAACAGTGAGGTATGGATGGGGGGGGGGGGGGGGGGCATGCTGCCCCCCTGCAACCCCTCTGCTTGGGCTCACGATAGGATTTGGGGTGGGTGCAAATTTGGGTATATGTAAAGTTTCTTATGCATTTAAAGAAACTGGATTTAATGAAATTTTTCAATGAAAAAATAACATGTACGCTAGTATTAAAAGTGACACAAGGCCAAATTGGCCTTATGTCACTTTGTAAAAGCGACACTAGACCAACTCTTAAAATTTGGCTTAATGTCACTTTCGTTAAGTGACATAAGGCCAAATATTCAAATTTGGCCTTATGTCACGGCACCGTCAAAAATTGGTGTCGAGATTATAAAAATTGATCTTATGGAATCGATATACATCGATGTACATATGTATATCGATTCGATATAAAGTCAACGTATCTTGACCAATCGATTTGAGTTGCTTAGTAATGATAGGTAGCAATAGCTGCGTTTTTTTGTATGTCCATTAGAGGTCTGCATTGAATGTCTTGAAACCAATTCCAAGACATTCATTTTATTTCAAGCACACTGCAATATTGTACATACTGCTTGAAACTCAAATGAATGAATACTTTAATATTTGATTGCTGAATGAGTCTTGCACCCATTTCAAAACAAACACTTACTGCAGTGAACTCACGAAGAACGGGTATTTAGAATATGGGTATTCATAGAAAAAGTGTATACTACACTATGAACACTGAGTACATTTGTTCCAGACAAAGTCTAGCTTCTCAAACGGTAAATTGGAGAGAAATGGCTGTTGAGAGATTTACCTCAGTAGTTTCTATTTTTTTATTTTCTTTTAACGCAATTTCTTCTTCTCTCAACAAAGCTAGAAACCATGTAGACATTGAAATCGTTTCATTTAATCCACTCGGTGTACTCAGTGTACCAGTGTATTTCCCTCAGTAAACATTGTACACTGTTGGCTCAAATCAAGCAACACAGCGTGCGAGAAAAAGAAAACAGTGTACTCATTTTGAAATTAGGTGATCGAATAGAATATCTACACTAACTGCTTCTTATAGAGTGGGTACTTCACTTCACTGTATACTATGTCGAAAAATAGCAATGAATGGTGTACACTGAAGTATTGCACCCGTTGAAAGGGAGCAAATGAATACATTCATGCAGACCTCTAATGTCCATATGGAGTTTGGCGAAAAAAACGACATCGGGACATTTCAACATTTGCCTTGGTCTGCCATTTTGTTCTGAACTATCTTACCAACAAATATTTGATATTTCTATACAAATTATCGATAACACAATGACAATGGTAGTCTGGCAATACTGTTTTTATCGGGACAAAAGTTAACTCCAGTTAATTATCTGGACTTAGCTAACTCTATATGGACATAGTTGTTGTTGTATTTAACATGTAAATTGTTTTGCTTTGTTGTTGTTTGTATAGGCCAACTAAAAAAAGACTAAATAGCTACCTCGATAGTTTTTTTTGTGCACAACGTATAAAGTGAACGCAGCCACTGATAGCGATAACATTGTTTCGATAATTCGATATAAAAAAAATCGTTTCATTGCCAATTGTCACTCGTCCAATCGCTAAACAAATGGAAGTCGGCAGCCATATCCTCTTATGTGCTTTGGCGATTCTTTTTCTTGGCAACCTTCAATCCGTGAGTATCCAAAGTAGAAATTTTCTTCAAAATTTCCTTTGTCTTATGAAAAAAAAAAGAAAAAGTGCTCAACAAACTTAAAGTGCTTAAACACGCCTTAACTAAATTTGGAATTATATAAAAACAAAAAAAAGAGGTTAATATCCAAATACATAAGCTACATTTAAAAACGTGTTCATTTGTTTGTGAAATATCGCGGCCGGGGTAATCCCGATTGTAATCTGAGCCGCGCAGGCTACAGGAGCTTCACAAATTTGGGAGCACAGGTAATTTAGTGCTAAACCTTTTGTTCACCTGATGAAGAAAGGGCAGTTTTTTTTTTATTGAAAATTCGGTTGTGTTTCTCTAGAGATTACATCTTCAGTCGCAAGAACCCCGACGATAGAATCTCGGAGCTCATACCACGTGGGGAGCGCCTCCGATAAAATACCAGTTGGATAGCTCACATTCGTACGTAGTTGCTCGTACACCTTCCCATTAAACATCACGCCAATCAATCGTTAACGGGAGGGTGAAAAAGACGTCGTTTGTGTACCTGCGAGTCTATTCTTGGTGCCGAACCTCGTGTTAACACAGAAGCTTCCAACCAGGAACCCAACTCCACACCAATAAAACCAGCTACTGCCCTGTGCAACCAAGCTTACCACAAATTAGGACGATTCCAAGTGTTTTTACTCAGAATTATTTTAAAAAAAGGATCCCAGGTAAACCTTCGATCTTCCACTATAATATGACCTACACATATTTGTGCATACGTTAAGGCGTATAAATTCAGCTGGCTGTGCCCTCGCACCTGCCAGCGAGGTCACGTGCGAAAGCATCCGCCCACGCTCGGCGCAGTCAGCTTCTACGGGTAGTGAACGGTGGGAGGGAAAAGCTCAAGAACCAATTACATCTCATGGTTCTCAAAATAGGAAGTTGTCTTAGCGTAAGGCAAATAATATCGTTTAGTGGTTTTTTTTTTGATAGGCATGTAAAAAAGTACGGCAGTCCAGTGGCATTTGCAAGAACACACCCCACCGACAAGCTAGCCTATTGGTCAAAGCAAGCATGCCTACATGCACTTAGTCGACTGGACAACTCTATTCACTGTTATTGATCCTTGTGAGGATCCTGTGGTTCATGAGGATCAGTAAAAAGCAAATCATCGCTCATTAGTAAACAGGGACCATCAGTTACGTTACACGTTTTTTTCACACAATTTTATTTGGACATGCAAAAAAACACAGCTAATAATAGGTTTACAATTCAAATTAGTAGTTATTTTACCTACCTGAGTTCGACGCGCCAGCAGCCGGTACATTTACTTACAAAGCACGGTGACACTTTTCACGGAACGGCGCAGCGCTCCCTTTGCAGTACGGCGCCTTTTTGTGGCAAGGCGCCTGGGGCAACTGCCATATTGAGCCACCCCTAGGCACGGCCCTGTGTCTACTTCAGTAGACCAGGGGGCAGACGATGGCCAAACGCAGCGCCATATAGGCATCAACTTCAACGAGCTGCTGAGATTCACCCAACATTCACGGACTGTCCTCAAAAAAGCCAAAAGTTCTAATCTATAAGCAAATCCTGCGAACTGAAAATATTCGAGAGGAAAGTCGTAAGGATCTGACTGGGCTTTACTTCGATCGTCAGTGGCGTAAAGCGTGGTACACATTATCAAACCTGAGTGTCACGCGTGTTGGATATCAAACCTACGTGAAAAGTTTCGCGTACATACTAATCAGTTCTGTTGGGCGTCAGGCGAAGAAATTCCACTACTCTCAGAAAACTGTTTCTTTTTATTTCGAGGCTATTTCCGCCACGAATCGTGTTAATTCTTTTTTTACTCGACACACACGAGCTTTTTCTTATTTTGTTTGTACTTTTTCCTGCCATTGTAACATCACCATCAGTCACCTGCTTGGCCCTTGTCTCTTTTCCTCAAATAAAATATTAAATACAATCAATATAAAATCAAATATTATAGATTTATTAAAAGAACCTACTCAATCTAATATTGTTGTTATAAATAAAGTATTATATTTACTGCAAATTAAGCTATAATTTCTAATTCTTTGTACAAAAGAGCCTATAGTATTATGCTGCTAGTGCTCTTATTTAAAATTTATTAATAGTATATTTTAAATATGTTATTGATGAGAAAAAATAAATAAATAATTCCTCTAGTTCGCTATAAACATTCGTGTTTTGTTCCGTGAATGACGGTTCTTGAATGAAATTGTGTACACATCATCGATCGACCACCCAACAAACCGAGGGTTGTCACGCAGTATCAAAAAATTTTGTGAGCAGCAGTTGTGAGTGGTAGCCCATCATTCAGCATGTACACATTATCAGTTCTGTTTGATATCCAACATGGCTGACACTCAGGTTTGATAATGTGTACCACGCTTAAGCTTTACAAGAATGAACAAATCTACTCTGAGGCAAAGATAGGCCCCCTGGACAAGTACCTATTGCTATCCACATATAAGCTGGTTAGAAACATCGCCGACCACCCTAATCGACTGAAGAGAAGGACGATAAACCAACAACGACATCCGGAACCAAGGTACCTAAGCGCTATGGAAATCCTGGTTAAAACTCCGAAAACCAATGATATCAGTTTGACAGCTGTAAGTTTGACATCTGTCACTTTGACAACTGTCAGTTTGACATTTGTCACTTTGACAGCTTTCAGTTTGACATTTGTCACTTTGACAGCTGTCAGTTTGACATATGTCACTCTGACAGCTATCAAGTTTCAAATTAACAGATGTCAACTGACAGCAACGAAGCCTTGCAAAAGCTTGCAGTCTTACATTACAACCTATGTATTTATCTACCCATGTTAAAAAAAAAAAAAAATTTAAAAAACCTTGAGTTTCGAACTTGACTTCGTGTTGAAAATTTGAACACCAACCGGGTGAATATCCTAAGAAAATAATTATTTTAGGATATTTAATATAATCAAATATTCTCACCCGGTTTGTGTCCAAATTTTCAAATATCAAAAATTATCAAATTATTAAATTTATAATTCACATAACTTATGTATTTCATGAATAGTGAAATCATATTCAAATTTACTCCAAATGACTTAGGGATCAGAAGGCAGTTCCATAGTAGATAGACTCTTAAGCATTGAACTATTAGACTAAGAGCCCACAGCAGATTTTGGGTGTGAACGATAGCAAAAAAACAAGTATAGGCGTCGAAAGCTCCATTAAAGACTATTAAAAAAATCAAAGTCTTGCAGTCCACAAATGGGGCCTTTGCGAGAAACAGTGCATCGAAAAAAAAAATATGAATGCAACTTCGAGGATAATCGTGTTAACCAAAATTGGTTTTCACTCATCCCTTGAGAAGCTCCTCGGATCACATATCATGGAATCTGAGACCATTTGAGTGTATAGTTCGCTCTACCGGACCGTTTAAAAAACTCAAAATTCTAAGTGAAAAACGTTTTTTTTAAACAGTCTGGCAGGGCGAATTAAACACTCAAATGATCTCAAATTCCGTGATATGGGATCCACGGAGCTTATCTAGGGAGGGGTGAAAACCAATTTCGGCTAACACGATTTTCCTCGAAGTTGCATTCATATATTTTTTTCGATGCACTGTTTCTCGCAAAGGCCCCAGTTGTGGACTGCAAGACTTTAATTTTTTTAATAGTCTTTATCGTACGGGGTAGTTAGACTTTTGCTGGGAAATAATTCAAACATGCAGTTTGACTCTGATATTCAAAAGGGTATTAGTACACGAGCCGAAAACCACATTTTTCACAATTGCACCTAGAGTCATTTGGCCACCATTTTGTTTTTAACGGCTTTTTTTGTTATCAGACGTAACTCACGTATTTTTGACGCTACGAAAAAAAATTGTGAGACAAACTTGTAGAAAATTTAATTGTCTACAAAATATGTTAAGTAACTTTTTTCGATAAGTGCTTTTTTAAAAAAGTTATACTGCATTTTCTTAAAAAAAGTAGGGGTTGATTTTGGTAAATTCATCATATCTTATTTTTTAGTTCTAAAAAAAAAAAAAAAAGTTATAGTCCCTTCAATTATCTATATTTTTTGCCTTTACAGTTTTGTTATACGGCTTACGGTTCTCGCCCTGTAGCGCATATTAATAGTAGAGAACTGTATAGAATCATATATTTTTAACTACTTGACTTCTGCTGGTAAATAGAAACCTCGAGGTTCGAAAGCAAATTAGTACTCGAGCCGAAAACATAATTCTTCACAACTGCCCGAGCCCGTAGAGTCATTTAGCCACCATTTTGTTTTTAAGGTTTTTTATATCTTCGCAAGTAACTCACTTTTTATTTATGCCAGAAAAAAAAGTTGTAGAACAAACTTGTAGAACATTTAATTTCCAACAAAATGTTTCTTGTAACTTTTTTCGATAAGTACTTTTTTAAAATTGTACTGTATTTTGTTAAAAAAAGGGTTTCTTTTCAATTTATTTTTTATAAAAAAATAAATGTCGAAATAAAAATTGTAGGTAGACCTTTCAATTATCTATATTTTTTGCCTCAATATTTTTTTCTTATGCGGTATATACCTTATGATATGATTTGTTAATAGTTCAAATTATTTGCGTATAGTTTAACTATATTTCCGAATTGTAAAATCAACAAATATCGCACTCTAATCGAGAAATGACTTCAGAACTTTTGTGGGAAATTACATAGAAATTCCCAAATTAATATCTTAAATTTCTAAAATAATGCTAATTTAATGTTAGTAATGTTTTAGATAAATGTAAGATAATTTTATCGACTGGGTTTAAATGGATGTAACTTCAAAACGGCTGTATTTACGATAAAACATATTAAGACCTTTTGTGTAGAAAGTTCAATTTTCTATAAGAAAAACGTAAGTAGTTAGTTTAAATACTTGTTATTATGCATAAATTTATAAAACTCCAAATACAAACAGAAGTTTTCTCAAATCGTATGGAAAACCAAAATCTGCGACCAAATTTTCACAGATACCTATCTTTTTTCGCTTAACTGTTTGAGCCTGTTTGGAAGAAAACAGATTCTATTTCTTTGTTGTTCGCTCGTTTTTGTAGTGAAAAACTCCATGTTGAGGGTGGGGTGGAAGAGAGTTATGTCGTCAATTATTTGTTTGAGTATAGCCAATTATGATACGAATATAACAAAACAAAAATAAAACATCCAATGCTGTACGGATTTCTTGAATATACATATATGCGCTACAGAAGTATGCCGCATAAGAAATAAATATTGAGGCAAAAAATATAGATAATTGAAAGGTCTACCTACAACTTTTATTTCGACATTTATTTTTTTATGATAAATTTGAATAAAACACAACATCCCTGTTCAAAATAACGTATACCACTTAAAACTAATGTCGTTTTTCATTGTTGAAAAGATTTGATCTTTTTGCGAAAAGATTTGCATTTATTCTACTTTTTCATGTTTTATTCAATAAAAAGATGAGATCTGAAGAAGAAAGATGCGATCTTTCTAGTTTGGGAGATTTGATCTGCATTCACTAATACATGCAAACATATTCCTGTCAAACAGCAAATCGCAGCTGGGCATTTTTTTGTTTTGCACTATTTTTGTACGACATCGTACGTGATGTTTATTTGTATGCGTGTATGTGTGCTATGTGTGCAATTGAATCTACTCAAAAGTATGCCCAGATGTTTCATTCAAGAAGGCAATTCTTGATTTTAAAATCAAATCTTTCAGATTTCAATGAAAAACGACATAAGCTTTTGTTATCATTGTAATATTTTTATGTCATATCTAACCTGAAATGTAACATAATGAACTTCTATCTTTTTTTTAATAAATTTAGTCATCGAGAAAGGTTGTAATCCATTTATTTCTAGGGGTTCATTTATAATTTCTACCATAAATTGAAAAGAAACCCTTTTTTTAACAAAATGCAGTACAATTTTAAAAAAGTACTTATCGAAAAAAGTTACAAGAAACATTTTGTTGGAAATTAAATGTTCTACAAGTTTGTTCTACAACTTTTTTTTCTGGCATAAATAAAAAGTGAGTTACTTGCGAAGATATAAAAAACCTTAAAAACAAAATGGTGGCTAAATGACTCTACGGGCTTGGGCAGTTGTGAAAAATTATGTTTTCGGTTCGAGTACTAATTTGCTTTCGAACCTCGAGGTTTCTATTTACCAGCAGAAGTCAAGTAGTTAAAAATATATGATTCTATACAGTTCTCTACTATTAATATGCGCTACAGGGCGAGAACCGTAAGCCATATAACAAAACTGTAAAGGCAAAAAATATAGATAATTGAAGGGACTATAACTTTTATTTCGATTTTTTTTTTTTTTAGAACAAAAAAATAAGATATGATGAATTTACCAAAATCAACCCCTACTTTTTTTAAGAAAATGCAGTATAACTTTTTTAAAAAAGCACTTATCGAAAAAAGTTACTTAACATATTTTGTAGACAATTAAATTTTCTACAAGTTTGTCTCACAATTTTTTTTCGTAGCGTCAAAAATACGTGAGTTACGTCTGATAACAAAAAAAGCCGTTAAAAACAAAATGGCGGCCAAATGACTCTAGGTGCAGTTGTGAAAAATGTGGTTTTCGGCTCGTGTACTAATACCCTTTCGAATATCAAAGTCAAACTGCATGTTTGAATTATTTCTCAGAGCTCCATATAATGAAATCTAATTACCCCGTACTATTAATGGAGCTTTCGACGCCTATACTTCTTTTTTTGCTATCGTTCACACCCAAAATCTGCTTTTTTCAATAACCACAAGTTTTAATTTAGTTTTCTATGGATTGTTAAAAGACTTTAGTAGTGACAAAATGTCAGAAATTTGTCATCTAAACACGAAGTCAAGTTCGAAACTCAAGGTTTTTTAAATTTTTTTTTTTTAAACGTGGATAGTTAAATACATAGGTTGTAATGTAAAACTGCAACCTTTCGCAAGGCTTTATTGCTGTCAGTTTGATGTATGTCACTTTGAAACTTGACAGCTGTCAAAGTTTCAGATGTCAAACTGACAGCTGTCAAAGTGACAGATTTCAAACTGAAAGCTGTCAAAGTAACAGATGTCAAACTGACAGCTGTCAAAGTGACAGATATCAAACTGACATCGTTGGTTTTTGGAGCTATATCCAGCATTTCCATAGCGCTTAGGTACCTTGGTTCCGGATGTCGTTGTTGGTTTATTATCCTTCTCATCAGTTGATTAGGGTAGTTGGCGATATTTCTAACCAGCTTATCTGAGGATAGCAAAGCAATAGGTACTCGTCCAGGGGGGCTATCTTTGCCTCAGAGTAGATTTGCTCGTTCTTGAAATGCTTACGCCGCTGACGATTGAAGTAAAGTCCAGTGCAGATCCTCAGGACTTTCCTCTCGAATATTTGCAGTTCTCAGGAGTTGCTTATAAATATGAATATGTATTATATCTCAAAATATATATGTAAGTGATTATTTATTTTTAAATTTTTCCTGTAGACAATGTCATGATGTCAAAGCGAGCAGAAGTCAAAAGCCATACAAAACAGTTTGATTTCTTGGAAAGTACTGAAATAGTTACTAAAATATTATTGAAATTCGGGATTCAATCCCGAATGTTTTCGGAATTTTTTGTCATTCGAGATTTTGTCTATTCGAGACTTTGGCTTTCGGGATTTTGTCCATTTGTGATTTTGTCCACTCGGGATTTTGGCATTCGAGATTTTGGGTATTCGGGATTATGGCATTCGGGATTCTCATTTTTTTTGCTTTTTGGGATTTTGGCATTTGGGGTTTTGTACCCTTCCCATCGTTCCCACTCCATTTCGAATCCATTTCAGAAGAAAAGCAATGATAATTTTCAATTAAAATTTGTAGTTTTTATACATAAATTCACCGAGGGGCGTCCTTCATGGCACTTTTCACGGTTTAGAGTGCTGTTCGTTGTATGGCCCGGCGGCGGCGGCGCCTTTCATGGAAAGGCAACTAGGGCAACTGCCCCATTGCCCCACCCCAAGGCACGGCCCTGGTCACGACTAAACCTAAAACCATTGAATAACTACAAATAGAAGGGACACCAGGCAAAACGTCCACTAGGTGTCATGGTTTGGCAGCCTGTCGCTGCAGTCGCTCTATCAAATACAACACCCCTGTAATAAATTTGTTCCTTAAAAGTTTGTTCCTTTTGGGAAATTTCCTTTTTGCCGAATAAAAAAGGGAAGATATGTTTTTTTTTCATAGAGCATGAAAATGGTGAAACGATTTTTTTGAGGCTCTCTTAGCCGAGAAGAAAACCAATAATTGTTTGAAAAGGAAATTAGAGCTTCATGGGCGGCCACTGGATTTGCTTGGTGTGACTGTCGTTTGAGCAATGTTCGGTGTCCCCTCTTCTATTTGTAATTATTCAATGCTAAAACCTAGCTATTATAATGGCTTCTGTAAATTGTTTCGTCTTTAACTGTTGTGGGTTAAAGGTCTATGCGCCATGTGTTGTTGTAATATGGCGTTTCTTGAGATATCTTGCTAGCCTTTAATTTTTTTAGACAATACTCTAAAAATAATTAGTTTGAGTCAGAAGCGAAAATGTTTTTTTCCCGTTACTTATGTAGGTACTTTACTTTAGATGGCGTTTACAGTCCAGGGTGGGCTACGGCCTCAACCAACATGCCCCTCCAGCCAGCTCTGTCCCTAGCTAGCTGCCTCCACTTACGCACTCCAAGTTGGTTGACGTCGTTCTCCCCTTGTGTGCGCCACCTAGGGTGGGGTCTTCCTCTGCTATGCAGACCATCAGGGGTAAAATCGAAGACCCGTCGGGCTGCTGCGACGGTATTCACGCTCCACGTGCCCCAGCCATTTCAGCCGTTGTATGTTCAGCTTCTTGACCAGATCGACGTCAATGAAGGGCCCGTAAAACTCGTTGTTAAATCTTCTCCTCCATAATCCATCGATACAGAAGATCACCCGAAGAATTTTCCTATGAAAACACCCAAGTAGATTCTCATCCGTTTTTGACAGAGTCCATGCTTCTACCCCATACAGCAAAACCGAGATGATTAGAGTCTTGTATTTAGGTCTTCTTGTTTCTCTGAGAGAGGACTTTAATACTCAAATGCCTTCTTCGCCCGAAGAAACAGCGGTTGGCAAGGGTAATTCTTCGTTTGATCTCTGTACTGATATCATTTTACGTTGTAATAACACAAAGTCCTTGACGACTTCAATACTATACCTATCCATCGTGACCTTTCACCCGATTCGACGATGTTGAGAATCATTTCTCGATGATAGCATATACTACGTCTTGTCCTCATTAACAGCTGAGCCCATTTTCGCCGCCTCCCATTCAATACTTCCAAACGCACCCGGTAACACCTCGCTTCGTTATCCCAATGGCGTCAATATCATCTGCATAAGCAAGAAGTTGAACAGACTTCTGGAAAATTGTACCTGTATTGTTGACTTGCGAGTTGCACACAATTGTTTCAAGAACGATGTTAAATGGGTTGCATGGTAACGCGTCACCTTGACTCAAACCTTTTTCTCGACATCAAAGGGTTCGGTGGTGTTCTTATAAACTTTGATGGAGCAGCGAGATTTCTCCATCGGTATCCGGCCGGGATGCGACATGGCTCTATATAGTTGTTCTCTATCTACGCTATCATATGCGAATTTGAAATCGATAAAAAGGTGGTGTGTATCGATTTGTAACTTCCGCATTTTTTCCAAAATCTGTTGGAGTGTGGACATTTGATCGACGGTTGATTTGCTGGGCCTAAAACCATACTGATAGGGGCCGATCAGATCATTGACAAACGGTTTTAAGCGATCACACAGGACAGATGACAGGATTTTGTATGCGACGTTGAGGAGACTTATATATGTACGTCTATAGCTGGCATAGGTCAGAGCAACTTCTTTCTTGTGGATGGGGCACACTATACCGAGGTTTTATTCATCGGGCATTCTTTCATCAGACCAAATTTTGTAGATAAGTTGGTGTATACTCCCTACTAAGTCATCTCCCCCTGTTTTGAATAGCCCGGCTGGCAGGCCGCATCCACACCAGCAGCCTTGTACGCTTTAAGCTTGGCTATCGCTAACCGCACTTCATTTAGGTCGGGTGGACGGAAATTTTGGCTTTCATCGTCCAGATTGAATGTAGCGTTCTGTCTAACAACGGAGGTTTGGCCATCGTTGACATCGTAGAAAAGTGTTTTCATCAGATCCTGAGCACAGACTGTGTGTCGAAAAGTATGTCATCTAACTGGTGGAATAAGGTCAACTAGTTTTATAAACTGGTCAGCCGTAGGAAATTTTTAATAAATGTTTAAAGTTTTTTTTTGCACCTTAGTTGTGTGATATTCACAAAAAAAAAATCCTTGAAAAACTTAAGAAACTCCTTAAAAAACCTATGCCTGATTAATTACTAAAAGTAGTTGAGCTTTTATCACGATCACGATAAAATACATTTTTTGCGAGTGTTCCACAAATGGGCTGACAAATTTCTAAAACTAGTTAACTTTTTCTGACTGATCAATTAGACGGCATACCTAGTTATAGCAGCGATATTACACATATTTGGGGTGCCAAGATCCCAGAATCATCATTAAAGCCTATGGTAAGAACGTGCGATAGGTGATAACCCAGAGCCATCATCCGATCGTGAGCGTGACCACTAAAAATCTAAATCTTGTCAAAGACATAACAATGAAACTTATATACCAGTTCTTAAGCTAACAGAACCGTATACATACTTTAAAAAAATTTTGGAGAACATATGACTCATCTTGAGGAATGGTAATTAAAATATCAATAAAAAAAAACATATTTACGAACATCGTCATTTCTAAATGTCCAGACAAAGATAACAAAACACATTTAAATGCTAAATAAATCTAATCAAAATTATTCGAAGACGCTAATTTTTATTTGAAAAAAAAGAAAAGATAAGTGAAAGTGAAATTTGAACTTGTCATATAAAATATTTGAAAATGATAAGAAAACACTTTGGTGTCATTAAACGTTAACTTTCCGTTATTTTCCTAACTAAACACTGTAATAATGTCTATAGAACTTTATTCACAATTGATTTTTTTTTTCTCTTATCGCTGCTACATAGAATTATTCAGTATGAAGATAGTTTGTACCTTAGTATATGGTTTAACCTTGAGAGAACTCCCGCATGTGTTCATATGTATAATAGGCACACACATTAGTAGGGGAGCCCACGATGCTAAATGTGGATTTACTCGAGCGTTCGTTGGGACCTAATGGATTTTGAAGATTTGATGACAGAGAGAAAAAAAAATGTTAGTAAAGTACATATATAGTATACCGTTTCATCGGTGGGGGGAGCATCTACAGGGTTGTTCAAAAATGTTAAAAAAACAGTCACGTGGACAAATTCGAGCGCGTCAGATATTGATGGTGTATATGGCCTTGGTCTTTCTGATAACTGTGGTATTAGTAGGTACAGTAAAATTAGAATTGTAAATGGAAAAAAATAGCGACAGGCTGAAATTTTGCAGGTCGTTTCGGGGGTAGGTATACAACTTAAATCTAAAATGGCGACCTCCTACCCTTTGCAGGGGCGGTGCAGCGCCCACTTTTCTTAAATCCTGGTTTCTGAAGAAGCGGCTGCACCGATATGGATGACATTTTCATAATTTGTTAATATAGTCGTAGAAAAAATTAAAAATATTGTTAAAGTAAAATCCGCCCACTACCACGCCCACTTTTCATCTTTCTTTGTTTCTCGAAAATGGATCCTACGATTTGCATGAAATTTTCAGAGTTTATTCTAATGAACGAGAACAAAATTTAAAACAAAATTTCATTTAAGTCCGCCACTACCACGCCCACTTTTTTATATCTTGATTTCTCAGAAACTGATTTGGATAAAACTTTGAGAGTTTTTCATACTAGTGATATAAAGATTTGCGAAGCACTTTTGGTTTTGGTGAAACCCACAGGTGGTCACGTTCCTCTTTCATGCATATTTATTAATTTCAACGAACTGTATTAGGTAGTAACGATTTAATTTTCAAATAAAAACCCAAATCAGGCCTCGAAGTCTTCAGATTGATGAAAATCATTTATTTGAGTTCTTTCATAGCGTAAGGATTTGTTCTTAATTTCGCTGCTAAGTGGACAATCATTGTACATATTATACATTGATCAAAAAAGCACTTTTAGTAAGATCCGCCAACTAGCACTCCGACTTTTCTTCAATATTGTCTCTATAAGACGGCTATTTGGAGTGTAAAATTTTCAAATCTTGTATTTTCGAGCGAGACTTACAATTAGTATTATTCATCAGTGTTCATAGGGTTGTGGGAAATCCAATTGTGTTGATTAAGCACATCACTCGTTTCCACTCCACTCTGGAGGTGGAGTTAACAGCACAGTGGTGTCCACTGTAGGCCTAATCTACATAATATCTTATTAATATTTTTATATTTTGTTCGTTTTGGAGAAGGACCTGGTAGTTCATTCTGATTCTCAATCTCATTCTCATTCTCAATCAAAGGCCCAGCGTCAGGTTTTTCAATTGAAATTTCATCGCCAAAACAATCGTCGTTTTCGTTTAGTAGAGAAATCTGAAGACTATGGTCGCAGGTTTCCCCACTGCAATTCTTGCAAATTGGTGTACATTTCAGACCAGCTTTTCGGTAGCCACAAGCGTATCCACAATTTGTTGCACATTTAAATACTATAAGTCTAGGACGGGGATTTAAATAAAACAACTTTTTTTAGTTTTTTTCTCGTACATAAGAATTAACTCTCAGAACTTCATACAAATCGTAGGAGGAGTTTCCGAGAAATAAAGACATGAGAAAAGTGGGCGTGACAGTGGGCGGATTTTACTAAAACCAATTTGACAATTTTTTGTCATCCATAAGAACAAACTCTTAAAATTTAATGGAAATCCTTGGAGCAGTTTATGAGAAACAAAGAAATAAGACAAGTGGGCGTGGCAGTGGGCGGATTTCATTTTAACAATTTTTTTAATTTTTTATTTGATCATATCAACAAATTATGAAAATTCCATTCGTATCGGTCGAGCCGTTTCTTCTTCTTCCCTGCAAGGGGTAGGAGGTCGCCAACTTAGATTTAAGTTGTATACCTACCCCCGAATCGACCTGCAAAATTTCAGCCTGCAGCTTTTTTTTTCCATTTGGTCAGTAGTAAAATTTCTCTATTTACTGGACTATATGTTAATCTGCCGGTTTGCATGGTGGGGGTGGCTGTATGGGAGTGTAGAAATTGGAAAACAAATGGATTTATTCGAGCGCGTCAGATTTTAATAGGGGATAATAAGTGACCTCCAAGGATGCTCACAATCAAAAGACTGACGATTCGGATGTGACACAAGCTTGCGGCAGCTTCTTGAAAATGCAAACAAAAATCGCCATTTTGAAATACTCGAGCGCGTCAGATTTTGATATATATGGTTCAATTCGAAGTCCTACATGTGCTGAACCTTAATCTGACGATTATCTGGAGGGGTTTTCTTAATCTGACGATTTGAAAAGGAGAAACATTTTTATTCAGGATTTTTTCAATCACTGGGGAGAGTATAATAACTTGGGCGCCAAAAATTGAAAACGGTTTTTTTTAGAAGGATCAAATATGTACAAGCATTCCTTATTATGGGGGGGGGGGATCTATGTCGCCCCGTTTAGGAGGTAGAAGCAATTTTCGAGAAAAACGACTCAAATGGAAAAAATAATATTAAAAATCAGCGACAGTACTTAAAATTCAAAACAATAACGGTTTTAAAAGCCAGAAATCTGTTCTTTTATCTTACATTTAAATTATATTATTTATGTCAATAGTTTTCAAAATATTGGCATATAAATTCAAAATTTTGATAAAAAAAAACGCAAACAAAATGTTGGGATCAATTTTTCTAAAAATTGTGGAATAAAAAACTAAATTTTCTTTTTGTGGTCAATGCTCATATTAATTTAAAAACAAAACAAAACAAAACAAAAAACCGGAAGCTTCTGTGTCTTCTAGTTTTTGAGAAAATTGCAAGTTACTGATACCACTTTTTTGAGATATTTTTAATTTGCTTGCACTGCCAGCATTACGGCTGCGTTTTAAAAGTAAGATATGTATGCAACCGCCCTGCTTGGGCTCGCTATAGGATTTGGGGTATGTGCGAGGCTCGATGTTTGCCAAGTTTCGTTTGCATTTAATAACTTTGAATGTGTTGTCTGTTTCCAATGTCAATAGCTACTAATGGGAACAGCTACATAATGATATAATATAATAATCTCATAGAAACCAGTGTCGGTAATTTACAATGCTCTTAAAAACTAGCAGGCATAAAAGCTTCCAGTTTTATGTGTTCAATTCAAAATTTATACGAGCATTGACCACAAAATGAAAATTTAGATTTTTATTCCACAATTTTGAGAAAAATTGATCCAAGCGTTTTTTTAGCGTTTTTTTATAAAAATTTTGAGTTTAAATGCAAATATTTTGAAAACTATTAACACAAATAATTCAATTTAAATGTAGGATTTAAGAACAGATTTCTGGCTTTTAAAACCGTTATTGTTTTGCATTACAATATTGTCGTTGATTTTTAATATTTATTTTTCCATTTAAGTCGTTTTTTTCGAAAATCACCTCTACCTCCTAAACGGGACGAGAAAAACGGCAGATTATACTTCTGCTGCTATCCTAGAATTATTTGCTTTACAATAAAAAAAACATTCAACCGCGGTCGAGAATGTCCAGGTGACAATTTTTTTTTGCAAGTTTGTAACCCTCCCACTACCTTAAGTCACACTCAAATCGTCAGATTATTGAAATACACACTTTTCAGCATGTAATTAACCTACCCTATCTTAATCTGACGCGCTCGAGTATTTCGAGCTATCGATTTTTTTTTACAAATCTGACAACCTGCCCTGGGCGCCCGGCCCTACATAGAGGACTGATATATGGTGGAGGTACTCAGCAGGGTGCAAGGTACCCCCCTTTATACTAATCTGACGCGCTCGAGTAAATCCCAAAATCGTATCTATATCAATTTTTTTTTAAGAATGAATGTAAGTTGTATTTTTCATGGGCATTACTTGAATTATTATTGCCAATTTTAACGGGAAAAAAATAAATAAATTGGGTGGCGCAACAGCTCGTGGAGAACCAGGGTCTAGTGACTTACAACTCTCAACCATTCCGATCGGCTAGATGCGAAGCACTTATTCATGACAAGTTTACTCTCGGAGGATTTGTCAGTTCCTCGCAAGATAGTACAGTAAAATTAGAATTGTAAATGGAAAAAAATAGCGGCAAGCTGAAATTTTGCAGGTCGTTTCGGGGGTAGGTATACAACTTAAATCTGAGTTGGCGACCTCCTACCCCTTGCAGGGGCGGTGCCACGCCCACTTTTCTTAATCCTGGTTTCTGAAGAAACGGCTGCACCGATGTGAATGATATTTTCATAATTTGTTAATATAGTCGTAGAAAAAATTTAAAAAATTGTTAAAGTAAAATCCGCCCACTGCCACGCCCACTTTTCTTCTTTCTTTGTTTCTCGAAAATGGCTCCTACGATTTGCATGAAATTTTCAGAGTTTATTCTTATGAACGAGAACAAAATTTAAAACAAAATTTCATTTAAGTCCGCCCACCACCACGCCCACTTTTTATATCTTGATTTCTCAGAAACTGATTTGGAGTTCTCATACTAGTGATATAAAGATTTGCGAAGCACTTTTGGTTTAGTGAAACCCACAGGTATAGTCACGCTCCTCTTTCATATATATTTATTAATTTCTACGAACTGTATTAGGGAGTAACGATTTAGTTTTTGAATAAAAATAAAAACCCAAATCAGGCCTCGAAGTCTTCAGATTGATGAAAATCATTTAATTGAGTTCTTTCATAGCGTAAGGATTTGTTCTTAATTTCGCAGCTAAATGGACAATCATTGTACTGTTATATGAATATCGATTAAAAAAGCACTTTTCGTAAGATCCGCCCACTAAGCGCTCCGACTTTTCTTCAATATTGTTTTGTAAGACGGCTATTTGGAGTGTGTAGAACTTTCAAGTCTTGTTTTTTCGAGCGAGACTCACAATTAGTATTATTCATCAGTGTTCATAATGTTGTGGGAAATTTAATTGTTTTGATTATGCACATCACTTTAACTTTTAACTTTTTTAAATTTTTTTCTCGTACATAAGAATTAACTCTCAGAATTTCATACAAATCGCAAGAGGGGTTTCCGAGAAATAAAGACATGAGAAAAGTGGGCGTGACAGTGGGCGGATTTTACTACAACCAATTTGAGATTTTTTTTTCATCCATAAGAACAAACTCTTAAAATTTCATGGAAATCCTTGGAGCAGTTTATTAGAAACAAAGAAATAAGAAAAGTGGGCGTGGCAGTGGGCGGATTTTACTTTAAGAATTTTCTTAGTTTTTTCTACGACTAAATTAACAAATTATGAAAATTTCATTCATATCGGTGCCGCCGTTTCTTCAGAAACCAGGATTTAAGGAAAGTGGGCGTGGCACCGCCCCTGCAAGGGGTAGGAGGTCGCCAACTTAGATTTAAGTTGTATACCTACCCCCGAAACGACCTGCAAAATTTCAGCCTGCCGCTATTTTTTTCCATTTGGTCAGTAGTAAAATTTCTCTATTTACTGGACTAAGAGGCAGTACTTCGGATAAAACATTTCTGTTTTTAGGTGGCACGGCTGGGAATCGAACCCACACCTTCGGCATGACAGTCCAACGCACTAACCATTATGCCACGGGTAGTCCAGTAAAATTAAACAAAATACGATAGTCCGAAATATGTACAAGAAAAACTGCGTTGATTTGTTTGTAGGTTTCATAAAGAGAAGAGTATACCTCTCTTAGAGTCAAATCCACTAAGTTAAAACAGAAACGTACATACATGCACTGTCCGTCATTTTGAAAGCGTGCGTAGAAAAGCATACATAAATGCTATTGGAGGTATATCAATATTTTTTCTGACTTTGCACGTTACATACTTACTTTACTTAAGGTGGCGCTATAGCCCAGAGTGAACCAGGGCCTTAACCAACAAGTTTTATCCAGCTGGCTCGATTTCTAGCTAGCTGTCTCCAGTTTCGTACGCTAAGTTGGTTGAGGTCCCCTTCCACTTGCGAGCGCAACCTGTTACCTGCTAAAAATAAATAGATGAGTGGTAACACCAAATAATTAAAAACGCTCATACAACATGCGCTTAAGTGTAAGATCAGAGTAACTTAGAGTAAAGAAAAATAGTATACCTCTTGGAAAATCTTAATCCACAAACACAAAGTAAGAACAAAAACGTAAATGGATTGTCCGTTTAGAGCGTAAAAGCGATTTCCCCGGGGGCGGCGGCGCGCGTCGGCGGCGCCTAGTGGAAGTAGAGCAAAATTTTTATTTAGACTTTGTAGGTAAAAATATGTTAAAAACTGTTACCCGCAAAAATTTTTGATGTGAATATCTCTTTCCACTGAAAAGTTATAGGCGAAAAACGGTGGAATTTTTTTTTTTTTTTAAGTAAAAATAGTTTTTAGGGTTAAATACGGAATAAGTATTCATACAAAGGCGTAAAGCCGTCGTAAACATTGTAAAGTTGCATACTGTTTTAATCTGTCTAATTTTCCATACAAATTGTGTCAGATTTACGAAGTTTAAAACTTTATTACGCTTATGACGGCTTTACGCTGTTGTATAATATCCTTATTATTTTGGAGAAAATAGACTTTACAACACTCTTTTGTATAAATACAGCTGCCGATATCCAGGAAATAGTCAAATTAGCTTTTCAACGAGCTAAGTAAAGTTGCTTGAAATAAAAAAAAACACAACAAACTGTCCTTCGAGTGCTGTCTGGCCAGAAAATTGAAGCCAGAGAATATCAAATAAAGAAGCCAATCCTCAGCTGTCAATTTGATTTGCCTACAACAGCTGGATGGACTTGATTTGCAAAGTATTAGTGAAGAACAGTGAAAAACGCAGCCATACATAGATTCAACTCGTCATTCAGCACAGGTCTTGTTGTTGTTGTAATTCACAACTATTCTTCGACACGAAATGAAATTACAAATACAACAATGAAAACAAATGGGTTTTGGAGGATGAAACGTGCGAAGGATTGGCATCATTATATTGATGATCTCTGATTGAAGCCAACTAGAATTGTGTTCATTGTGCTTGATTACACATGAAGAACGGAAGTGTTCAGATGTGAAGAAAATTATTCTGAAGATTTTGTTCTCCTCTTTGTGTTTTTCGTATTTTCATAATGAAAGACACGATTTGATTGGTTGGATTGGATAGGAAAAGCAACACAAAAGAGAACGTCAATTTTCTACACCGAATATTTTCAAATATTTTAAAATATTTCATCCCCCTCCCTCTTCTGCAAGTTACCCCGCTTACCATCACAAATCGCAGAAAATGCTTGAATTTCTTCACGTGTGATCAGGGACATTGAAATTGCCCGAAATGACGAATTCAGTGTGAGGATAATGGGACAAGATTTTTTTTTGTATGGAGTCGGATAAATTATCAAATTAGTTAGAAGTTGAATTTCTGTCCAGGGGCCAAATTCCGCAAGCGTAAGTGATTTTTTGTGTACACACTCTATTCACGCCAAAAACAAGTGTGACTAAATCTGACTGATAGTTTACACGTTATCTGTCAAAAATTTTAAGCTCATTCTTGCGGAATTGCAAAAATATGTGTGTAAACGATTTTCTGTGTTACACAGAAAAAGCTCGCACTTGTGGAATTGGGATAAATGAAACAGGAATGAATGATACGTTTATTGACCTAAGACCCCGAACCCACTTCAGGTTGCATTATAAAGCTTAAACCTCCGTGCCGTATAGGTATATCTTTGGAATAAGCTTCCCTACCACATACAAAAATCTAGGTCATGAGAGAGATACGAGAAGCCTCGGATAATGATAAACCTCAAATGACAATAAGACCCAGATGGGATTACGTTGAGAGTAGGTATGTACTTGGAACGTGGGAGCCCTTTACAACCCAGGTGCAACTCAAAAGCTTCATTCTGTACTCACGTGGTACAAGGCAGACATTACCAGGGACCTCAATGCTCAGATTGGACCTTAGGGAGATTGGTAGAAACAGCCTCCATGAAGACAAATGATAACGGCCTCCGAATAATAGACTTTTTAGACCTGGTAATACTTGGGTAAGTACATAACACAATATTTCCACAGCTAAGAATCCATAAAGCAACTTGGTTTGCCCCATATGGTCAATACGCAAACCAAATGGAAAATGTGCTAAATGTGCGGGTGGCAATGGTGTAGCGGATGCAGTGCTTGATTCTAACTTAGAGGTGTGGGCTCGAGCCCCATCCTAGGCAGCATTCTTTTCTATATTCTCCCACGTTAACTGAACACCACCCGTGAGATTTAATGAGATAATAAACACCTTGATCTCAATCTACTGTGCCAAATCTTTCCTATCCTTCTACTCTTTCTTACTAGTGCCGTGCAATTCAGGTTCCATTTAAAAGATCTTAGGTCTTACAGGCATAGGTATAGTTAAAATTATTATTATTAATCGACGGAAGACAAGCCTCTTACATCTTAGACGTGCGTACTTTTTGAGGGGCAATCGTTAACTCTGGCCATTTTCTTGTTGCGGAGAGGTGTAGAAGCTCGACTGTCAAATGAAAAGAAACTAAGAACCAACCTTAAAAAGAAATTCGACGTTGGTCGCCTTACAAATTAGTATACTTGGAAACGCCAGAACCTACAGTGAGTATCTGAGCGAGAAGCTCTCCGTTGTAATTCACTTTCCACAGACGTAGATAACCCGTGGTCCCAGTATCGTGACATCATCAAAGAGGCATCCGAAACCGCAATTGGCTACCAACCACCCCCGAAAAAGAACCCGTGGTTTGATGATAAAGGCATACAGCCGGGAAAAGAAGTGACCTACTATAAAAAATCAATTTGGTGGCTCAACAGCTCGTGGAGAACCAGAGCCTAGTGACTTACAACTCTCAACCATTCCTGTGTGCTTGTTGTTGGCATGAATGGTGGGGACCTACATCCGAACGGCTAGAAGAGAAGCACTTATTCAGGACATGTTACTTTTCGAGGATTTTTAAGTTCCTCGCAAGAGGTAGTAACTCGGAAAAAACATTTCTGTTTTTAAGTTGCAGCAGCGGCTGGGAATCGAACCCAGACCTTCAGCATGACAACCCAATGCATTAACCAATATGCCACGAGGTACATATGCAAAGATGTTGTAGCGTTAAACAAGAGCAGCGAAAGAGGAGTATCGAGCAAGGAGAAGAGAGGAGTAGAAGAAGACTATTTGTAGAAATAAGAGGACGTACGCAGCCTCCCAGCTTAAGGAGATCGAAGAGTCTCGTGATAAAAAAAATCTGGAAAGTTTTTTTTTAAATAAGCCAGGCAACTGGCTGCTGGCTTTAAAATCGGAACGCAGGCTCTTCCAAGCAGCGAAGGTAACCTAGCCACTGAAGCACAAGGAATCAATCAGCAATAGGACATTAAGAGAACACACCTCTAGTCAATGATGACCGAGTGTAGAAGAGGTAGATTTAGCTAAAAAGAAGCTCAAGAACGACATGGGCACCGGATCTGAGAGTTTACCAGCGGAGCCCTTCAAGCACGGAGGGGATTTGTTGCAAGAATGCAAGTCAACAAACAAGTTTGGATGGAATGAAGCATGACCGATATGGCTTGTCTATCAGCTCCATATGTCACGTCTACAAAAAAAGAGATCCTATATTCTGGAAGAACTATCGAGGCATATCCCTGGTCTTGAAGTCAGCGAGGATAAAACCAAATACATGCTATCAGCAAACCATGTAGGATCATCAAGCGACAAATTTGAAGTAGTTAAGGGGTTCAACTAATTTAGACTAATCATTAATCCGACGAAGAATTACCCTAACAAACCGGTAATACTTCGGTTTGGCACAACAGATGGGTTCAAAGCTCCTCATACGAAACGGATATTTGGTCCTGTGTGCGAGGAAAGGCGAATGAAGGAGAAGATACAACCACGAATTCTATGAGCTGTATCAAGATGTGGTCCAGAAAATCAAAACACCGCGACTGCATTGGCTCGGCCACATCGAGTGAATGGCCAATTATGCTTCAGCCAAGAGAGTCTATGGACTCCAGCCCCAAGGTCCGAGAAAACGAAGAAAACCAACCTCCTTATCACGGATGCCAGAAGTTTTGGTCTTGATGACCGGAAAAAATGTGCTCGGGATCGTAGAGAATGATGGAAGGCTGCCATGTCTCAGGCTGCGACTCGTCATGGATTGAGAGCCGGATAAGGAAGTAAATAAGTATACCTATCCAATAAGGGATTTTTAGAAATATAGTAGCTATAAAGTGAAAGCTTGAACTATTCTCTTAAAACGAAACCAGTGGAGATTACGACTTTATTTGGTTATCACGGCGGTTCTCACCACTTTTATACAAAAATCTACAGTTTTATACACGGAGTTTCACTTTGAATCTAAGGTTCCCTTTTTGCTTTTGCAACTTTACAACATCTCAAAGACACTCCCAAGATCAAATCAGACCTAAATATTTTCAGCTTTGATTAGAAAAAAAATCAAAATTCACAACACAGTGCCAAAAGCAGTCCGTAATTTTTGCACAGTAGCAACATATAATTTTCCACACTACTGCCACAGAATACTACAAATCACATCGGAATATTTCCTCAGGATTGTTGCACATCCACTTAATCTCATCGCAGCAAAATACCCTGAAAGAATAAACCAAAATATTTAATTCAATTGCTTTATCCAACAAGATGGAAAAACGCTCAGCAACAAAGAAAGAAACATGGTGATGAGAATGAAGATGCTGTGCATTGCCCAAAACGAAGCAATTCGTGTCCTGCAGTTAAAGCAACAAACCAAGCCAACAATGATTCCAATGATGATGATGATACCACATGCTTCCGTTGCTAAATCGCTGGCAACTTACTGGAGAGTTCCACAAATGAGAAACAGCCAAAGCACCATTATTTGCTATCTAGAGCGGATGCGGATGGAAGGAGGCCTTCGTTCTTAGTCCTTAAAGTCCTTCATATACGTATATGTATAGGCAGCTGCTGCCTGGCTGGGTTTCCAGTTCTGTTTTGGTTTGCCTCAAATCGGCGACATGATAACTCTCTACAAAATGATTCCAGCAAGAAATTGGCAACAACTCAAGACATAATAATCCTCTTGTTTTGCTTATAGTTCCGGGAGAGAGAAAGTTGTTTCAACAATACGTGATGTCCTCGAGGTCCTTTGGCTTGCTCTTCTTCTTTTTCTTCTTCTTGCTCTTATATTTAATAGAATGATACAGAATGAGACAAGTACTGTACGCAAGCAGCAGCCAAAAGAAGCAAAAAGTGGACTTGAATTCCTGACACTAAATTGCTGTGTATATGGCAGGATGTGATTTATGTTTTAACGAGTGTGGTTCACATTGCGCGAGTGGGTGTATATGGAGTGCAATTCTTTACTGGAAATTGCTTCTTTTTATTTATTTATATTTCTTTAATAGCCCATTGTCTGGGAGAGATTTTTGTTGCCAATTTTTTTTTTTCACTACATGATTCCCATGACTTGAATGATATTGATGTTCTCAATGGCGCCTTATGACAATGGGAAAAAGAGACAAATGCACAGAAAAAATCTCGCAGCAGTCAATTGAAAAACTAGATCCAATTTTGATGCAGATTTTTGATTTTAAATCGGCATTCACATCGGCAGCGGTCAACTGGACGATTCTATTCAGTATTTACACCAGTAATCTTATATTTAGTCTAGCTTAGACATTTGCGTATGTCAACGATCTAATTCCCTACAGAACAGGTCTTAAAGTCTAAGATATCATAGTTCTTTTGGAGTGTGACTTTGACCATATTCATATGAATGGAAATTGAAAACTTACTTTTAGAAATCAGTAACTATATTGTTTAAGACTCTTCTGCGTGTTGCCTCAAGTTATACGAGAAAGAACTGTCGCAAGCTTGTGATCGCATGACAAAATGGAGTGAAAGTTTAATAAAGCAGCTTAGCATCTGGTTGGATCAGTATTTTTATTTCGACAGATATATATCTATATAGAGTCAGATCGACGTAAGACAATCCTCTAGTATCGAGGATGTCCGAAAGTTCCGAGGAGCCAACGTTGACACGGACCACTATCTCATTGTAGCCAAGGCAATGCTTCGGATATCAAGACCAAAGTCAAAACAGAGAAATACTGTGAGGAAGTTCGACGTCGGACGGCTTCAGTCACATGAAACCACCAGGTCCTTTTCCGATCCAGTCTCTGGTGCCCTCTTAACTATGACGCTAGTAGCGGATCCAGGATTTAGCTGTGGGGGGGGGGGGGGGGGGGGGGCACGAGGCTTCTATTTTAGACATTTCTCAATCCTAATTTTCTTGGGTTGGCTACGAAATCTCGCAAATCAAAATCTCGCATTCGAAATCTCGCATAACGAAATCTCGCAATTAAAAAATCTCGCTTTTCATAATCCCGCAATTACAAAATCCCGCTTTTCATAATCTCGCAATAACGAAATCCCGCAAACTAAAATCTCGCATATCAAAATCTCGCAAAATTGAATTGCATTGCAACAAATACATTTTTTAAATCAAAATCTCGCAAATTAAAATCTCGCGCGAGATTTTAATTTGCGAGATTTTGATTAAGAAAATGTATTTGTTGCAATGCAATTCAATTTTGTGAGATATCCTACCTACTGAAAATATATAATCCAGTGTCTGGGTACTTTTAGACCACACTGTTATTTTTTAATTTGAGCTTTTGATTTTTCAATATTATTGTTTTCAAAAGAACAAGAAGGAGAGAGAACATAGAGATGGTTGTAAAGTGTCATGTGCAAATCGCATTATTTGGCCTTGAACTAGAAAATACTTTTAGCTCCATTATAAACGCGTAAAAGACAACCAAAAGGATTATAGAGGTTATTAACAGTAATAAAGGATGTACAAATTTTTTTATTGATGGGTATAGTTATTAGTTGGAAAGAAAAATTGTCCAAAGTGCTCTTGGGTAGGTATATTCTCAAAAACAAAAAAGACAAATTTTTCTAAAAGCCGTGTGCGATTCGTTGCTGTGAAATTTGAAGTTGCGAGATTTTGATTTTCGAGATTTTAAATTGCGAGATTTTGGTTGAAATTTGCGAGATTTTTAGGTTCAAGATGGAAATGCGAGATTGTAAAAAGCGAGATTTTGTAATTGCGAGATTATGAAAAACAAGATTTTTAATTTGCGATATTTCGTTATTCGAGATTTAAAAAAAAATGCGAGATTTCGTTATTCGAGATTTTTGTTTGCGGGATATCGTAGCGCTCCCAATTTTCTTTTATCAGAATGTAGGCCAGTCGGCAGAGTCAAACAATAATTGTTTCATAATACAAAAATATAACTAATGAAAAATTTTATCATTGGAAAAGGAGCAGTACAAAAAAATTTTAGAATAATTCAAATGTCTTTATTTTTATACTGAATGTTTTTTGAAGAGCTTATACATTATATACATAGGGAGTACACAGATCGTGCTGAAATTTAGCTCCCACATTTCTCTCCAAACACCAGTTAAAAAGCTAGCTCTATTGTAACATAACATTTTTGTGGAGAATATCACATAAAACAGCTGTTCTCTGAATACAAATTTTACTCAACAATTTCAAAGAATTTTTCTTCTTCAATATTTCAAGTAAATCTGATAAAATAAAATGGGTTTTTCTCGAATATCTCTCTCTTCCAATTTTCATTTTAACAAAGTAAAGTCTACCTAAATCTCATGAATAAAATAAGCTGTACAAATTTAGATCGAGAATAATGTGGCGAATAACTATTTCATCACTTATTTTGACAGGCATCTTTAAAATTTAATTGGATTTGCGTACTGCTCGGCCAAAATACTAGGCAAAATTTTGGGGAGAATTTTGTATGGGAGTTAAATTTTACCACGTTCTATGCTAAAACATGTTATTGATATTGGCTAAAACAACCATTAACAGCCACGCCATTTCGTTTGAATGATCCTACCATTTCTTATCATAAATATTTAATGAATATTTTTCAATTAATTTATTTAATTTTATTTATTTAATATCTTAAAGAAATCCAAAATAGAGAAACTTAGATTAAAAATCGCATCGTTTTAAGGAAACGCATAAAATTGTCAAAATATCTTCGAACTACTAACGTATTTTATTTTAATAAACAATAAGGGTATTCACGCAACAGCGTAAAGTCGTCGTAATCGTAGTTAAGTTGTAAGCTTCGTAAATCTGTCAAATTGTCCATACAAATTTTGACATTATTACGAAGTTTTAAAGCTAACGTTTACGACGACTTTAAACTGTTGTATGAAAACCCTTAATATATTTTTTGATTCGGTTGCAAAGTTATTTTTTTTGCATCAGAAACACAGTTTTTAGAGTTAAGCTCTAAAATTTCCCGGGGGTCAGCTAAGCCCGAAAGGTATCAACAGAAGAGCTTTCGTTTATTCAGCTTAAGACAATAGCATGGTTTACTCAAAATTTTATCTGAAAAGGAATTTTCAAGGCGAATGTTAACATTTTTTAATCAATACAGACACCTATCTGAATTTTGGTTTTCAATTTCTGAAAAAAATTATTAAATGAAAATATCAGGTGTTGTCCTTAAGTTGCTGAATTTTATTGAACATTTAAATTTACTGAACTAACCTTGTTTGTTTCGCCAAATGCTCTACGGGCTTAAACAAAAACGCAGCATTATTTTTTCGGCCAATTCCCTAGGGGCTTAAGAAAAACGCATTTAACATGTAAATTATTAAGCCCCAGCATCATATTTTCGTTCAGTTTCCTTAAAGCTTGGGAAAACATTAGCTTACATGTAAAATTGTAAAGCCCCAACCTCGTCGAATTTCTTTAAAACTTGAAAAAAAAAAACACAGCCAACATGCAAATTTGCTAGCCCCATTCTCATTTTTTTTTTCAATTCCCTTAGGACTTGGAAAAACACATTTTAGGCGTAAATGAGTTATGCTGTTTTCCATTGGGCGTCCGGAAGCGTCCAGAATCGTCCGGAACGCTTCTGAAACCGTTTCATTGGCACAAAAAATACTCTTCTGACGATTCTGAAGAGAGAAAATTGATTCTTGATTTGAATTCAGAAGACACTCAGAAGCACTAATACATGCAACACGAAACTTCAACAAAAATTCACTCAAACGTCAAAACAAACTGCAGTGCAACTTCATATTTTTTGTTCATCCCATTCGAATTAATTGTGCACTCGAAAACACTGAATTTAATTAACAAATTAAGAAAAACAAAAAGAAAAATTATTATTTGTAAGTAAGGGGTGGATACACTATTGTTTTTAATTTCACTTTTTGTGTGCCAGCAAAAAGTTTCTATTTAATGATTCACTAATACAGAGACGAAACTTCAAAATTGAGTAGAAGTAAGAAGCACTGTTCCATTGGATTCAGAATGAGTGTCTTCTTGAGTGAAACCAATGGAAAACGACATTAGTCCCAACTCTGCCTCATACATATATAGGGGTTGAAATAAACAAAGCCTACATTTTTATATTCAAATTGCTCGATCTCATTTTCGTTTTTTCATCTAATTACTTTGGCGACTTATAAAAACATATTTTTATTCAAATTTTTCAGCCCCAACCTCTTTTTAATTAATATATAACAAAAAAATACAATTATTATTTCTATGATTTTAGGGATAATTCTTTATTTCATCGAGTGTTTTCAAGAATTTTAGGTTTGAAAACGAACAACAAATCTAAACATCGTAATGTATTGTATTTTGCTATTAAATTAATTGTACTAATCGACTGAGGGGGGGAATTCAGCCCCTATAGCCCCCCCTCTGGATCCACCACTGTATGACGCCAACTTTACGCGATCGAGGAAATATAGGGATGCCATTTCAGGAATTAAGTTCGGAAGTTTAACCAAAAAGTGAAAAGAACCTCCCAGGGTTAAAAGGCCCGAACCGAAGCCTGCAAGGATGATCAGGGGAACATCGTGGTAGAATCGCAGTTGGGCAGAGGATATGGAAAAATTATTTCCGCAACGGCGATGACGAACTGAATTCCGTTACCATGAATATTGCACCATTCGACCTGGAACACATACGCCCACAACTCCGTCCTACCAATGGACAATGCACTACCAAATCTTCAAAATACGGTCGCAGGAAAGCATGCCCGATGAATAGAATCTCAGCATTGTTTGCCTGATCCTCAAGAAAGGTGATCCTCTGGACTACAGAGGTCTTCTTCTTCTATCTACTTAAAATCGCGTACAAGATCTTCTCCGCAGTACTTTGTGACTGCCATTCATCAACAACATGTCAGTGTGGCTTTAGCCTAGGAAAGTCTACCATCGACCAAATATTCACACTACGCCAGATCTTGGAAACAATCCAGGAGTTTCAAATCGTCTACCTACCACCTTTTTATCGATTTCAAAGCCGCGTATGACAGCATCTATATTAGAGACGAGGTATAAAGAGCAATGTCTAGTTTTGGCATTCCTCCCAAACTCATCCGTTTGCGCAGGATGACGATGGAGAAGGCACAATGCTCAGTCAAGGTCGGCAAAGACCTCACCGATTATAATTAAAATTTTTTAAGTGACCAATTCTTTTTTGTAATATTTGAATGATGTTATAGTGGGTTTTTTTGGTCAATTTATTTAGGGATGCAAATAAAACAAATTATTTCATCTTTTTTCCCAACGTTTCGTCGGTTTTTCACGACTTCTTCAGGGGTTTCTTTAATTTTGAAAATAATAGTAGGTATATTACATTGAAGTCTGTTTCAAATTTTAAAAATAAATGAACTTACATTTTGAAATATAGGTATGGTTTTAAAAAATTATTAGATAAGTTTGTCGTTAACACATTTTGTTAAATAAACTAAATTAACAGTCAAAACAATACAATATAAATAAATTAAAACACTGGAGACTGGCAAACTTTAGGACAAAACATAAATTATCACAGTATAGTATTGCTTTTTATGGCTATAGCGTAGCTCATGATGGTATTTTCCCGGTCTTCTTTTGTATTCATAGTTCTTGTCAAATTTTGTTGTATGCGTAAGCTTTCCAAGGTAAATCTTGCATTGGTTCGTTTTTCTCTGTCTAATATTTTTGTGTTGTCAAAATTAGGTGTGTGTCCACTTTCAATCATGTGCTGTGAAAGCCCTGTTGCTTCACCGATGCCTTTGATGTCAAAAAAGGTTTTAGACAAGCCGACGAGATGTTATGTGACTTCTCCAACATAGTTCTTGAAAGAATAGTGCAAAACTCTTACGGGAACACTAGAGGCACAATCTTTCTAGTATTGAGGAGGAAGCCAATAAAATGGACTTAATGGTGATGAAGGCAATACGAAATATATGCTGTCAACAAGAAAGGACACACAACACCGACGTCTCGGAAAGAACATCACTATAGATAGGATTGAGCTAACTTTAACAAGAACACCTGCCAACTAAGGCTATATTCCTCGCCGAGCTTACTCAGGCAGGAGTAAAATGACAAGCACCGTTAGCTTCCATCTATTCTCTTTGTAATTTATAGTTTAAATTTTAGGGGTTCATATAGCCAGATAAAAATATGGAATCCCCACATCGACCATATACACTACCAATGCAAGAGGCTTCTGTCAACTTCCTACTGTTTTTACTCTGCAGAAGTAAACTCACTTAGGTTAGGATGTTTCCTATATGATCAAGGCAGACCTGTTTACCTTGAATGATAACGAATTTGATCACCACAACCACAGCCACTGCGACGCACCCCAGAGGTTCAAACCGGGTGGTGCAGTGGATGTAGTGCTGGACTGCTAACTTAGAGGTGTGGGTTCGAGCCCCATTCTAGGCAGCATTCTTTTCTATATTCTCCCAGCTTAACTGGACGCCACCCGTGAGATTTAATGAGATAGTAAACACCTTGATCTCAATCCACTGTGCCAAATCTTTCCTATCCTCCTACTCTTTCTAACTAGTGCCGTGCAATTCAGGTTGCATTTAAAAGACCTTAGGTCTTACAGGCATATATGTAGTTAAAATTATTAAAAAAAAAAACCATACCACAAGATATGGCGGGTTTAATTAGCGGGTCATAATCTTGTGATCCCGCGGTACACTTTAGTGCATTTTCATTTCAACTGTGCAAAGGTAAAGCCGCGTCCACATTATGTCGAATTGGGTAGATCAACATCGTTGATCAACAGTGTTGAGTAAGTGTAGACGTGTTGATCGACAAAGCCAATCAACATTTGTTGACCCGAACGTAACCCGATTCAAATGGATATAGCAATCGACAAAGTTGTTCAACAAATTTCATTTTATTAAAAACATTTGTAGGGTTTTAATTTCGTGAGCATAATTTATTGGTTTTGTGCGTTATTAATCACATTTTTACTAGATGAAAAATGCAATATTTGTTGTGAATAAGTATTTAATGTTAATAATATAGTTTTAACTTTATTGTTCAAAAGAAAAAATTAAAAAAAGTTGGGAACCACCAGGACTCGAACCCAGAACCCTTTGGTTGTATCCTGACGCATCGATCAGAAAATTCCAAACCACACAAATGTTTGCTACTAAAGTTTTTCACGTACACACTAGCATGTTGATCGACAATGTTGACCAACAATGTTGATCGGCATAGTGTGGACCCACCTTAAGATATACTAAGAATTATGGATTCATTTCATATCCAGTAACTCAAAAGCAATTTTATCTTTGCTTTTTTTCATTTTGAACCTGCAGAAAGCAGCGACGACAACCCTTGGTTTAATTTAAAGATCGCCAACCGAAGGCTGGGGGTATTAGTTCTGCTAAATTAAACCTACTTATCCAGGCGCGGATCCAGGAATCCAGTTTGGGGGGGGTCATGAAATTTTAACATCAATAAGAACTGCTTAACAAAAGGCCAGCTTAATCATGGCTTCATTCCAGTCGAAGGCTTGATCAGGGAGAAGCTTAAGACTTAATCGGACTCCCGCTTATATGTAGTTTGAGCTAGAAACTTTATTCATCAACGACATTTAGCTTCATTTCATACTTTTAGGACAATGATGAGGATAAGATAAACATTTAAGATTGGAAGCGAAATTGACGAGAAAACCGTTGTATTGAAAACTTTTGAGCAATTTACAAAGAATAATTGACAGTAATGGATTACAAATTACATATACATAGGTACATATGAAAAACCAACAAAAATCAAAAGGGGTAATTCAAATATCAAGCGTCAATTTGAGATGAAACAGATAGACAAAATTGCAAAAAATATGGTGGATTCCATGCCGTAAAGAAAAAAACTGCTATCAAAGCAAAAAGGAGGGTATTTTCCTATTATGTAATATTAGCCGTTTTCCTTTGGAGGTGGCGAAGTACTTACGAGTAGATGAAAACCCTAATCTAGTACTACCAACTGCACATGCTCTCATGCGCGAGTAGATACATTTTACATGGGAAAGCAGTTTGATGTGTTCCATTGAAAAAAGCTGGCAAAGTACTTGCAAGTGCTTCGCCACCTCCAAAGGAAAACGCGGATTATTAAAAAAAACTTGCTTGTAACCCAAAAAAAAAAAAAAAAATTATGTATTTCAATTTAACAATATTTACGAAAACTATAATAAGATCATATTAATTCAATACTGTACTTGATTTCAAAGAATTAGGCTAGTTAAGATAAGCTGTGGGTGAAGTTAGCACCACCATTTTCGATAAAAATAAAATGCACGACTGGGTCGCACGTACTTGCTCTTATGTTCAAGACACTGCGAGTTTAAGAAAATTGTATATACAAACATGGAAATTATGAGAGAAATATGTAGAGAAGCATGAAATACGACATTTAAATTAGCTAAAACAACTCTTTTGACTGTTTGAGGTGAAAAAAGAGTATGCCATTTTAATTCATGATGGAATATGATTGTATGGCAAAAAAAAATTTAAAATCGTTGGAGCGGTTTTTTTTTAAATTAATTTTTTATATATAAAATTCTTAAAACATTTTTAAGAAACAATTTTGGTATGCAGATTTAAGCTATATATTTATGTGTATATAAAAACAAAATTTGAAAAAAAATTGTCAACCCGTTTTTGAGATATCGAATTTTCAAAAAAAAAATTTTAAACTTTTTTTAAAAATCCAAAAACTTTTTTTTTGAAAATTTTGATATGCAATATTATTTTATTTTATCTGAAAATCATCTAAATCCGTTCAGCCGATAACGAGAAAATTCAAAATAAAAAAATACGTTCTATGACAGGTACTATTAATAGTTGCAAAGTGTAAAATTTTATAATTTTTGGTAGAAGATCGTACTAATTTTAGTATATACAAAAAGTTTAATCAAAATCGTAGGAGTCGTTTTTAAGCAAAAAAATATTTTCCTTTGCGGTTTTTTAACTTTTGTATGAAAGGTACCGTTATTTTTTCATAAATGTAAATTTTTTTCTAAAAATATTTTAGAAAGTACTAAAAAAGTCTTAAATATCGAGTTTTAAGCAAATCGATCATGTCGTTTTCGAAATATTTGATTTTCAAAAAAAAAAATTGAAACATTTTTTAAAAATCCAATAAACATTTTTTCAAAAATTTTGGTACACAAAACTATTTATATTTTTTGGAAGCTTCTGCGTAAAAAAAAATATTGAAATCGGTCGTACCGTTTTGAAGAAAATCAAAAATCAAAAAAATGGTTCTTTGGGAGGTACCATTAATAACCATTTTTGAAAAATGGTTTTCTACCCAAAGAAAGCCTTTACTAAAATAGATTTATTTAATTTTTTTTAAGAAAAGTTGTCGAGCCGTTTTTGAGAAAAATACGATTATGTAAATTTGCCAAAATAAAATGTATGACAGGTACCGTTATTTTTGGTTCTAAAAAAAAATGAAAAAAACGTGTCGGCAGAATCACCAAAAACCACTAAGTACCAAGTTTGAAGAAAATCGATCGAGACGTTTAGGCTGTAGACGAACAGACAGACAGACAGACAGACAGACAGACAGACAGAATTTTGCCACCCACTTTTTTGGTGTTCTCTATCATCGTAATATCATGTTTGATTGTTATCTCAAAATTTTTTTTTTGCACGAATCCAAAACTTGCCTTATAGTACCTATAATCGCAAGTAAAAAAGTTGTATTTCTGTTCAACTTGTGGTGCTTTGTGCCGTAATTATTAAAAAAAATCGAGAATTTTCAAATTTTACGGACTAGATTTTTTTTAAATGTTTGTTGTTTTTTGGCCGTAAAAGTTGCAAATATGCGAATTTTTGTATCTTCATATGGTAGCACAAACTGAGCATGCAATAGCACAATTAAGTTATTTTTTATAAAAATGTGAAACTTATACAAAAAGGCATATATGTACCTATGTATGTATTAGTTTTTGGCCTAAAAGTGGAAATTTTGCTATTTTTGTTTATCTTTTCGGCGCATGACAGCTCAAACTGAGCACGAAACAGCATACCTTTCACTTTTGAGAAATTGCGAAATTTCGAAAAAAAATCATTCATAAAATTTGCATGTTTGCATTTTTTTTTAATTTCACCATACAGCATAGCGGAAATGGCGGTGTAACTTCACGCTACAGCCCTTCGCATTTTATTCTTGTCCATTAAAGTTGCAATTCTGCGAATTTTATTTGTATGTCTTTGGCGCCTATCAGCATAATCATAGCACAAAATAACACAACTTTCTTTTTTAAGAAATATTGAAATTTAAAAAAAAAAATTAATTCGCAAAATTTGCAAATTTGCGATTTTTTTTAATAATTACGGCACAAGGCAGCACAAAATCAGCACAATTTTACTCTCGAAAATCAAAAATTGCGGTGCTAATTTCACGCAGAAGCACATTAAGAAACGAAGACACCCAAGTAATATTTTTAGAAAATTTAAAATAAGCAACTTACATAGATCTTCCGCTATAAAATTTTCAAAAAAAGAATGTTTCATTTTTTGATCGGTGCATCCGCAACAAAATGTCTGTGACACCCAAAACTATTTTCTTTTCAATTGAAAATAAAACAGAGTTATAATGTTTAAAATGCTATGATAACTTGTTATCAAAACTACTATACAGGGTATCACACAGTTACCACCGCAGATGAAAACTATGGGTTACTGAAAAACTTAAGAGGTATTTTTCTCATTTTCGCTTTGCTTTCGAGTAACAACGGATTTTATGATTAAGGATCCCATTTGTTTAGATAGCTTAATCTTTGTCAAACTACGGCAGAGTCTTATTTTTTGCGATGATGGTGACTGTGGGCAACCGTTATTATTTAAGAGAGTCCACAGAATTTTAAGTCGGATGGATATCTAAGACAATTTAGTGTTTCCTTGAGGGCTAGTAGTGATTTTTGATCAATATTTCCTTGCTGTCCATTTCACTAAGAAGCTTGGCTTTGTTAAGAAAATAGAAGCTAACCATTAATAGGTCACGTTTTTCGTATAAATAGTAGATTACTAACAAATATGGAATAATCCAAAAAGTTTTGCTCGTGTTTGTTGTTTTCGCTGGGACGCTAGGGGGGGGGGGGTCATGACCCCCATGACCTCCCCCCTGGATCCGCCATTGTACTTATCTACTATCCTACTGTGTTTAGCCCTTACTTCATAAGGAGAAGGCGGTAAGTCGGTTGTCTCAGTCTTCCGAAAAAAATTCGAAATGATCTGATCTGATTTGCGTTGCTCAGGTGCCACCTCGTAGAGGAACACAGTTCGGCGATATAGAACACCTATGATGATCAGACTTAATCGGTCTTTCTAAAGAAAGATCCAACCAGTACCGAACATCACATAGTGTCCCAAATCGGCACCCGTCACTATATAGACAACTCCGCTATAAGCTCCCTGCTGAGATCAAACGAAGAATTACTTTTGCCAATCGCTGTTTCTTCAATGCACCGTTGGAATTACTCAAAAATTTGATTCCAGATTTTATAACGATGTGCTCAAACAAAATGGCGCAAAATTATATTTAAGTTAGCACGATACTAAAACAACTTTAGTGTAACACTAGGTGAAAATGGCGTTTTCTTAAAATGCAGACGATGTCAAACCAACTTTATGTTTAAACACTTGCATTAAAGTTAAAATCACAACAAAAACATAAATATAAAAAAAGAGCCAAGTTCTTATATGTACAAGAAACCTGTGCGTAAAAAGTCAACCAAAAAAAGTAATGAGATTAAAATATATGCCAAGTTTTAAGTTCAGGATATTTAATATCAAATATCTGAATTAGAGTAATATCGAAACAACTCATAATTATGAGAGAAATTTGGTATTTAATGATGACTGATTAAAATTTGGTGGGTTCACTGGTCAAGTTTTCATACATTTTCAATTTGTGATTAAGTTAGTAATTAAGAGAAAACTTGCCAAGTTAATCCACCAAATTTTAATCAGTCATCATTAAATAATACCAAATTTCTGTCATAATTATGAGTTGTTTCAATATTACTCTAATTCAGATAATTGATATTAAATATCCTTAAAACTTGGCATTTTATTTAAGATCTCATTACTATTTTTGGTTGACTTTTTACGCACAGGTTTCTTGTACATATAAGAACTTGGCTCTTTTTTTTACATTTATGTTTTTGTTGTGATTTCACTGCTTTTTGCAAAGATTTTATTTTGCCAGGTGAAAATCAAGCCCTTCAGCTCTACAAAGTTTAATAATATTACGACAACCGAAAGTGCTCCATATAAATAACAGCAATTCTGAGAAAGTAGGTGGATGCCACGCCCCCTGTATGGAAAATCTCAATTTTTTGTTTTTAACTTTGTATGTTCTTTAAGTCCACCGTTCTACCAATTTTCATCGTTCTACAACAATCGGAAGAGCTCCATATAATTTATAAGAATTTTCAAGAATGTAGGTGGATGCCACACCCCCTGAATGGAAAATTCCAATTTTTAAATTTTTTTCTTTCTAAGTACTTCAAGCCCTACCAACCTACCAATTTTCATCGTTCTACAACAATTGGAAGTGCTCCATATAATTTATAAGAATTTTTAAGAAAGTGGGTGGATGCCACGCCCCCTGAATAGAAAATTGCAGATTTTCGATTTTTTCCTTTGTATGCATCACAAAGCCTACCGTTGTGCGAAATTTCAAGTTTCCACGATGTCGGGAAGTGCTCCATAATTTTGATGATCTGTTAGTGAGTCAGTTACGGTTTTTGTGATTTTTGAAGTCCTATATCTCGGGAATTACTAATGCTTAAGAGTTGAAATTTGATGAGCCGCCTGTGTTTGATCAGCTTAGCAAATTCGACGAATTTCAAGTATCTGACTTTATTGGTACTAAAGTTAGAGGGGGGTTGAAAATCGCCTGAGTTTGTTCCTGTAAAAAGGGTGTAGTGCCGCGAACTTGGCTGGGCACTACCGTGCCCTTTGATAACCAAAGTCTGATTTTAATTTTTTAGTATCACACTAGCTGAAATGACATCTGTCGCACGAACTGCCATTTATTTAGGCGAGTTCAACTTTAATTTGCTTAGAAAATGGTCTTAACGCGACGCTAACTAGCATATGTCTATAATTCAGGAAAAGTTAGAGAACTGCATTAAAGTTAAACAATTGTTAACTAGTGTCTCGCTAAGGCCCTTAAAATAGGCTGTCTATAATTTTGCGCCAATGACATCTTCGTCTCGAATATTTCAGTGAAATATCATGTTATCTGCGTATGTATGTATGTATGTAATAACCTGGATGAGTTTTTTGATGATGGTGTCTCTATTTGACATGGTGAAATCACACATATTTTTCTTAAACCTTAGTTTTAAGTATAGGTACTTCTCCTTCTCCTTTCTTGAGGGAATACTTTCTTGGTTTGAATACTAATCCGGGTATTTTCCTTGGCTTGTTACGCTATTCATGATGTTCAACCTCTACATACATAGTCTTGTCAAGGTTAATTCTCTCCCTATATACTTCTATCCGTGCACTTTAATTTCCTGAATTGCCTAATGCAAAGTTTAGGTGGCTTACCATGTTTAATCATCTTGGCTCTTATATGTAGGAATGACATCGGTTCCCGCACTTAGGTAACACAAATAATTCATGTTAAATTTAAACATTATTTAAATATTTATTGCAATACATGAGTTCATTTCCGCTTCTAAATCGTACAGCGTACCTATGCAGCAGTCCAATACAATGTCCATTTTTAACGTATACCTACCTTCTAATTAGAACTTTTCCCTTGCTCTTTCGCTGACCTTTCATATACAAAACACAAAAACATCCCACATAACATTAAACCACCAGAAATACCACATAACCATGATCACACCTTCATTAATTCTTATAAAAACCACTACCTACATTCTCCATGTTCCCCATTCTGAATAGTGATAGTCTCTCCTTTACCGTTATTCATTAAACATACATACAAAGGTCGTTGAATAGGTAGGTAGGTACGTATGTAATATACACTGCGTGGGTTTAATATTGGTACTTTCTAAATTACACATAACACTATCTCCCAGAAGCAGAGGAGCAAAATTTAATACTCGTACTATAACAGCAAGGACCGTCTGAATGCATTTTTATCGTGCAACAGTTGTTCCTTTCCCATGTTGTAATTCTCTCGTTTGTTGTTGCCAAACCCTAAGCCCACTTGTGTGTTTAACCAATATAACTCGTTGCCATCATTCCATCACCCAGTGAAATCTGGATGGTTATGTTTAGCCAACAAAACTGAATGTTGTGCCATTGCCAGATTCTATAAGGAAAAGCACGTCATTTCGACGACGAAATATAAAGCAATGAACGAAAAGGATTAAAGAAGATGGTCGCAGATATGTATAGTATACCTAATCGCTAATCATTCTCTATTTTTATGTAATTCTGTCAATTCTGTCAAAAATGGGACATAAGTTCCAAATGAAAAGAACAACATAGCGCCACCGCTTTACCTTCTGCGTTATCTTTGATTAATCTCGTTAAAATGTCTTTAAATAATGTTGTTATTGGAAATCCTGTCAATGCAGGCATACTCATAGCGACAAATGCTTCTTCATATACCTATGAAGAATTCAATTCAGTTTAATATGGGACATAAGATCCAACCCCTTTTAACCCTTTTTTGGGAACTAATAAGATGGGTGTCATAGGTAAATTGTATGCTAGTTTGATTTTTTAGTCAATGTGTGAATCAATACAGGCTCTTTCGGGATTTTTGTCCCGGGTTTTAAGTAGGTACTTCTATCACTGTGATGCTTCATTTGTGTTTTTTTTTTAACATTTTGAATTAAGAACGCCTATCAAAGATAATTTGGTCAAGTGGAACATAATTTTCAACACTTTTTCTGGGAGCGAGTATATCCTAAAGAAATGGGACATAACTCCATAGTCCAATTCTGAGCTAATTCCTCGATGCTAAAAATATTAAAAATTTTATTCTGGTCTGGCAACAATTTAATCCATACAACAATGTGATATTCAACAAAAAACCAAACAAGAATTGGCAAATAAGATGCAACGCAAGTGCTGCTGGAAAAGGGAAAAGATTTTCGTGTGCCAATTTACAGGTGTTGCAGCATCAGCACCTGGCTCGCAACTTCCAAAGGAAGCAAAACTTCTTAATATAAACTTTCTTTGCGAAAGCAGTTTTAGTGTTTTGCTTTATTTCCTGGCACCCTCGTACATTGCGCCGCGTCGCTTCAACATCGGTTCGTTGCTTTTAAATTTTATAGCTCATTATTATTTATGAATTCTACAAAAGAAAGAATCTTCAACATCTACAGCAACGTATACTTATATATTTTGCAAGAAGAATTCCAAGGAAAAATGTTATCAAAACTCAGGTATAGATAGGGTGGTAGGTGGATGGGAAATGGTGACCAAGGACGACGCAACGCAACGAAAGACGACGACGACGACGATGAGTTGCTTTTGGGTCACAACCAAGATGCAGGCGGACTATACCAACGAGAAAAACTAATATTAATTACTGCAATGATAATGCAATTCATTTTGTGCAGCGCACGAAACAAGTTTAGATGCAAGTGCAAGCAGTACAGAAGCAAAATAGCAACATCAGAGGTACAATAATGTTCTTTGCTTCACGATAGATAAGAGCAATTATTATATGAAATGGGTACAAGAGTGGCCCAATGATAGAGGAAAGAAGATCTAGGAAGCTTTGCTTTTGGCCATTGCTATGGGAAAAATAACGTTGAAGTTGATGGTGTGGCGCTGGGGAAACTTGGAATTTATTTCTTTGCAACAAACACTGAAGAATGAGAATTATGATGTAATATCTCAAAGCAAGTAAAAAGAATGAAAGTTATGTGTTACAAGGTAAAGCGCAAAAACTAACATAATAACAAATTCAAACACACACATAAGTAACGACAGTGCCTTATTAAATCACAGACCTTGGTAATATCTTTTGCTTTTAACAAAGCGAAATTAGCCTCAATGAGCCCAGAGAGTTACATATAAAGGCTTCATTTCAAACAGTGCATATTATTCAACTTTAAGTTGGCAAGACAGAGTTGGAATATAAATGGCTCTAGCGATAAACGAGAGCATAGCTAAATATTTTATGTCAATTTCTTCGAAAATTGCCTCTCACGGCTAAACGGGGGAGAATAGAATCCCCCTTCCGTACGATTTTTTTCTTTTGTCAACCCACCCTACACGCTCTAGTTTTTTGTCACCTTTTATAGGAATCACCCTGTATACACGAAATACCATATTTCGTGACTTTTGATCCCGTATGATTAATGTAGTGGACCTCGAATCGATGGGGAACTTTCCTAAAACAGTAAAAAAAAATCTCTGTACCTATATATTTTTAAAAACTGTTTTCTAATTTTCCGCGGGGATACCAAGCAACAAAAACTCACCTTGTACTCAACCTCAAAGGTGGTTTAAAAGAATACATTTTATACAGATACATACGTAAATTCCGTTACTTTAACGATTGAATTATCTCGAAAACGGTTACTCTTATAAAAAAAAGTTAAGTAACCATTTTTTGTAGGAAATTTTTTAAGCTTCAACCTAGTTCTTAACATTTTCGCTGTAAGTTTTTCCGTTCAGGAGATATTCCTTAAAAACCATTTGGGGGACCTTTGACCCCCCGTAAAATTGTTAGCGGTGCTTATATTAATGGGGGCTTTTAACTGTTTCATTTGAATGCCAGGAGGAGGCTATATGCCAAAATTCAGCTTTCCGCAATTTTTTCCGGAGCAAAAAGCTTAAATGGCTAGACTATTTACGAATGCTCAGTTTTCCTGATATTTATTAAAAAAAAAGAGATGCAACGCACACATGCGTTGAATTTGATACACTGCACCCTTAATGTGTGTGAGACGTGACAAGAGGGTGAGTTTAGATGAACTCGCAGATAATGCGGAAATGGCTGCCAGAAGAGGAGATATCCGGGAATTGTACCAAATAGCCAAAGATGTTATTGGGAAAAAAGCAACACCAATCATCCTGTAATGGATGTAGATGGTGTTGTATAAAGTAGAGCTTTCAAGTAACTATTTACAAACACCCACTTGAATCACTCCATAAAGATAATGTAAACAGGCCTAAATGCACTTAGATCTTAAGCTATTATTCAGTCTTGTGTTAGCTATCATACAATAAAGATTTACTTAAATAATAGACTTATTATTATTTCATTGTGAAAGACCACACAACACGGTGTCAGGTGTGTGGCTAGTCGAAAGTATACACGTGGTTCTTAGTAGTAATTCAATAAGTCAATCATTAATTTAATTAAAAGTAAAAATGCCAGGAACAAAGCAAACTGACGGAGAAACACAGTCTGTGCAAGCGAATTCACCCCCCTTACCATCGCTTTTGCCTCTTAATCTGAAAAATACAAATTTGCCAGTCACGTGGAAAAAATGGATTGATCTTTTTAAAATTTACATACGAGCCTCAAATCTGGAGAACGAAGATGATAAGAGGAAGGTGGCCTTACTTCTTCATTACTTGGGGCCAGAATGCTTGGAAATTTTTATTCCTTTAACAAGGATCTGGATGCTATTTCTTACAAAGAAATCATTGATCTGTTTGAAGCTTATTTTTTGCCTAAGGTAAATATTGTCATGGAAAGATACATGTTTTTCACCAGAAGACAAGGTCCGGAAGAGTCGATTGATGAATATGTAACTATTCTTAAAAATCTAAGGAATGCGAATTTGGGGTTCTTCGTGAAGATCTTGTACGTGATATTTTTATTTGTGGTCTAAGCAATAATTTGGGCCACCTCAAAGAAAAATTATTAAACGAAGAAAAAATTACACTTCAACGAACTATCGAAATATCAAGAAACGTCGAATTAAACAAAGAACATATTCAACAGTTACAACAGCCGTCCAGCAGCAATTTCATTGGTGCACTTCAAAAATCCAACTCTATTCAAAGTCATCGTCGAAGCTTGTCAAAGCCAAATAGTCTTGCACATATTAAGTCTTTTCCAACAAATGTAGATTCATCGTCGGCACATGCGAGTTCATCTCAGGGTTGTGAGTTTATGAATTAAAAAATCTATAAGCCATAAGCTATCTTGGGACTTGTGAATTAAAAAAGATTCAATTCGCAAGCTATTTTTGATTTATGAATTGAAAAATATTCAATTCATAAGCTCTTTGAGATTTGTGAATTGAAAAATATTCAATTCATAAGCTCTTTGAGATTTGTGAATTGAAAAATATTCAATTCATAAGCTCTTTGTGATTTGTGAATTGAAAAATATTTAATTCACAAGCTCTTTGGGACTTGTGAATTAAAAAATATTCAATTCATAAGCTCTTTGGGATTTGTGAATTGAAAATTATTTAATTCATAAGCTCTTTGGGACTTGTGAATTGAAAAATATTCAATTCATAAGCTCTTTGTGATTTGTGATTTGAAAAATATTCAATTCATAAGCCCTTTGGGATTTGTGAATTGAAAAATATTCAATTCATAAGCTCTTTGTGATTTGTGATTTGGAAAATATTTAATTCATAAGCCCTTTGGGATTTAAGAATTGTGGATTTAGGTATTCAATTCATAAGCTCTTGTTAGCTTGTTCTTCACAGTGGATTCGGTTTGTATAATAGCACGAGAGCTGGGAATGTAAAAAAAAGTAATTTTAGTATGACTAGTGGGGAAAACGTGGACAAAATTCAATTTTCAAAAGTATCAATTTTTATGTTTCATTATTCGTTTCTTATAGTAAAATAGTTGTAAAATCAAGAAATGATAACCGTTTGCAGATAAAATATATGTAAGCCCGGAGTTTATCATCCAAAGTTGAAAATGAGGAGAAATAGATAAAATCAGGGGTGGTTTTCGAACGATCCGTTTACACTAAATTCTTAAATTTTTTTAATGATTTTTCTATTTATGGGATTAAGATGTACCAATAAGTAATACTTATACTTCTATTGAGCGGGAAAAATTGTATAAGAAATATTTGAAGAGAAAAACACCCAAAATTAGCGATTATTTTTATTCTCATAAGGTTTTAAGTACTAGCGCCATTTGCCGCCAAGGTCCCGTTGCTTTTGGCGGATAGTGTAGAGTGTAAGGAACAATTTCCAGCAAAGACGCATCCGGAACCGTCCGGATTCAATTTTCAGGGTAATTTGAAGTGCGGGAAAGTCATACACTAAAACAAAAAAATTAGAGTAAAAATTAAGATATTGATATCTTAAGCTAGGGGCCTTAAAATATTGGTAAATATGAAATATTTTGTTTTATATTTTACTACTTATTTAAAATCCATTTTTAACGATTTAACGTCAAAATAATAATAAGAAGGGTTTTATATAAGAACAATTTGAAAAGTTACGATGTCACATCGTAGTTTTTATTCAACAATATAATAATGTGTAATATGATAATCAGTAATATTTCTTCATTAAAACTCACTGTCAAAATTAAATTTTACAATTTTTGGTAGTTAAAATTACGATTTACACAGGTATGTAAATAAATAAAATAATAAATACCGTTAACCCTTAATAACCCTTAATAACTTGATAATAACTATTTCAACTTAACTGTCAGTTTCATTCAGCGTTTGTTAGTTACTCCACATAGTAACGCTATCAGGTGTTATTTCGATAGCTTATTCAGTTGGTGCAGGGAACTAAGTCCCCGGGAACCAAGTCCACCGAGGGACTTAGTTCTCATTTAATGGGAACTAAGTCCACTTCAGCAAAGTGAACTTAGTTCTCATAGAAGGTGAGATGTGAATTAAGTTCCCACTTCCAAGTAAAAAAATCAATCTTATTAATAAAACAGAAATACTTTTCACAATATTGTTGGATATATATAGGATAAATTCAAAGTTTCTTTAAATCCAGATTCTCTAAATGCAAAAGAAACTTTGCATACACCCAGCCTCACACATACCCCAAATCCTATAGTGAGCCCAAGCAGGGGGGTTGCAGGGGGGCAGCATGCCCCCCCATACATACCTCACTGTTTATTCGCCGTAAGGCTTTGTCTTACCACAATACAGTGCTAGCACCCAGCATTACGGCGAATAAACAGTGAAGTATGTATGAGGGGGCATGCTGCCCCCCTGCAACCCCCCTGCTTGGGCTCATTATAGGATTTGGGGTAAGTGCGAGGCTGGGTGAATGCAAAGGCTTTCACGCAATTTTGAATGCTTGTAATTTTTATCGTTGAAAGTTAGTTCCCTCTTCATATTTCAAAATGTGTACTTAGTTCTCATAAAGAAGTGGACTACTTTCTCACCTTACCTGGGAACTAAGTCCACTTCGTTAAAGTGGATTTAGTTCCCATTAAATGAGAACTAAGTCCCTCGGTGGACTTGGTTCCCGGGGACTTAGTTCCCTGCACCATTCAGTTTAAGTGGATTTAATTTTAGAAAAGAAGAGGCATTTAAGCGAAAAAAAAGCTTCAATATATTTTTAGTGATTACCAAACATTTTTTTATTGAAATTCAATTCGCGATAGGTACCGTGATATTCTTCGTCATAAGTTCCGTAATTGGTTGAAGGGTACATTCCAAGTGAAACTGGTAAGTAATAATAATGTTGACGCTGAGGTATCGTGTACTAGACATAGTGGAAGCCCAGTTAATGACTATGAAGAGTGCTGCAATCTTAGCACTTATTCTATTTTCATTAATTTTCTAACTTTCTCTTCAGAAAGCAATGCACAAAAGGATTCAAAGAACGAGAACTCCCCAAGGTTGGTTATATAAATTTTTGTGTGGGTGTATCAGTGACTGGAAATTTTCTGTAATAATTCCTTATACTGTTCTTTGTTATGTCTCAGAATTTAATGGAAATGAATAATGTATGTAGTTCAGATTTTATCGAATTAAGACTGGTTTCATACCAAAAAGTCGAAAAACGCCCACAAAATGGGCGTTGTAAGAACTTTGCTAGTCCAATTTCCAAAAAAATAGTTGTTCAAGGTTTAGCTAACATCCAAATTTGTAACAATTTTAACGAAAAATTACTTTTTTTTTTAAGTAGGCGTGGCAGTGGGCCGAAATTTCCTGTATTGGATTTTCGTCTTAATAGCTATCATGCCTGAAAATTTAATCAAAATCGGTTTGGTGGTTAAGTTTTTAGGGAATTTTTTCCACTCTCCCATACAAGGTGCCCCACTGTGCGGCGGCGGTGGCGCTGCACTGCTGCTGCAAAATAATGATGGATTCATGTATTTTACTACTTTAGAAGAGGGCTCTTTCTCATGGCGCACAATGGGACCGAGGTGGAAAAAACCTCATATATAAAAGTTTTTAATTTGGTATTGTGATACACTCTTCTTTAGGTATTTTTCATGCGGAATACGGCTGTTGTAATAATTTTCTGGTAAAAATTTACTTTCAGCCGAAATAAGGGGTTAAAACGGACCATTGAAATTTTGAGCCCTTTTAACTGATGTTTTGTATAATTCCTCCATCTCTTGGATTATTATTTTAATATTTCCTTTCAATGTACCATGTATATCTACCCGAAGGTATCTGATGAGAAAATAATTTACCCCATGTTTTTCGACTACACCGAAAAATTTAACCAAAATTTGGACTTCGGGTGTACTTCCAGACTAGAGTAGCCTTACAAAAAAAGCTCCACCTTCCTAAGGTCTGTCGCAAGTCTTTTCTGGTAGTGCTGGTGGTAGTAAAGATCCTGTTAAAATTTCATCACCAGATTCTACCAGTTTTGGGATCAGTGCATACAAATTAAATTTAAAAAATAAGAAAATTTCTGATTGAATATAACCGGTTCAATATGGACGTGATTTTTTTTGCACCAAATTCGTAACGGATTCTGGAAATTCTAGTTTTTTTTTTCTTCAAACAAAATTTTTAATCACTCCAATCCACCTTTTCTTCTTTGAGAAATCGTTATTTACTTTATAGTTTTCCCCTGACTATACTTGATATACAATATCCCACTGTTATAAAAATTAAAAACTTAACTCTGATCATAAAACGAATGATGTCATTCAATTTAGCGGGTGCAAATACACACGAAATGATACCACTTAGAGGTGTTTTCCCTAAATCGCTGGTTTGGGCCCACTGTGCGGCGCTTAAGGACCCGGTAGGTTTCACTTAAATGGATCCCAAAAATAATGATGCAGATTTGTTGGCAATGACCTCTGAATTCTAAATATCTTAACCTCAAACAGTACCTGATCCCTTTTTTGAGTAATAAACGTATAAGAGAGATTTTACTATTTATCTCTAAAATTGTGATTTTGAAACCAAGTTTCTCATGAACTATTCACTCAATCAACTTGGACCAAACATAATATTCAAGAACAAAATTAAAGCGTTCTAAAAAGTGTGACCAGTCGTTGATTGTTAACATTTTTTTGTCCATTCCAAGTCAAAATCCCTTCACGAATATTATAGTATACCTATACATATGCTTATTACTCAAAAAAGGGATCAGGTACGGCTACGAGGTTTGGATAACAAAATTTGGATCCGTCTGCTCAGGTGAGCGCTCTGAAATATTATAAATAATAAAACACTTGACATTTCCACAGTATAGTATATCTAATCCATATACAGTAGTAAAAAAATTAGGGGAACACAATTTTGTTTCCAATTTTTGTAAGTGTTCTTTGAAGAGCTATAGGTATCTTTGCGATGAGTGGTAGTATTGAGTTGAAAAAAAAGTTTTATACAGCCTTATGCTTTTTTGTTTTGAGATTTGTTTGCAAATAATTTTTCTTGCAGTACCGTTATTGTGTTATTACAAGAAGTTGAACAGTTTAACTACCTTAGCAGTATTGTTTCTGCAAACGGTGTGGGACGGATCTGGACGTTAAAAGTAGAATAAATAAAACTAGTGCTCAAATCTCCTTACGCACTAAGTTGAGATTCTTAGAATCCAATGTCAAATCCGTGCTGTTATATGCTTGTAAAACCTACAAAGTCACGTCTACCATTTTGAGGAAATTGCTGCCTTTTGTGAATCGCTGTCTTCGCCACATCCCAAAGATTCGCTGGCCACAAATAATATCAAACGAGGAATTGTGGCGCAGGACAAGTCAAGAGCGGCTGGACGTTGGCATAATAAAGCTTAAATGGCGTTGGATTGGTCACACATTTAGGAAACCAAAAATAAAAACAAGGAGTTTGCGGGACAAAATTCACTCCCGTTGCGAGTAAAATTGGTCAATTGCTCTCAAAATTGTGTACCTAATTTGTTGAACATGAGTAAAATTTTCCCCATCAATCCAATAAGTTGTATAGAAAATATTTTCCAAAAACTTTACTATTTAATAGTTGCGTCCATAAAACACCATTATTTTGTATGTTTCAGTATATTTTTAAAATGATGACATATGAGCCCAATGTTCTTAAAATAATGTGAATGCTATTTCGTTGAAGGCATATGACACATAAATATTCAAACAAAATTGCTGGTATAAACTTCTTTTCGAAAACATTCACCCCCCGTTTAAGAGTTATGTGTGAACATACCATAGCTCGTAAAACACTCCACAACAATCTATTGATTTAGTTTTTCAATAATGAAGTTAAAGTATTTGAAAACAAACATCTGCAAACTGGCATATCGTTTAATATCGAATAAAACATTATAAGCCCAAGGGATTTAATTAAATAAGTTTAAACTTGTTTCACACGTCCTTTTAAATTATTTAACTTTTATTGTTATACCTCTTAAGTTTCAAAATTTTTAACATATATATAGGTAGGTATGCCGATAGTGAGTAACAAGCCAATCGCAATGTTTCGAATAATTTGATTAAATTAACCTTTCTCATTCTTAACCATGTTCTTCTGTATTTTTAGTTTTTTTTTTATATTTTCAAATATAACAATTAAAATTCTTCGAATACTCAACTCGTTGTTTGAAATGACTACAGAATACTTTTTGACAACCCACGAAAAAAAGTTAAAGGTAATTAAAATAAACCACCGGGACAATCTTACCGATTGATAAAACAGATAACAGACAAGATTTTAAAAGCATAACTGATGGGTCGCACATATTTGTTCTTATGGTTCTGATAAAAGTGGCATGAAAGTGGTAGCTTAGCCACATCAGGCGAACAGACAACAATGCTACAGCTATAGGAACGACTTCGAATGCCGTCCCCAGGATCAAGCTTACATAGAAAACAAAACCTTTAGTTTTAAGAAAAAGCCATGCATAGGTCTTGGTCTGGATGAGGGAAGCAGCGTGCTGGAGATTGTAAGGGATGGAAAGCCACCGTGTCTATAAGGCAGCGACAGCGGGTAGAAGTGAATTAAAGGCCACCATAAGCTTTTTTGAATATATAGATTTGGTTTTAAAGATTCTAAAGATACATAGCTACAGTTAAAATTCAAGTGACAGTGTTTTGTTCATGAATGCCTAAGTTGCCCTTATGAAAACATTTAACAGAAAAATAAAATGCCGATTCGTGGAGTAAGTTTTTTTGAAGTATATTAATTAAGAAAATCTTAATTACTTTTCATCGCCCAAAATGTTTGTCATCAAGGATATGGAGGCAGAAGTAAAATACTTACCTCTGCCTATGCATTCATTAAGATATTGTGTATTCAAAGTACGACACAACCCCTTTTAGGTATAGGTAGTGTAGATAAAATATTTATATTGTATCAGTATTCCTTCCAGGATTCTTTCCGCCCCATATCCATCCAATGTATAAAAGCTGCTTAATGAACAAGTATTCACTAATAGCGGTTTAATTTAATGAGCGGAAACCGAACACTTGACAATGATTAATTGAAAAACTTTAATTGATCAATGTTGACTAACCTATGGTTTTAAATTTTGGAGTTTAAAGATTTGCCTACACAGAATTTAAAACAAAAAATAAGCAAACGAAAGTATTTTCAAGTTAAAATTTTATGTTCAGGATATTTTAATTAAATATCAAAAACTGTGTTCAATATATGTAGTTTCCACGGTTGACTTTTCAAGAGGAACGAAAAAGACCGAAATAATCTATTCACATTCATTCACAAAACTAAATATAATTTTAAGTTTTATAAGTAAAACAAATACCAAACTAAAACCATTCAAAAATAAAGGACTTCATAAAAAACATCAAACACAAAACTATTTGTAAGTATCTCAATCTCATCAATGTTGATTGGAGAAGACCTTTTAATTATTACCTCAATCAAATCAATTGCTTGAGGGTTATGTATGTTAAGCATGGGCTTAGTTTCGAACATGTTCCCAATATAGATTGAAAGGGTTCTCTATTGGTTTTGAATATTTCCTGATGGTACGTATATATCATAGCCAATCCATTTACATATGTATATGAATGGCTAATTAAACGCAAATAAACAAACCTCTAATGAAGGCAAATATTACAAAAGGATATCCGATAAAAGTTTGAGGTCACAATCTTAATATTATTTTATTGCATATGGGAATCCTTTTCATGAAAATGTAAATATCTGTTTGTCTTATACACGTTCCTCTTTGTAATTTTAATTGAGGAAAATAGTATTAACCCAACCCAAATCCTTATCCTCAGATACACTCAGCGATAAAGAAGTTTTTGGAAGATACGTGTTCAATGAGTACAAATATTATTTCAAACTTTAAATATTTTAAGTAAAAATCGACTGAAATATCAATAAGTAGCACAACTGATATTGTTAAAATTACTTAACAACGTGTATCAGACTAATGATTATTGCATAAACAAATTCCTTTAATTTCGTTCAATAAAAAAAAACGAAAACATTCGGTATTACAAACTAGAAGGGTTGTAAAAAAATGCAATCTTTCATGAATGTAATCTTTTGTGACTTTAATGCATGCAAAGAATGCATGCATTCTCAAAAGATTGCATTCAATTGGTTAATGAAAGTTGAATGAAGGAAAAAATGATTGCAATATTTTTATGGTCAAATGAATGGTGATAGCAGAATTTGAAGTCAGTGAATGCAATTAATGACTGTTTATGATTGAATTCACAAATGTTTGCGTTCTCTTACATCATCCTTCATTATCGGGCAGTGTTGCCCCCCTTACTGGTAATAGATATTATTTATAAAATAATTCAAAATTTTTACTTTAATAACTTATCTAACTATAAATTCACCTCAAAAATTGGATAGATATTGCAGATTTTTATCATTTCCTTAAAATTAGTGGCGCAAAATTATAAACACATTATTTTAATGGCATTACCGTGACACTAACTAACAATTTTTCAACTTTGATGCAGCTCTCTAGTCTCTAACCTTTCCTTAACTATAAACACGAGTGTTAAAGCCATTTTTTTTAACAAATTGAAGTTAAATTCGCCTAAATCAATGACAGTTCCTGAACAAAAATGTGACAGAGGGTAGAGTCGCTAGTGGCCGGCCCCTTAAGGATTTTTTCTCATAAAATATAGCACAGTAACAACATATATTAACATTTTCGAATAATTTTTGAAATAAATTATTCTTTATTAATTTCTTTATCGGATAAAAAAATAAAATATTATTTTTACCAAGAAATTATTTGTTAAGATATTTGTAAAAAAAGTAATTTTTTCCTGTGGCTGGCCCCTTGTTTCCTATATCCGACCAGCTAGTGTCCCATCTTCGGCCACACAGGAAATAAAGGTCTTTAATTGTTTAATATATTTTATTTATATGTTTTACTATAGAAACGTTAAGAAAAAGTACTTTATATTATTTGCCCTCTAAAAGTACTTGAGAGTGCTAGGACGCCATATGGCCCTAGGCTCAATGATAGGAAAATCCCTATGCACACCTCCGCGTGGTAGAGGGCGGGTAACGCTAAAGTGCAGGGGGACCGAATGGATGCCGGGATAAGCAGACAACCCAGCTATGCTGGTCAGGGCACAAACTTGTCCTCGGGATGGTTAAAAGCCCCCTTAAGGCGGATGAACTGCAGGTGGCGGTCAACGGCATGATAGTCTGGTGGCGGAGGAGCTTTTTTTGGTAAAAGGCCAACGGCAGCAGCAGGTAGCGTCTGTAACCCATATTGGGCGGCTACAAGAGGCGTCTGTTTTCCCATAGTGGGTGGCCTTGAGCAGTTATGTGTTTGACCATACAAAAGGCGGGTGTGCCTGTCAAATCTGAGCTTATGTATGTTATTAATCGTATCAGGGAAAACACCATGGTGGAAGGATATATGCAAATACATGAATTATGACAACAAATGGAAATGAGTCCCCAAGAGGTAATCTTTTTATAGAAAATCCTTCTGTAGCTTCGGCTGCAGCAAACCGCACATCGGATTTGGGGGTGCGGCATCCTTCATGTACGAGCGTCAATCAAGACGCCATAATAATAAATGAATCGTTGACAAATAGAAGAAGTCTTTCAAGAAGCGCAAATGTTACTTTTGGCTACCGCATACGTACGAAAATCGGAGCATGGAACGTTCGATCCTTGTACAACGATGGTAGATACGAGCAGGTTGAGCGTGAAATGCTTCGCCTAAAGATCAGTATCCTGGGCATAAGCGAAACTAAGTGGAGAGGAAGAGCTGAATACAGATCAGACACTGGACAGACGAGAATGCTGTATTCCGGGGAAGATGAAAGAGAGGGTGGCCAAAGACTGCATGGTGTCGGAATTATGTTGAACGAAGAAGCGAGGCGTAGTTTGATCTCATGGGCACCCATTTCTGCGAGATTAATGACAGCAAGGTTTCGTTCAAAAATTCGTAACGTCACAATTATTCAGTGCTACGTCCCCACAAATGAAGCGACCGAGGAAGACAAAACCGCGTTCTACACTCATCTTAACTCGGTTTACAGTAGTGTTCCGAGAGCCGACATCATAGTCGTTATGGGAGACCTTAATGCCCAAGTCGGTTCAGACAATTACGGACTGGAACGCGTGATGGGAAGAAATGGCGTGGGGTCACGGAATGAAAATGGTGACTTGCTTGTCGACTTTTGTAACGCGAATCGTCTTTTGATAGGTGGGACTGTATTTAAGCATAAGACGTGCAACAAAATTACCTAGGTGCATCCGGATGGTCAAACCGAAAACCAAATTGATCATATCATGATTCAGCAGCGATGGAGGAAGTCTATGTGTGATGTCCGGAGTATAAGAAATGCCGATGTGGGAAGCGACCACCATTTGGTTCTGATGAGTCTCAAACTACGAATCGCTGCCGTACAAAAACCAGCGCAGGATGCAGCAAGGAGCACAAAATTCATTACTAATGCTTTAAATGACCCCAACATATGTCGAAACTATGTCACCACCCTTAACGACAGAGCCTCGTCATTAAATAGAATCCAGAATTCAACAGTTGAAGAGATGTGGGGTGAAATTAAAAGTGTTTTTATGGAGGCTGGATCCGAAACTGTACCCAAGCGAACGAGACGTAGAGACTCTTGGATATCCCAAGACACCTGGGATAAGATCGAACTTCGCAAATCGTTGAAAATCCAAATAAATGCCGAAGCTGATGTTCAACGAAAGGCTGACTTGCGAAGAGAGTACCGCATTGCACATAAGATGGTCTACCGCTGTGTGAGACGTGACAAGAGGGTGAAGTTGGATGGACTCGCAGATAATGCGGAAAGCGCTGCCAGAAGAGGAGATATCCGGGAATTGTACCAAACAGCCAAAGATGTTATCGGGAAAAAAAGCAACACCAATCATCCTGTAATGGATGTGGATGGCACACTTTTGGTATCAATTGAGGATCAGCTTCGTAGATGGAAGGACCATTTTTGTGCCCTGCTAAATGAGGATTCAGTTGAGCAGAGTGCTGAAGTGTCCCAACTAAACGAGATGCGCAGGTCCTATAGGGGTATTGACATCGAACCCCCGTCAGAATCGGAAATTCGTACATCAATAAATCTCCTCAAAAACAACAAGGCAGCTGGACTGGACGGAATACCAGCTGAATTCCTGAAAGCCGATCCCGTAGCAGCGGCTAGTATTTTACATTCGCTGATACAAAACATTTGGGAAAACGAAAGCTATCCCAGGGACTGGAAGGATGGTGTGATTGTTAAGTTGCCAAAGAAAGGTGACTTAAAGAATTGCAACAATTGGCGTGGTATCACCGTTTTGTCCGTTTTCCCAAAACTAATGGCAACAATCATACTCGAGCGAATAAAGGATAGAATCGAGTCTACACTCAAGAGGCATCAAGCTGGCTTCCGCAGTGGTCGATCGTGTGTCGACCATATCAACACCCTGCGTATCGTCCTCGAGCAGTCGATGGAATATCAATCACCGCTGTACCTCATGCTCGTGGATTTTGAAAAGGCCTTTGATCGAGTTAACCGAGAATGTATATGGAGATCGTTGCTTGGTAGAGGAATTCCACCAAAAATTGTTGCCATTATAAAAGAGTCCTACAACAACGCAAGGTGTTTTGTTTTGCACAATGGGCAGCTATCCGACTCCTTTGTAGTGCAACAGGGTGTGAGACAAGGGGATGTTTTATCGCCAATTCTCTTCCTGCCGGCGATTGACGACGTATTGACGCCCAGTGTTGGTACAGCTGAGCGACAGGGCATTCAGTGGAGAACGTTCGAAAGGCTCAGTCATTTAGACTATGCCGATGACATATGTCTACTGGCAAATAACATCAGTGGGCTGAACGGGATGTGCCAAACGCTGCAAGTGAAGGGAGAGTCGAGTGGTCTAAGAATAAACAGCAAAAAGACAAAAATAATGCTCACGGGCCGCTCCACACAGCAGCGTATTATTCTACAGGAGACGCCAGTTGAAGAAGTGGAACAGTTCAACTACCTTGGCAGTATTATTTCTGCAAACGGTAGTACGGATCTGGACGTTAAAAGTAGAATGAATAAAGCTCGTACTGCCTTCGGTACCCTGTCCCCAATTTGGAAATCCAGTCAAATCTCCTTACGCACTAAGTTGAGATTCTTCGAATCCAATGTCAAATCCGTGCTGTTATATGCTTGTGAAATCTGGAAAGTCACGTCTACTATTTCGAAGAAAATGCAGGATTTTGTGAATCGCTGTCTTCGCCACATCCTAAAGATTCGCTGGCCACAAATAATATCAAATGAGGAATTGTGGCGCAGGACAAGTCAAGAGCGGCTGGACGTCGACATAAGAAAGCGTAAATGGCGTTGGATTGGTCACACACTGAGGAAACCAAACGATGAAATTGCAAAGCAGTCCTTTGAATGGAATCCTCAGGGTGCACGGCGGGTTGGAAGACCAAGAACAACATGGAAATCAACTGTCTTAGCGGAAGCAGAATCCCAGAGAAAGACGTGGCCACAGCTAAAGTACCTTGCAGCAGATCGTGAAGGATGGAGACGTTTTGTTGACGCCCTATGCCCCAGCCGGGGTTACAGGACACGATGATGATGATGAGTGAAGAACTGGTGGAAAGCTAAATTACATTTTAATACCATTATAAAGGGTGGAAATTGGCAGTAATTCTATTGTGAAATTATCTAAGTCGTTGAGCTTTTGCGCAGATTTGGGGCGATTAGGGACCAGCGTTCATCGTTCCATCTTGTACAAGTATAGTTTTAGTAAATAGATTAGGCACTCGGCCATTCTCAAAAAGTAACATCTAGCAGAGGGGAAACCAAATGTCTCCTTATGGTTTTGGATTTTGGCAGACCGCCCATCCGTCATTTATAAAGGCGCTTGGGTACCAACTGTCACCCATGCCTCTAATTGGTATTGAATTTGGAATTAAACAGACCGCCCATCTGTTGGTAATGGAGTTATGATTTCATTGCGCTCTTCGACTTAAAGCGCTAGTTCCATCGCTTCTAGTTTCCTCAATATACTGCGAGAGCGTACCAATGGCTGATGGCCCATGGTTGCCCTACTCTCTCCCAGTAAATTGAAGGAAACACCTATAAAAAAAGGGATAGAACGATAGGAACAAGGATTCGGAATAGGTAAGGAATAGTTTTTGTCACGATAAATTTATATAACAGCACGGATTTGACACTGGATTTGAAGAATCTTAACTTAGTGCGTAAGGAGATTCGACTGGATTTCCAAATTTGGGACAGAGAACCGAAGGCTGCACCAGCTTTATTTATTCTGCTTTGAACGTCCAGAACGGTACGACCATTTGCTGAAACAATACTTCCAAGTTTGTTTAAATGTTCAACCTCTTCAACTGGCATCTCCTGGGATAAATTTCGTCTTCCCACACAGCCTGTATCAACGGATGTAGAATACTAGCCGTTCTGATGGGATCAGCTTTGAGGAATTTGACTGGTATTCCGCCAAGCCCAGCTGCTTTGTTATTTTCGAGAAGAGTTATAGAAGATTGAATTTCCAGGACTGTAGGGGAGTTGGTGTCAATAATAAGAATTACGCATCTCGTTTAGCTGAGGCACTTCAGTACTCTGCTCAACGGAATCCTCATTCAGCAAAGCACAAAAGTGACCCTTCCACCGGCCGGCTAAGCATCCATAAAATCATTTTTTATTTCACTCCACATCTCATCAATTGTTGAATGTTCAATTCCGTTTAATGACGAAGCTCTGTCGTTAAGGGTGGTGACATAGTTACGACATAATGTTGGGGTCATCAAAAGCATTCGTATTAAATTTTGAACTCCTTGCTGCATCCTGATGCACTTGTCTTTGTACGGCAGCGGTGCGTAGTTTGAGACTTATCAGAACCAAATGGTGGTCGCTTTCCACATCGGCATTTCTTATACTTCGAACATCACACATTGACTTCCTCCATCGCTGCTGAATCATGATGTGGTCAATTTGGTTTTCAGTTTGACCATCCGGAAGCACCCAGGTGATTTTGTTGCAAGTCTTATGCTTAAAAACAGTCCCACACAGTACAAGACGACCAGCAAATTGTCATTTTCATTACGTGACTCCAAGCCATTTTTTTTCCCATCACGCCTTCCAGACCGTAGTTGTCCGATCCGACTAGGGCATTGAGATCTCCCATGACAATTATGATGAAGGCTCTCGGAACACCTCTGTAAACCTTCTTCCTCGTTCGCTTCATTTGTGGGAGCGTAGCAATGAATTATTGTGACGTTACGTTTTGAAAGGAAACTTGCTGCCATTATTATTGCAGAAATGGGTGCCAGGAAATAAGTCTATACCTCGCTTATTTGTTCAACATAATTTCGACACCATGCATCCTTTGACCACTACCGCCTTTTTGATTCTCCCCCTGAATACAACATTCTCGTTTGCCTAGTGTCAGATCGGTATTAGGTCCACCTGCACGTTAGCGTTACCCACTCTCTACCACGGGGAGGTGTGGATAGGGATTTTCCTTTCATTGAGCCTAGGGCCGAAGTGGCGTCCTAGAACTGTCCACTACTAAAGAAAGCAACCCTGCAAATAAGGAAGAAAAGATGAAAACTTAAAACTTGAAAATAAACAAATTACCTTTCATTGTTAGCCTTAATGACCAATTGGACTCTTCCATAATAAATTCATTCATACTATTGAAACCACTTAATCAAAAACTAAAAAAATCTGACATCAGTTTTCCTTTAGACGCACGCTAATAAAACTACATTGCTCCTTTTAATGCTCTTAAACTGACTCATCCATATCAAGAAGAAAACAAATAAAAAAAAAGAACTTCAACACATAATCTCTTCTCCACGGGATGTTATTTTTTTTTTTTTTAGTTTTCTTCTATTCGTATTTTTAAGTTTTAACGAATAGAAAACTAAAACAAACTATATTCCTGGCCAAACAATAACAAAAATCAACAGAATAAGCAAAATTCCAAAAGGATTTACAATTGTACAACTTTGAGAAATGTCACCATGAATGAAAAGCATCAACCAAACACGTCCTGAATTCTGCTAACAATCTTGAATTCTTCCTCGACACAGTCGGAAGCGCTTCGTCCGTCAAACAACTTTTATCCTTCTCATATAGCCAACAGAAGATCAAATACACAACATCATCCTGTAGCGCGCTACATTATACCCAGTTCTTCCAGAATATGCAACAAATCTAAGAATAAAATCCTTTTCGTTTGGTGATACTCTGACAAGGACATTGTCGACAACGATGAAAACGACGACAACGACGACGACGACAAATCTGCGATTGCCAAGAAGAAACTTTTTAATTAAATATGAAACTCGACAGCCCAGAAAGTGGACACATTGGAAGGATTACAACTCCAAGGTATACGGCAATTCGCAGAAACTTCTTCTGCAAACTGCATCTTCTGCAAAGTCGAGTCGTGATATAAAGTTTTCCACATCTAGCTTCGTTCCCTATAGATTGTTTGATGCACATACACAATATACACACAAACAGATATTCGGATATGTAACGGATAGTTCGAGGACGAAAGTCAGAAACAGCAAATCATCAATAGGTACGACCAAAAAACAATACGACCGATAAAATTGTCAACAAAAATAAACTCCCCAAAGTTTGTCTTTCCAAAAAAATTAGTTTGTTTTTCTTGTTTTGCACTTGCAATCTAGGATCAAAATGTCAAAATGTGCATTCTTGTCTTCAATTAAAAATTTAAACCTTCAATGAAAAGAAACAAAAAAAAAACTACAAAGTCGTTGTAGAGCAACAAACTTTCAACGAATTAAGTCATCGGAAATGGGCCATTCTCCTAGTGGCATCCTGAACATGTGCAAATCATTTAAAGTATCCTTTTTCTTTATCTAATAAGAACATAGTGTAGGAGTTTTCCCCAGAAGCGGAAGTTCACCATCATTTGCTAGCTGATTTTCACTAAGGAAGCGATATAAAAAAATCTTCTCGAAAACTTTGACTATAAAAGTATAAAGCGACAGTAGTGCTCCTCAAGAGTAAGGGTGTGAAAATATATCTATGTGGATGGGGGAAGGAGATCAGTGGGTTTGGAAATATAAGTTTTTTAAGTTATTAGCATACTTTTAAGGCCAACGGTGCCATGTGTGGCACAAGGGCTTAGTTTTTGAATAGGAGATAGTTAGGTTAACAACATCTAAATTCTGAAAGAGAAAAAGCGAAAAAGAAGAACTCAAGTTTTGAAACAAGACGAATAAAAAAAAATGAAAGAGAAACTTTAAAAATATCTTACGAGTACCCACCAATAAGGTAGGTACATTTTCATTTTTGAAATTATGTCAACCTTAATTTTGCATTAGCTTGGGATATCACACTCACACGCTTAAAAAGAGCTCCTTTTTATGTGGTGCTGCAAGGTGGTAAGTTTTGAAGTTGTCTTTTGTAAGAATTTTTTGGGTAAGTATTTCCTTTCGGCATTGGAACTTTTTAAAGTATATATAGAGAAGTTTATTTTGTGTTTTTTGTTTCGATTTAAAAGAAAGTTGGAGAGTCTTATATTGAAAAAATATATGTAGATACATGTAGTAATTTAAAAAATAATAAGAAATTGTGATAATTATTTTAACCTAAAACAAAGATTTTAACGAACTTTGACTTTTCTTGCCTATCGAACTTGAAGTCATATGGTTTGGGTACGAAATCTCGCAAATATAATATCTTTAATTCAAAATCTCGCATTGTAAATCTCGCAATTACAAAATTTTGTTTTTCATAATCTCGCAATTAAAAAATCCCCCCTTAAGGAATCTCGCAGTTTGAAGCCCCGAAAAAAAAAGCCTCAGAAATTAAAAAAATTAAACTCACCAGAGATTTGAATTTGCGAGATTTTGTAAAAAAAAAAGTATTTCAATTTTGAGATATCCTAACTTCTGCAAAATAAATTCAGTTTTAGAAAACAATAAAATCTAAAGAGATTTAAATTTCCAAGTTTTTATTTGCGAGATTTTAACATGCAAGACTTTAAATTGTGAGATTTTGGTTGAGACTCGCGAGATTTTTTTTTGGTGTGAGATGATGCGAGACTGTTCGAAGCGAAATTTAACTCTTTTACTTGGGTTGGCTACGTTATCCCGCAACTCAACACAGGCGCGGATCCAGGATTTCGTTCAGGGAGGGGCAATTTTGTGAGTTTCTAAAATCTTGAGATTTACAGGAAATTTGAGTAGGTACACTTCATACCGCCTTACACGCTTGGTCAAAGCAATGTGAGTTGATGAGTTTGAAATTTGAAGAAAGCAATTAACTCTTTCATAACTGCCACAGTGTCTCGAACAGCGGGTACTTTGAACTTTATGAAATGAAGTTTTGCAGTTAGGAGCTATAGCATGGAAAACATAATGGCACAGTGGTATGTTCCTATTCAGACACATGACGTTCGAGTTCAAGTGAAATTTCCAGCCTCTTCTTTAGCTGGGACAACCTAACCTAACCTTGCCAGTAAAAGGTCGTTTTCGAGAACGTCATCAGCATCAAAAACGCATTTTGCAAAATGTTCTCAAAGCAAACTGCAAATACAAGTTTTACTGCATAAGCATTGTGGTTGATAATGCAGTTTGCTAAAGTCACATGTTCGAAGACATGATGTGATGTGCGATCCTGCAGCAAAAAAATCGAGTTGGCAACAAAAATATTGAGAAGCCGGAGAACGTGTTCATAAACGTCAAATGCGTTTGCAAGAAAATTGAAAGACGTTGATAAAAAGATTTTGTGCAAACAAAACCATTGTATTAATTTGACAATTGCCTTTGTCCATCGAAACAAAACCAAACTTTCCGACATTGATATAAAACACAATGATTATAGTTGAAAATAAAAAGAAACAAACACTTTTTATTAAATCTTTTCGTCCGACCTTCTTGGTTCAGCTATCGATTGTGATTGTAATGTGACTAGCTTTCGTTATACATTTCATTAACAATATAGGTACTGAGCCTTCGTTAAGTTTTAAAAAAAATGTTTCATACAAGCTCAAACCATCGTTTGCAGAGTTGCCATACTCATGCAGTTCGATATTGACGTTGACTTGACGTTTTCAAAAACGGCAAAAAAAAACTATCCTTGGGTGTAAAAGTTCCATCCAACTTCTCTTCTGCAGTGACTGCGTTAGGCGTTTCCTGGTTTCTCTCCAATCTTCTTCGTTGGACTCGTACTCTTCACCAGTTTAATAATATGGAACACGGAAGTTCCTGAAACGCATCATACATCAAAAACGTATCTTATGCATAATAGATGTGCAGCACGGCTGCTCGCATCGCTGCGTAAAGCACCGAACTCAAAACACATGAGTGCATACACTTTTTAGGTGCGTATCCATTTCAGAGTAATAAGACGGCGAGCAGCTCTGAAGAAGTTCTCAAGAATAAAACTCGAAAGTGGACACAGACATAGTCATGAAATAAGCTCATCAGAGGGGAAGACAGATATCCGAGAGTCGCTCTATCTCGAGAGTTTTCTAGTGAAAGTACTCCGTCAACGGAAACATACATTTAAATATTTATCATAAAAAGAACTCTATCATCTTTTTAGTATGATTTTTTTTGGTATCTCTCAATAACTTTTATACACAAATGAAGTTTATTATTTAAGCTTTAATTCTCTTCATCCTGTAGACCTAAGCATTTGAAGCAAAGTTGGAAATTTCTGAAGCTAATAAAATCGAAGTATTTTAAAGATATATTTTTTTTTAACTTTAAGGTTGAAAATTAAGATAAGTGCCCCTGCCGCCTCCCCGTTACATTTAACTATTAAAACGCACTAAAAAAATTGTAGAGTAGGGTTGGAGGTGGAGCAATAACTTTTTAAAACATTATTTTTTTAAATTTTGAAATTTTTCATTCACAACATTTTGATAACTGAAAATCAAATCGGTTTGGGATTCACCCTGCTCTCTAGTACGAAAAATAAATTGACTTTTCTCTTAAATGTTATTCAGTAATGTAGCCGGATACTTACCTTTTAATTAAAGACCTTAACTTTGAATATCGGAAATCTAAAACTGAAGTTATAAGCTTTCCAATCTGTCGATTTGAAGGCTATTTGTGCATAGCGGAACTTTCCTTAACTGAACTTGGTCAGCAATCGAGCAACGCACAACTACGCTGCCAAGAAAAAATTGTATAAACGTATAACGAAATAACATTTTTTTGATTACATTTTATTAAATTCATATTTTATGCTTCGTTCGTTCTTGTCCAGGGGGGGGGGGGCAATTGCACCCATTGCCCTCCCCCTGTATCCTTGCCTGACTCAACACCCCGCGTAACGATATCCCGCGTAACGATATCCCGCGTAACGATATCCCCCCGTTTCTACTACAATGCAACGGCACTTAACATTTTTCATTATTTTTCTTTCCATAGGAATTAGTGCCTTGATTGAATGATAATCAACAGGAACGAAGTTTCCTACTATTTCTCTCATTTTTCAGTACGCAAACGACTGCACATAAATTTAAATTAAGTATTCTCTGTTTTGGTGCCTTAAAGAAATGAGAATCAACGAGAACGAAGCATTACCAATTGCCAATGTCAAGTTTTCTTGAGCAACATTACCTTTCGTGGCCCGCTTCGCGGGTTCTCAGGATTTTAACCCTCCTTTTTGGGTCCTCTGCCCCGCTCACGCAACTTCGTTGCTCCGGTTCGGTTATTTAAAGTCGCCTAGGTGGCGCCAATGTCAAGCTTTTTTGAGCAACTGTACCTTGCCTGGCCCGCTTCGTGGGTTCTCAGGATCTTAACCCTTCTTTGCTTGGGCTCAATATAGGATTTGGGGTGGGTGCGTGGTTGGGTGTATGCAAAAATTCTTTGCATTTACAGAATCTGTACTTAAAAGCCGGTAGGACGCTTAGTTTAGTCAAAAATCAAGTTTAAAGTTGTCAACTTTGATGCCCCTAGGACGCTTAGTTTAGCCGCAAATCGCATTTAAAGATAAAAGTCGATTTTTCGTATAAATTTATTCATATTTTCAAAAAAAAAATTAAAAGAAGAAAACAAAAAGTTGAGAAAAGTTTAATTTTTGATTGAAATTTTTAAACAAAAGAAAAACAAAATTTCTATGAACTTCGGTTTTTTTCTTCAAAAAAAGTATAGGAAAAGGTTGTTTTTTTCTAAAATTTTCAAAAAAAAGTCGAAAAAGTTTATATTTGTATATAATAAAAATCTGTCCATATCCAAACCCAAAAAATATAAAACCAAATTAAATTGGAGAAAAATAAAATCTCCCGCCAAAATTGAAAACCAATTTTAATCGAGAGAGCAACGAAAAATTCTTCTCTCTGAAAAATATATTTAATTCCAAGAAATACTTAATTCGAAATCACCAAAATATTTTCCCAATTGCATTTTATTTAAAGAATTGATTTTCCCGCCAAATAGTATCATAGTACTGCGAGTGGGATGTCTGAACGGCGGGATATCGTTATCGCGGGATTGTGATGGCGGGATATCGTTACTCTCCCTTTTTACTTAAATGGTGAGGGAGCTGACTCCCAATACCAATTTGAAAAGTCCCAATAGGGTACAAGCATTACAATAGCAACCTGTTGATAGGAGAAAAAGCCTATTTCCTTGATTTACCAATCTTTTATATAGGTAATAAGGGTATTCATACAACTGCGTAAAACACTAGATAGGTTTATCATTTGGTTAATGAACTGTCAAGCTTTGTGTGGGAAATGGTTTACACAATTTGGTTAAAATCAGCCAAGGATTTTGCTGCGTAAAATTAACCAAATTTATTTGGATAAACTTATCCAAACGTCATTGTGACTTTAAGAACTAGGCGGGTTCAGAAATATGATATGATATCTCAGAGAACTAAAAAGAAACTCTGACCATGTTCTGTAACTGTCGTATCGTGAATCATTCGTTGATGACGACGAAACTACACCAACAACGTGTTATTTTCATTGACAACAAAGTTATTGTTATTTTGTTTATCATCGCCGCCGTCATCGAATGATTCACATTGGCTTGGGAGATTCTTAATAGATGGAAGTTGTCGCTTGTACTTTCGTTGTTGAACTATAATAGTCTATAACTCACTGATGTGGGTGGTCACATGAGAAAGAGCTATTTTTTGTAAGATTTCGTCAATTTTTGCTTTAGGAAGAGAAGAGTGACCCAGAGCACAACCCACGGTAGTGAAACTGACATTTGGTGAAGAAGGAACGAAGAAAGAAAGAAATGATTGATTTAACTTAAGTGGAAGATAGCTCTCTTCTTCTTTTGATTTTTTGGAAAGATACTTTTCGTTGGTTTTTGACTTTAGCTTAAAGGAGCTTGCTACTGTTATAGTCCTACCTTTAAATTTACTTATCGTTCCAAGACTCCGATTTCGCGTTGGTTCGGGAGAGGTTCTCCTTTTAAAAATAACTTCAAAATCAGAACACGTCTAGTCTGTTACGTTTTTGACATTTAATATTTGACGTTTATGGAATATCTGATTCAATTACGCAGCATTTAACCAAATGAATAAAATGGTCGTTTATGCAAACATGTGCGTAAACTTATCATTTTACACAATTTGTAAACTTACAACATTGCATGAATAACCTTAATATTTGTAATTTATTAACTAACGCATACTGCTTATAAGCTCTCCAGGAATATGTCATTTTATTAAAGCTAACATTTTTTTCTGTGAATGCACAATAGTTAAGATATGAACGAATGGATAATACCATGGAGTATATAAACTCATTGAAAATACGAATGTTGAATCCGGGTTTCGTTTCGTAGGTATTAAGTGGTATAAATGGGCATACAATTTATGCAAAATAGAAAAGCAGATTTTTGATATGTTTTAAGAAAAGTTTATGATAAACTTATTTTGACACGTTCCAGACAACTTGACAACTTGACTGGTAGATTTAAGGTCCCGCTGTAGGTGTCTGGTGGCTTGAGAAATATTGTGAATAGTTGCCCGAAGTACATAAAACGTTAGCTTTGATACTAAAGCGTAAATTATAATATTTTATTGAAAACTTTAAAGGTGTCTGGCTGACATTAAGACCCACTGAAGGCATCGGGAAGCTTAGGAAATATATTGAAACAGTTGTCCGAATACCATACATTTCACGATTTTAGCATGAATAAAGGTGTCTGGCTGACATATTGGTAGATGTTTGGCAAGTGTCAAAATAAGTTTATCACAATTTTTCTTAAAGCATATACAAAAATTAGATACCTTCAGCACTTAAAACCTCCGAAATGCACCTGGGTTAAAGGTTCGTACTATCCATTCGTTCATATCTAGCCAAGTGTGCATTCACCGAAAAAGCTTCAGCTTTAATAAAATGATGTATGTCTGGCGAACAATAGGGGCAGATACAAACGAAATTTCAAAAAATGTCATACCGTATTGTCTTTTACGGTTTTTAACTTTTGTATCGAAGGTACCACTAAATAAATAAATTGGGTGGCGCAACAGCTTGTGAAGAACCAGGGCCTAGTGCCTTACAACTCTCAACCATTCCTGTGTGCGTGTTGTTGGCAGGAATGGAGGGGACCTATACATTTTTTTTTGCCGAGTCCGAACGGCTAGATGAGAAGCACTTATTCATGACAAGTATACTCTTGGAGGATTTATCAGTTCCTCGCCAGAGGCAGTACCTCGGATAAAACATTTCTGTTCGGGGAATCGAACCCACACCTTCGGCATGACAGTCCAACGTACTAACCATTATGCCACGAGGTAATACCATTTTTTCATAAATGTAAATTTGTTTCTAAAAATGTTTTAGAGAGTAATTATAAAAACTCTCAAGTATCGAGTTTCAAAAACATCGATGATATCGTTTCCGAAATATTTGATTTTGAAAAAAGAATTTTGAAATATTTTTTAAAAATCCAAAAAATATTTTTTTTTTTTAATTTTGGTACACAAAACTATTTATATTTCTTGGAAGCTTCTATGTAGCAAAAATTATTGAAATCAGTCATACCGTTTTGAAGAAAATCGAAAATTAAAACAATGGATCTTTGGGAGGATTTTTTGAAAAATGGTTTTCCACTCAAAGGTAGCCTTTGCTAAAATTAATTTATTGGATTTTTTTAAGAAAAGTTGTGGAGTGGTTTAAAAAAAAAAAATACAATTATGCAAAATTGCTAAAAAAAATGTATCGCTGGTACCGTTCTTTTTTGTTCTAAAAATAATTTAAAAAGAGTGGGGATATAAACACCAAAAACCACTATGTACCAATTTTAAAGAAAATAGATCGAGCCGCTTAGGCTGTAGACGAGCATACAGATAGACGGACAGAGAGACAGACACCCTCACAGATAGACAGACAGAAAGACAGACACACAGATAGACAGAATTGTGCCACCACCTTTTTTGGTCTCATCATTAGTCCAGTCATTTAAGCTTTTTGCTTCGGAAAAAATGGCGGAAAGCTGAATTTTGGTATATAGCCTTCTCATAGTATTCTAAGGAAACTGTTAAAAGTTCCCATCGATATAGGTGCCGCTAACAATTTTACAGGGGGTCAAAGGCCCCTCCAAACGGTTCTTAAAGAATAACTCCTGAACGGTAACTCTTACAGAAAAAATGTCAAATACTAGGTTGTAGCTTAGAAAATTTCCTACAAAAAATGGCTAGCTCATATATTTTTTCATAAGAGTAACCGTTTTCAAGATAATTCAATCGGTAGAGTTCCGGATTTTATGTTTCTGTATAAAATGTACCCTTTTACGCTTCCTTTGAGGTGGAGGTGAGTTTTTTTCTTCACCTATGTACAATGCCATGCTATACTTTTTTGTAAGGCCAAAAATCCCTTCTTTTATTTTTATTTGAAATGAAATTCTTTGAGTGAACAGTTTTTGAAAAATTCATTTTCAAACTCAAAACTTTAAAGAAAAAATGTTAAAGAAAATTTCAAACTTGTTTTAATGTATAATTATGTGCTATTTTTGCTTTTAAAATTCAATGCTCCTATAAATTTATAGTCAAAAACAAAAAAGCATTGAATTTTGAAAAAAAAAAAAAATACTTCAATATTTTGTTCTTACAGTTCGAAAAAACCTATGAAGAAATCCACTTTTCCTGAATTTTGTAAAATAGTTTGTAAGATTAGATAAAACTTCTAAGCTGTTTTCTTCAACAGATCAATGCTTGCCTTAGAGAGAAAGAAATTACAAAGCACGTTGCGCCCTAAAGGCTCATTTAAGAATGGTCAAATCACAACTCAATTATGAACTTAATAATCCACTTTCATGTCAAATTATATATTGTAATGACTTTCCAAATTTGAACTATAACGACTCCGAAAAGCAAACAAACGAACACAATAAAGCTTACGGTCGCAGTGCAAACATACCCTTAGTAGCTATAATTATAGCAACTCTCAAACGAAGGAAGCGCCATCTGCCGGATTATAGCAGATTTACCAGCTGTCAAATAAAAGCTTTTGGAAGGGAAATTATTGGGAAATTTCCCCTACGGAAAGCTCTGGAAGCAGAGACCAGAACGTTCTCCTTATTTCGAGAGTTTGGAAAACAAGTATAAAAGGCACATGTTTGAACGGCAGCGATACAGTTTGTTTTTAATCGTGAATGAATAAAGTTGTTTGTAATAAAAGTGAAAACGTAAAGTTTGTGAATTAATTCAGTGGTGAATAATAAATCGTTTTGTTTGTAGTAAGAAAAGTAAAGTGTTTTATTTTGCGAAATAAATAAGTGGAAGTTTTGAATAAAGTAAATAAGTTTTATTAACGAACCTGAGAAAATATTACAATATATAGAAATATTAAGAGATTTTCAATCCATATTATATCTAATAAATGTACCAACTTTAAAACATCCTAATACAAATTTCTCTTTAATAGCAATCTTATGTCTTAAACATTTATTAATTAAAAATATAATACATAACGCCATAGCAAATGAATTGTTAAATTTACTCCAAATTAAAACACAATCAAATCAGTCGGGTTATTTCCAAACAAAAAAGTTTGCAAATAATATTTTAAAATCACTGCAAAGAATTATTTTTTTTTTTTCAACAAAAATCCCACACCACGAATAATAATAATTAAGTCAACACGATGAATAAAAATCCATTTGGCTCTCACCTCTTTATACCATTTTTTTTTCTACCCGACAAAAAGTGCAAGACCAAAAATAACAACACAGAACTCGCAGCCCCAAACTCCAACTTGATGTCCTTTTTTTTTTGTTGTTTTTTTGTATGTGCAACGTTCAGCAATCCTTATTTTGGAATGTTACGTTGCTCTTTTGCTGTATTACGCGCCCATACCGACAACGAACGATGTTGGTATGGCGGGTGTGACGAGAAGAAGTGGTAGACTAAGAGGCATTCCGATACACTAGTCGCGATTTAGAGGGTTTTGGTGTGCTTTTTGCTGCATTTTCCTCCGTCCATACTCCAGAACCAAACCACTCGCGTCCACCGCAAACTTAGTGAAAAATATTCATGACATGGTGGATTGAGGGTGAAGAACCCTTTTAGTTTTAGTAATTCTCGTTCCATTACTCCAAGCTGCCACCATCTAATGGGAACACAGAATCTACGTGAAGTCTTTTGTAAAAGCTTCGAGCTGTCCCTCACCCCACTAACCTCTTCCTACGAAGTACTTTACTTAAAAACCGCATCGCTTTCAGCGTAGTTTTTTTTCAATTATTATTTTTGTTCTTGTTGCTCAGATGCCTTTTGTTATGTGGACTATAGAGTATGCAATATGCATAACGTTTTATATGCATCTGAAATAAATGTTAATATAAATGTTCTTACTCCGAAAAAGGACGTTCACATTGCAATGAGAGTTAGTTAGATAAATACAAATGAGTACCCATTCCTATATGCTCCATTCACAAACACGTATACATACATACATTGTATGCACATGAACTATACAGATTCAATTGCATGGGTAAGTAGCTCTGAAGAGTAATTTTTACTATAAACCACCCACCCAGCTACATAGGTTTTCTAAACTGCGATGAAGATAGGAAATGGGGCTCTGCTTAAGAAGGGCTGGAGCTGTTTTTTGTTTTGTGCTTATTTGTATTTAAAAAAATTATATTAAGTATGGAAGTACCTTTAGTATGTGTCAATATGCAATGGAAATTATAGCAAACATGATTTATTACTTTTAATACAGTTTAAAACTTGAAGCAATCTTACTTACTTACTTAAGGTGGCGCTACAGTCTGGGGTGGACCAGGTCCTCAACCACAAGCTTCTTCCAGCCAATTTGGTCTTAAGCTAGCTGTCTCCAGTCTCGTACGCCAATTTGGTTGAGGTCCTCTTCCACTTGCGTGCTTACCTTTTACGCTGACCACCTCTACTGCGCTGTCCCACGGGGTTAGATTCAAAGGCTTTCGGGGCCGGAGCATTGGTGTCCATTCGCTCTAGGTGACCCAGCCATCTCAGTCGTTGGCTTATCACTTTTGTGGCTAGGTCAGTGTCGCTGTACAGCTCGTACAGTTCGTTGCTGTATTTTCTTCCCCATTCCCCACCTATGCAGACGGAACCAAAAATCACCCGGATAATTTTGCTCTCAAAACAGCCTAACGCGTTCTCATCCACCGTTAACAGTGTCCATGCCTCTGCACCATACATCAAGACCGGGATGATAAGCGTCTTATACAGGGACAGTTAAGTTGCTTGAGAGAGGGCTTTGCGTCTCAGTTGCCTTCTTACCCCAAAGAAACAGCGATTGGCAAGTGTAATAATTCATTTGATCTCAGCACTGGTATCGTAATCGTTCGCTGATGATTTCGTTAGCGGATCCTAGGTAGACAAAGTCTTTGACAAACTCAAAATTATAGCTGTTTATAGTGACGTTCTGTCGGAGACGTTCGGTGTTTGGTGTCCTATCTTGTTGGCAGCATACTTCGTCTTGTCTTCATTCACCATTAAAACCATCTTCTTGGCTTCCTCCTCAATACTATCAAAAGCACCACTAACATCACGCTTTGTTCGTCCAATTAAGTCAATGTCGTCAGCGTAAAGATTGTGCCTCTAGTGTCGACGTGAGAGTTTTGCACAATTTTTTCAAGAACGATGTTGAAGAAGTCGCATGCCAGCGCGTCGCTAAAGCTTTTTTTGACATCAAAGGTTTTTGTGAGGTCTTTGCTGACCTTGATAGAGAGCGTGCATCTACCATCGTCATCCTGCACAAAGGGACGAGTTTGGGAGGTATGCCAAAACCAGACATTGCTCTTTGTAGGTCGTCTCTATAGATTCTGTCATACGCGGCCTTAAAATCGATGAAAAGGTGGTGCATATCGATTCGAAACTCCTGGGTTTTTCCAAGATCTACCGAAGAACTCATCACCAGCCGCTTTGAATAGCTCAGCCGCAAAGGCATCAGCTGCAGCAGCCTTATTAGACTTAAATTTAGATATAGCTATCTTCATTTCGTCAAGATCAGGTGGACGGAATTGTTGGGCTACGTCGTCCAGGTTGAAGGGTGCAATCAGCATATTAGCGGAATTTGGTTCGATATCGCCGTTATACAATTCGCAGAAATAATTTTTCTATATCCTCAGCACTGACTGTGGTTCTACCACTATGTCCCCCTGATCATCCTTGCAGGCTTCAGTTCGGGCTTTGTAGACATGGGAGGTTCCATCTACTTTTTGATAAAACTTCCGAACTTCATTCCTGCAATGGCATCCCTCTATTTCCTCGATCGTGCGCTTCTCATGCTCTTTCTTTTTCCTTCTTGGAAGTTTGTGTTCCTTTCTCCTCTTCTGCTCGTAGAGCTTGCGAGCAGCTCTGGTCCTTCTACGTAGCACCGCTTTGTATGCCTGTTATTTGGCTGCATGTACGTACTTGTTGGCATTATTCGTCAAACCAGGGGTTTCACTGTGGTGGTCGTTCGAGGCCCAGCACGTCAGAGGCGGCATCTCTGAATGCTACCTGGTAAGTCTTCCACTAGTTCTCGATACTTGCAGATGGTGGCATAGGGTCATTTAAGATGGCGCGAGAGATTCGATCGGAAAAGGACCTGGTGATTTCTTGCAACTCTAGCCGTCGAACGCTCGTAGAGCTTGCGAGCAGCTCTGGTCCTTCTACGTAGCACCGCTTTGTATGCCTGTTATTTGGCTGCATGTACGTACTTGTTGGCATTATTCGTCAAACCAGGGGTTTCACTGTGGTGGTCGTTCGAGGCCCAGCACGTCAGAGGCGGCATCTCTGAATGCTACCTGGTAAGTCTTCCACTAGTTCTCGATACTTGCAGATGGTGGCATAGGGTCATTTAAGATGGCGCGAGAGATTCGATCGGAAAAGGACCTGGTGATTTCTTGCAACTCTAGCCGTCGAACGCCGAACTTCCTCACAGTATTTCCCTGCTTTGGCTTTGGTCTGGATATCCGTAGCATTACCTTGGCTATAATGAGGTAGTGGTCAACGTTGGCTCATCGGAACGTTCGGACATCCTGGATACTAAAGGAGGGCCTTTCGTGGATCGCAATGTGGTCAACCTGGTTGGCGGTTGATTTACCAGGAATTCACCATGTCCTCTTGTGTATATCGAGTCTGCCTCTAACAACGAATCCACATCCAAAGAGACGTTGCCCTTGTGGTCGGTATAAAAGTCGCCGTAGTAAATGTCACAGTCGTTCAGTTTTCTTTTGCCCGTCCTATCCCATCGCACTTTTTGGATGGCGGTGATGTCTGCTTTGTAGCTGTCTAGGGCTTCTGCTTAATGTTCGGCTGCACGTGATCTATAGAGCGACAGAATATTCCACGTTCAGAACCGAAGTTCATCAACAGTAAATCCGTCCGTATCCGAGACTTGTTACTGCCTCGCAACTAAAGTCGCTTTACTTGGCCGGGAAGTCACCCCGATGGGACGACCCCCAGACCCTTACAATATAATTCCAAGGGCGGGGAGCCGGATTAACCGCTCCAAATAAGTCGTAATAGCCCGTTCGACCTACCTGGAACTGTAGACGCCACCGTTGGTTCCATCTGAAGAATTCTTCCGCTGCCACCTGGATAAAGGAGAAGTGTCTTAGTAGTAGTAGATGTTTACTACAGGGAGGAGGCTTTGAAAAAAAGCTTGTGGACACTTGTGTCCTCTTGAATGCATCGTGTCTACCCTTTGAAGCAATCGGGCAAGTTTGCTTTTTAAAACTTGCCTTTAGAACAAAAATTGAAAATGCATGTCTTTGGAAAGCAAACGTTACTTGGACTAAAAGTGCATTGATCTTTCTGTCTGTATGTATATGCATGCGTGAATATCGAGTTACAGACTAAAGCCCCAGCTATTGTTATCATTGAAACTCATCACTGAAAATTTTGTTCTTCCATTTTGAGGTACATACATATTTAACTAAAACATTTATTATTTTGACGGAGAGTTAAGGCTCAAGACTAAACTAATATTTCTAGCCAAAGCTGGGCCAAAATCAAATTTTTTTTGTGACTAGAAGTAATAATTAAGACAGGAGCCTTTGAATTTTGATTTTGTTCATGAAAACACGGGTAGGGCTGTTACATAAAATCTTAATAAAAAAAAAAAAAATCGCCCTGATCTATGTATACGATATCCAACCGTGTGAATTCTAATGTGGAGTTAATTTTTTAGAAATTAACGTTATAACGTTGGGAAGGTATGAACCCCATGAATTTTATACAAAATTGATGGATTTATTACATTTGTACGAGATTTATCATACGAGTGCTGCTCTTCTTGTTAAGCAGAAAAAAGGTAACGTATACGCCATAGTTGCCGTATTGTAACAATGGTGGATAGAAAATTTGATAAGGATGATAATTAAGAAGATTTTATATTTTGTTAGATGAGTTTTGAATAATACAATGGTATTTGAAAAGAATTCCGAATTTGAATAAATACGGTCTAAGTCGGATGTCAGATGTGAAATAGAAAATTTGAGGAGAAAATTCTTTTGTTTAAGTGGAGCGAATGGATATTCATAATTCAAGTTAAAAGTTCAAATGGGCTCAACTTTATGAATGCGTTTTGCCCAGATACGAAAATTGGGCCTAGAATTTAGATGACTAGAATACCCTTCTAATACCCGAAATGAGGTAAATTCGAAAATCACAGAAAAATTGTTTTCAGCTGAAATTTTTAAGTTTCGTTTAACTGCTCATTTCATTTTTGAATTTCGCTATTTGGCGTTAACATTTTATACAAAATTTGTTCTTTAGAGTTCTACAAACTGATCTAATTGGGTATTCGTTTGGTTTTGACTTAATTTCCAACATATTTTCATGCAAATTTGGTTGAAATTACCTCATTTCAAAATGTGAATTCTTATGGGAAATGAGATAATTTCGGATCTAATTTGGAAATTTTCAAAGAAATTACCTAATTTGGCCTAGTAGTGAAAGCATAGTATAAATACGACGAAAATTTGAGATTCTAAGTGCCTGAATTTAAACAAATTCCCTTAGAATAATAAGATACACAGTATGTATCTCTAATGCTCTGGTTTTCATATCAGTCAGTGAACATCGATACAAAGTTGCGTCTAAGAAGTGTAAGATCTAACTAATGATTCCAACTATCGATCCTAGATGAAACGCATTAAAGAAGTTGAGTTAATTTTAACTTTTTACTTAAATTATAAATTAAATAATTAATTTTTATATTTTGTAGTAGAACCTGGACTTAAATGAATCATATTTTGTCACACCTTTAGAGAAGTGTACAAAATTCCGTTTACGTGTTATTGATTACGTTGTAGCTTTTGAGGAAATTTTAAGCAAGAAAATGTTAAAAAACACTTCTTGTAAAATCCGCCCACTGCCACTCCTACTTTTCTTAGATCTTGGTTGCTCAGCAACGGTTGAAACAATTTTGATGAAATCTTAAGAGTTTTGGTGGTATTAAGACTAAAAAAGTGCTTTTAGTAAGATTTAAAAAAAAAGAATTTCTCGCTTCAGTTTAAACTGGGAAAACTTCATTCAATTTGTTAGAGCCATTTCCAACAAATAAATAAATATAGCCGGTGTCCATACGCTCCACGTGTCCCAGCCATCTCAGCCGCTAAATTTTCAGCTTTTTGACCTGGTCGACGTCGCTGTAAGGCCCTTAAGACCCCATTGTTAAATCTTCTCCTCCATACTCCATCCATACAAACTCGACCGAAGATCACTCGAAGAATATTACTTTAAAAGCACCCAAGCAGGTTCTCATCCATTTTTCACAGGGTGTATGCTTCTGCCCAGTACAGCAGGACCGGGATGATCAGGGTCTTATATAAGGTCTCCTTAGTTCTTTGAGAGAGTGCTTTTTACTACTCAAATGCCTTCTTAGCCCGAAGAAACAGCGGTTGGCAAGAGTAATTCTTCGTTTGCTCTCTGCACTGATGTCATATTGCGATGTTATAGTGGAGCCCAGATGACAAAGTCCTTGACAACTTCAAAGTTGTACCTATCCATCGTTACGTTTTGCCGGAGTCGACGATGTTGAGATTCTTTTCTAGATGATAGCATATACTTCATTGGCAGCCAAACCCATTTTCGCCGCCTCCGATTCAATACTTGCAAACGCGCCGGTAACAGCTCGCTTCGTTCTTCCAATGATGTAAATATCATCTACATAAGCAAGTAGTTGAAAAGACTTTTGAAAAATTTTACCTCTGTTGTACTATTGTTGTCTTGCGATTTGCGTGGGGGGAGGAGGATGGCAGAGATGCCGAGATGCGACATAGCTCTGTATAGTTCTTCTCTATCTACGCTATCATATGCGACTTTGAAATCGATAAAGAGGTGATGTGTATCTATTTGTATTTGAAACTCCTGGGTTTTCTCCAAAATCGGTCGAAGTGCAAACATTTGATCAACGGTTGAATTGCCGGGCCTAAAATCACACTGATAGCAGCCGATCAAATCGTTGACAAACGGTTTTGATCGCTTAAAACCGTTTGCCAACAGTACAGATGACATGATTTTGTATGCAACGTTGAGGAGACTTATACCTCTGTAGATGGCATAGTTCAGAGCATCTCTTTTCTTGTGGATGGGGCACACTATACCGAAGCTCCATTCATCGGGCATACTTTCATCCAAACAAATTTTGGAGATAAGTTGGTCTATACTCTCTACCAAGTCATCTCCCCCTACTTTAAATAGCTCGGCTGGCAGGCCATCGGCACCAGTAGCTTTGTATGCTCTAAGCTTGACCATCGCAAACCGCACTTCAATTCGGTCGGGTAGACGGAAATGTTGACCATCATAGTCCAGGTTGAATAAAGTGTTCTGTCTAACAGCGGAATTTTGGCCATCTTCGCCGTTTAGCAGTCTAAAAAAGTGTTGTTTTCCAGATACTTATCACGGACTGTGTTTCCTACCACCTTATTCCCTCTCTCATCTCGGCAGGTTTCCGTGCTGGCCTTGTAACCCTGAGTAGATTGCCTCACCCATCGGTAGAATTTTCGAACATCTCCCCTGCCACAATAGTCCTCAATAGTCTCGACTGCACACTCGCATGCTCTCTCTTTATCCTCCTGAGAAGTCGGCGTTCCTCCCTTCGCTTTTGCCCGTAGAGCACCCGGGCTGCACTCTCAGCAGATCTGGTTCTAGTTTGCAACATTGATCGGTAGGCCTCGTTCGTTCGGCTGCATGCGCCAGCCTGCATTCTTACCCCTTGAACAGAATGAACGTAGCTGAAGCTGGTAGCAAGAGTTGAATTTAGTTTAACTTCTGCTACACCATACATTCCTTGCTACATTTACAGCTTCTCATTGTGGCACTGTATACTATTTTTGTATCTTTCTACTTTGACAGTACAACTACAACTACACCATTCTGTTCGGCCAGTTAATCGAACCAGGGGTTTCGTTATGGTGGACTAGTGAAACCCAGCACATCTGTCGCGGCACTCCTGATTGCGTTGTTTTGGCAGTGTTTCCACTGGTCCTCTGCAGATGATGCTGGTGGCGGGCTTGCCACCAGCATCATCTGCACATCTTTCACAGCATCCGCTCGTCATTGTGGCGTCATTGATATATGCATTCGTACTTAAGCTACCACCAAGTAGTGATCCGAGTCTTCGTTAATAGTAACCGGATCATTTAGCACAAATTCCTCTGATGACAGTGCAAAGCTTGCGAACCATGCATCAGGCTTATATCGATCGGGCTTATTTTTCAGCCGTTCGCCACGACGACGTAATCCATTGTTGTTACCAGTGATTTTCGATGTACTGTGGAAATTGTCATTGGTGTTATCGAAATTAGCTCCGTTGATATCATCGTGATCCCCGTTGTTGTTGTTACCGATGTCATTTAAACCGACATCGTGGACACTATCTTGCTTGGTGTTACCGATACTTTCAAAATTAGAATCGTGGATTTCTCGTTCACATTCATTATGGATCTCATCATTTGTCGCCTCTGAATCAAATATGTCGATATAACGGGTGATTTTTTAAGAGGTTTAGAACTTTAAAAAAAAAAAAAACACAAAAAATTCGAAAAAATTAATGAAATATTTATTTGAATCGATAGTTTGAACCTTGCAATTTAATGTTTAAAGATAATTTCATGCAAATGTTGACCGCGGCTGCGTCTCAGGTAGCCCATCCGCTGAGTCCAATTTTGGCATACTCTTTCACACATATCGGCCGGTATCTCACGAATGAATGCATGGATGTTGGCTTCCAGTGCGTCAATCGAAGCGGGCTTGTCCCTATAGACATTAGCCTTGACATACCCCCACAAAAAATAATCTAATGGTGTCAAATCGCACGATCTAGGCGGCCAATTGACCGGCCCGAAACGTGAAATTAACTGTTCACCAAACTCGCCTCGCAATTGCGCCATTGTTTCGCGTGCTGTGTGGCATGTGGCACCGTCTTGTTGAAACCACATATCATGCAAGTCAAGAACTTCCATTTCGGGCAAAAAAAAGTTTGTTATCATCGCTCGGTAGCGTTCACCATTGACAGTAACGCTGCGATTCGCATCATCTTTGAAGAAATATGGCCCAATAATGCCGCCGGCCCATAAACCGCACCAAACAGTGGCTTTTTCGGGATGCATTGGTAGCTGTTGCAATGCTTCTGGCTGATCTTCACTCCAAATGCGGCAATTATGCTTATTTACGTACCCATTCAACCAAAAATGAGCCTCATCGCTGAACACAATTTTTCGATAAATTCGATTTCGAACCGAGCACGAATTTTGACAGTAAAATTCAATAATTTGCAAGCGTTGTTCATTTGTAAGACGATCCATGGTTAAATTGCAAACCAAACTGAAGCTGTTTGACAGTGACACAAGGTACTAGACACACGTCAGCTGTCAAAACCAGTGTTGCCAAAACCAAACCAGCTAAAAAATCACCCGTTAGTTCAAACGATCGAAAGCTGATTTTTCGTTGAATGTCACATTACGACCCATGACCACCTTATCACTCTCGATGTCCCATAAACGATATGTGTGTGAGAATGAACCATATCCAAGCATGTAACATTTAGACGATTTACCATCCAACGATTTTCTTTTGGCCCATAGTTGTAGCAAATTGATCCAAAAACACGAAGATGCTATAAATCTGGCTTTTTACCATACAAAATTTCAGCAGGTGTTTTGCTTGCAAAATTTTTACCAACAGCACTTGTTAGTGAGCGGTTCTCAATATAATTTGCATGCATAATCGCTTCGCTCCAAAATCGACGACTTAAACCACTCGACAAAAGCTTATTCAACAACAGTACGATTGAAACGCTCAGACACTGCATTCATTTCGGGATTGTATGACACGGTGAATTTCAGTCGAATACCTTTCATGCGCTATTTCACTCATTGGACCGCTGACATCTGTATGAACTAGTTCCAGTACTCGTTCGGATCGAATTTCTTTTCGTGGAGGATACGGTAAACGCGTTTGTTTACTAAACACACCAAGACTCACAGAATTTGTCATCACAGTTCACACATAACTTGTCTAATCGAGTCGCCATATTTTGATTCACCATCTTGTTCATATCACTGACATTCAAATGAGCTAGACGAAAATGCCACAACGTTTGTGATGCTTTGTTCAATTTCTCCACACCAGCAATACCAGCAAATATGTACACTTCGTTCAACATGAAAAGTTGTTTCATACAGTTGACCATTTAGATGAGCAGCGAACATATTTTTACCATTCTTTGAGATAAATGCATCAACACCACTGAAAGTGATCTACTTATAGCCTTTTTCAGTCAGTTGACGAATTGACATTAAATTACATTTAAGATTTTCAACAAAAAAAAACATTTTAAATAGTTTTTGTCGAATTGTCCCCATTGAAAAAGTCTTTATTGAAATGTCACCTTGCCACTTTGCCACCAAGGAAGCACCAGCCATTTGCTGTTGAAATATTGATCGGCTTGATTCTATGCATGCTATTGAAAAATACTTTGTTGTTGGCGATATGATGAGTTGCATCCGAGTCAAGAACAAAATGTATTTCTTCAAAGCCATCATTACTTTGCTTCGATGTATGTACATAAACTTACGCAGCATGACGCACCATCACCGTTCTTCACAATCGACTCACTTTTTGATATTTGTTCTTCACATAGCAAGAATTCTGGATCTTCATCTTTCTTAGCACAAATTTCACCTGCTTTTTTCTTTCCATTCGAATCATTCTTATTCGACAAAATAACTCTGCATTTCGATTTGATGTGGCCTGGCTTTTTGCATCGATGACAAATTATTTTGGAACGATCTGCTTGCATAGCCATCGAGTTCGAGTCACTCGATCTCCCATTACGCACATTGTTACCAGCAGTACGTTTTCCACATTCGTCCAGAAGACGACTTTGAACGAATTCGATAGTTAGTTTTGATGTATCCATCGTTTCCAGCGCTGTCACTAACCCATCAAAACTTTTTGGTAGTGTTAACATCAAATGACAAACTACATCAAGTTCTTCTAATGTGGCACCAATCGATTTCAATTCACGCACAGTATGATCAAATTTAAGAAAATATTCGTTGACGTCATCGCCATCCTTGTATCGCATTGTCAATAACTGTTTTCGCAGCAGTAACTGACCAGCAACACTCTTTCGTTCAAATACACCAATCAAAGTATCGTATATATCCTTCACGAACTTTTTGTCCTTGATGTATTCCAATTGAGAATCGCCAATAAACTGCACCAAAATCGATTTGCACTTTTTCTCCTCAGACTGTAACAAGCTTTTGTATTTTTCACTATTCGCACCCGTTGAAACAGCCTCCAACATCGATTCTAATGTATTCATTAAAAAACTTTTCTAGACCTTTTTCTTCCAGCAATATTTGAATGCGATATTTCCAATTCGAGAAATTTGTACCATCAAATGGCTTCATCTTTTGCATATTGGTTTCCATATTGAATTCGTCTAATTGGTAATTTCAGAAAACGCTAAAATTTAATACAAGAATCAATACGCACAATTCAATAGTTCTTTTTGCGTGCGATTTTTACGAAATCGAAAATCTTCCCTTTAACGCAAAACAGCCAAAAATCAAATTAAAAATTATTTGTTATTGAATTGATTCCTGGGATCATAACCTGTTAGTTTATTGAATACAGAAGTAATAATAATTTTATACAGAAAGAAAATAAACTGAAATGAAAAATTATACAAAGCAAGTTGATACAATTTGTTACAGTCAAATTAGTACATACTATATATTCTAATAGTGTTCTCTTGAATGCACAAACATGTCTACCTTTTGAACACCTTTAAAAAAAAATTAAATTCATATTTTCTCAAAATTTCAATTTGTGACGCCATGAACTTCACTGTTTGAGAAAATACTGCGAATTTGATGTTTCTGACTACATTACTACGCACATATCTACTGGAGTTAAAGGAGGTACAAATGTTCTGAGTTTGTTCAAGCTGCCCTTTGCCTTATAAAGGCAATACTTTTGTTTATTTTTTTTCTTATACATTGCAACGATGGTATTACAAACATTCCCTCAATTGTTTTACGAAAATTTTCTATTATTCACGATATAGGAATGTCCACCTTAAGAGAGCGTTAAAATCATTTATACAAGTGTGCGTCATACCAGCCAATGGTAACAACAAAATACAAAATTCATAAAAAACTACTACAATTTGCTTGAACAAAACTTCATTATAATATCAAAGCGAGATTGAATATTCCACTAAAACTGAAATCCCAAAGCGAATATTTTATTTTAGCTTTAGAGATTGCATTTATTCGAACTAAACCTGCATATATGTACCAACCTCACTATTTTACGAATAACCAATCTAATCCGCAGCAAAAATCTTCGATTTTAACGCCATCGGCGAACACAGCAGCAGCAAAACACCGTATCTACACATCGTTCGGGGAAAATTCAGAATTAGAATTCCCAAAAACTACAGAGCAAGCAAGCATATTCTGTGGACAATCCCGCACATCATTGCCGTACCGTTCTTCCGGCCCGGTCCGTTGTCGGGCGGTGGTAACATCTTTTACAAAAAAAAAAAATAAAAATAAACATGTCACGTTATCATATAATGTGGGGACAGCAGTTTTGGGGGAAAACACCACCGCACACCGGTGGTGGTTGCGTTGACAGAATACATAGGAAGTGCATATCCGAAACGCCTTTTCTATCTTCATAACATGCAAAACATGACTGACAGCAGCCACGGAATTATTTTGACACAAATTTGCTATGCAAATTTGTTATTTGAATACTCTAACTTGAAAACGGTATGCGGATGAGTTACGTTCCCGAGCTGGAAGTCAATTTGGGAATAGTTAGTGTTTCGAAAATTTAGAGACTGAATTTCGTGGAAATTCTTGCATTAACCTGTACCAGATCGTTTCGGCTTGACGAAAGGAGGACTTTCAAAAAAGGTTCGTTAGCATTTTTAATTTGTTTTCACGTTCGTAGGTAGGTACTATATGTATAGTAGGGTGGTCCTTAAATTGGACATTGTCTTGGATAGCCCTCATTCGATTCAAAACATTGAAAAACGATTTCCCTAATTTTTTCAGATTTTTATTTCACCCCCCTGGTCTCCCTTTTTTCACTTCAAGGTACAAAACATGGAGTTAGGGTGATTCTTATAACACGCGAAACAAAAATCAGAACTTATAGACTAGATTCAGACGAAGAAAAAAATCGTATTGGAGGGGGGTCTATTTCCCCCCGTTCAGGCGGGAGGGGTAATTTTCTAAAAATTTGACCCAAAATAGAAAAAAATTATTAAAAAACAACGGGACCACTTAAAATGGCATGCTATAGCTTTTTTTAAAGCCATGAATCCAGTCTCTAATATGTTTCTTAAATCAAGTTTTTATTGTAAATAGTTTCTGAAAAAACTAATTTTGAAACTCAAAAATAAAAACAAAAATAATAATTTTTTTCGTTTGAAAATTATATTTTTCAGAAACTATTTACAATAAAAACTTGATTTAAAAAACATATTAGAGACTGGATTCATGGCTTTAAAAAAAGCTATAGCATGCTATTGTAAGTGGTCCCGTTGCTTTTTAATGATTTTTTTCTATTTTGGGTCTAATTTCTTGAAGATTACCCCTCCCGCCTGAACGGGGGGAAATAGACCCCCCTCCAATACGATTTTTTTCTTCGTCTGAATCTAATCTTTAAGTTCTGATTTTTGTTTCGAATGTTATAAGAATCACCCTAACTCCATTATTTGTACCTTGAAGTGAAGAAAGGGAGACCAGGGGGGTGAAATAAAAATTTGAAAAAATTAGGAAAATTTGTTTTCTCTATTTAGAGTCATTTGATGCCTATCTAAGCTGGAATTTCAAAAAAACCCAATATAAGGACCACCCTAATGTATAGTAAAGTTGCAGTAGTTGTCATTCTCATTTTATCGTTTGTTGAATAAAACACAGCGCTTATAATCTGGGAGGATAAAATGGGGACCTTGAATTGATGGCATTAAGTATTTTAGCGTCTGCCAGGACATTATAGACGAATTTTGATGCAGGTGTAAAACAGCATCACAAGTGTTTCATGCAAATTAACAGGACTCAATATTGTTGTACTTCTAAACTTGATGATGGCTCTTTTACTGAAATTTTAAGGTTTGCTGTATGTTGTATGCACCAATACAAGTGTCAAAGCGGTGAAGTTGTAAACATTTGCGTGTACCCAGTTTGATTAAGCTTCAATTTATTATCATTACTGTAAAAATTACAGCAACTATTTTTTCCATGACACATTAACTCTCGATTATACCTCTTTGTGTTTATGAAGGGATAGTAGCGTTATCAACTATTAAAATAATTAACACAAACAATCAAATAGCTCTTGCACATTAATTAAACTGTAATTTCTCCATGAACGTACTGCCAAAACAAAATAAACGCTAAATTAAGTAAACAAACTTAAGAAGTCTTAAATGTGGTTATAGAAATATGATTAATGTGTTCTTATCGAAGTTTCTTTTTCTAGGTTGACAGCACTGTTTCTAGTAATAATAATTTTAATAGCTGTTTAGTCTGTTGTTACTATGTTAATTACTTAATGTGGCGCTACAGTCCTGGGTGAACCAGGGCCTCAACCAACAATTTTCTTAAAGCCCGATCGGTTTCTAGCTAGCTGTCTCCAGTTTTGCAAGCCAAGTTGGTTGAGGTCCTCTTTCACTTGCGTGTGCCACCTATTTCGCTGTCCACCTCTGCTGCGCCGCCACCACACGGGGTTGCATTCAAAGATTTTCCGTGTCTAAGCCACCTCAGCCGTTGGGTTTTCACTATTGTGTCAAGGTTGGTGTTGTGGTACAACCGTAAAGTTCATTGTTATTTCTTCTTCTCCATTCCCCATCTATGCAGATGGTCTTTGCCGACCTTCATAGAACAGCGTGCGCATTATTCATCGCCATCCTGTACAAACTAGCACCGCGGGTGCCGTGCGCGTTTGCAGTGCCTAACCGTCATGGTGGGACGGTCGTGCGGGTGCTGTGCAGGCTTGATGCGGTTGTGCGCTTCGCACCCCTCCCTCTGGTACGTTCGTTGTTCATTTTGTATATTGATTTATCGTTGTTTTTTATAGTAATCGTAATAGTAATATACTACTACTACTTCCATTTGGGCTTTTTGACACTTTTCATCATGAGGTTTTGGGTGATGTTTCTGATTTTTGGTGTAACGACAATTTTCTGATGTCGGCGTCATGGATTTGATCGAGATCGGGTGGACGGAATTGTTGGCCTACGTGTTCCAGGTTGAATAGTGCAATTTGCATTGAAGTGGAATTCGGTTCGTCATCACCGTTATGCAATTTGCAGAAATGATTTTTCCAAATCTTCAGCACCAACTGCGATGCTACCATGATGTTCCCTTGATCGTCCTTTCAGGCTTTGGTTCGGGCCTTGTAACTCTGGGAGGTTCTATTAACTTTTTGCTAAAACTTCCGAACTTCATTCCTGCAATGCTATGTCTCTATTTCCTTGATCGCGTGCTTCCCATTCTCTTACTTTTTCATTGTAAGAAGCTTGTGTTCCTCTCTCTTCTTCTGCTCGTAGAGCTCGCGAGCAGCTCTGGTCCTTCTATGCAGTGTCGCTTTGTATGCCTGTTGTTTGGCTGCCTGTACTTGCCGGCATTCTTCATCGAACCAGGGGTTTTGCTGTGGTGGTCGTGCGAGGCCCAGCACGCCAGAGGCAATTCTTCCAGTGGTTCTCGATACTTGAATTTGGCGGAGTAGGACTATATTTAAGAGTGCGTGAGAGACTCGATCGAAAAAGGACCTGGCGATTTCTTGCGACTGTAGCTGTCCAACGTCGAACCTCCTCATTGTATTTCCCTGTTTTGGCTAAGGTCTGGATATCCGTAGCATTACCTTGGCTACAACGAGGTAGTGGTCCGAGTCAACGTTGGCTCCTCGGAACCTTCGGACATTCTTGATACTGGAGGAGTGCTCTGCGCCAATCGCAATGTGATCAATCTGGTTGGTGGTTGATTAACCAGGATATCACCCTGTCGTCTTGTGTATATCGAGATGCGGGAACTGCATACTAGATACCACAACGTTTCACCCCGCAACAAAGTCGATTAACCTGAGTCCGTTAGTTTGTGGGGACATGCGCGTGCATATATCTCTTATATGAGGGGCGCTTAAGTGGTCGGAAGAAAACAAGCGAATACACGGAAAGCATTTGACGCGACTATAATTGCGAAGTGGAGCGTTTCGTCAAGTTTCGTTCAACTTTGGTTACGGAAGTGAGGTGCGCTCCCGAGTGCACCTCACTTAAGTAAAACTGACATTTTGTGAAATAGGAATGCCCAAAAGAGAAAGATGATAGTTACATTATGGGTGTGTTCCCCTTTTTTCGGAAAGCTACTTTTCGTTGGTTTTTGACATTAGCTTCAGTGCCCTTCCGACTATTATAGTTCTACCTTTAATGCGAATTGTCGTGAGGTGCTCGTTCACATAGTTGAAACTCAAGACTACTTACCTTAGTCTGTCTCTAATGACGAATTCACATCCAAGAGACGCTGCTATGACTCCAGCTGCTCGATTAAGTGGTGGAAAATTTGACGTCTAGATTGGTCTAAAATCAAGCAATTTTTCTTAAATAACTCCGAAATACCAATGGAAAGATATTTTTTCCGTTAAGCAAATTTCATGGCAAATGGCATTATAAGAATGCGTTTTATTTAATTTTAATGTTATATTTACCTCGAAAAACACACCCTTTATTTGAGTAGATATGTAGTTATTTTTAAAATGGCAACAAATGTGGAAAGGTGGATTATGTGTTTTGAAAATATTGTAGCTATACATTCAATTAAAAAATTTCTTTTGCCTTAAACTAAACTTCAATTTCAAATTCTTGTGTTTTTAACTGTTCGACTTCGAACATTTTTAGACCTAAGTATGTACATGAGAAGAGTGAAAGTAGAATGCCTGCAGTCCCTATCGCAAAAATGTTCTTTTATATGGATAATACATACATACACATATATCTAGATCTACCGTATTGAGGTACCTATTCTGATAGAACTTTCAAGATTTCATATGTTTTCTTATTTTTTGTTGTGTTTTTAAATCATCTTAAGCTAAAGGTACTTCCAAAACAACACCATGCTGTCCTATCTTCTATCTCATTCTTGTATAATGTAGCTTCAGCACCTATATATGAGCTTTAATAATAAACGTGCTTTTAGTATAGCTAAGTACCTATAACAATGAAGATTCATAACAAAATCAAAATTCTTCATGTGGAAATTTCAATTAAGAAATTCCAATCCCCGCAAGCCCAGCAGCTGTATATTATCCGATGAGGACGACCATATTATGATGATGATGATGATGATGATTATGAAGATGACGATGTCGGGATGATGAGATGAGAAAACAATGACGCGGTCATCAACCAGATACTGTTAAGAGTTAAGACTAATATAATTCAACATCTACTATATGTACGTATACATTTATGTATGCATATATAGAAGTGCAATCTATAAAGTAATCATAATATGAACCTGATACTTGAACGTTAAAGGTTTTGTTTGGCATGATGAACAAAAGATGAAAATCTCAGATATAGTGAATTTATAATGAACGAAAATTTGATTTTCGAAGTTTAATAAAACGACCAATAGGTGGGAACCGATAAATAAAGTAATCTTTTCTAATTCGGAAAAATGCTCCTACAGGAAACTCCGACTAGATTCCAATGGTTATTTCTCGATTGACCCAATTTCAATCTTAAATAAGGATATATAAGTACTTAGCCTATTTCTTATCAATTTACCTGCCCTAAAATTTTTGTTTCAATCCATTTCTCCTTGGGTAGTACCTCGTGGCATAGTAATTAGTGCGTTGGACTGTCATGCCGAAGGTCTGGGTTCGATTCCCAGCCACTGCCACCTAAAAACAGAAATGTTATTTACGAGGTACTGCCTCTTGGGAGGAGCTGACAAATCCTCCAAGAGTATTGGTACTCGTCATAAATTAGTGCTTCTCATCTAGCTATTCGGACTCGGCAAACAATTGTAGATACCCTCCGCTCCATTCCTGCCAACAACTCGCACAGAGGAATGGTTGAGAACTGTAAGTCACTAAGCTGGTTTTCCACGAGCAATAGAAGACAAGTGCCAATAATTTATGAAATAAAAAATTATTTGCATTAAAAGAGTGCTAGGTAAATTTAAGATAATTGGTTTATAAAAGGGGAAAAATAAATTGTCCCGCAGCAAATGACCGGAAGTGGGGTGGGGGTGCGAAAACAGGATTTTTTACCATTTCTAGCAAAAGTAGACCTCTTATCGTTATATACAGAAGCTGTAGATAATTGAAAGACCTGCAACTTTTATTCGGATAATTTTTTCACATAACCTCAAAAATATTGAGAAAAATACCAAAAATTAATTTTTTGTTTTTTTATTTTTATCTTCGACAAAAATAATTCTATTTTGATGAAATTTGGTGGAAACGTAGATAATAAATTGCATTTCAAGCAAGCTGTATTTTTTTCAAGGCAATATTATAAATTTTTGGACTTTTTGTGAATTTAATTTGAAAAACACGGCTAATTTTCAATAAAAGTTGAAGAAAAAATGTTTGATTTTCAAAAATTTAAGGGCGGCATTCTTTTTGTTGAATGTCATTAATTGTTAATTGTTCATTTTAATGAAGTGTTGAAAGTGATGTAAAACAGTAATTTGAATGTGATTTATAATAAAAGAACCGTAATTTACCGTTTAAGGTTCTATTTACTGAGATCCCAAGTGTGTAAACAATAATTTTACCTAATTAAATAAACTGCTTACAATGACAATAATTTAAGGCTAGAAAAACATCTTTTTTATTTATTTACTTACATATTTAACAACTCTTTCAGTTCCACCACGATAAACTATAAAATAAAAAAAATAATTTTAAATTTCTAAAAATTACCATGTTTAGATAGGAAAACAACTTTTGTGTGCTTAATGGGCGCATATACATACGAGTACATACATAGTTGAAAAATTGAATTATAACGTGCCAAGTTCGAGTCCGCGCGGAGTTCATTTTCTTTTTTGCTCGGTCCTGTCCTTGCTTTCGTCGTCTTATTAGTCAGTTTAGTTTATACTTTAGAATACCTTAGCTTAGAGGGCTCCGTATTCGCAAAAATGTAAAAACACAAACGTTCCTCACTTAAGCTGTTAAAAACTAAGATTGAAATTTTTAAGATTCGCTCTCTCAATTATTTGTGGCTCAGTAAATTATACATAAAAAGAAAAAGAGAGTTGTTTTGACTTCTTTCTTGTTCTATGTGAGAGATTCTGTTAATATTTTATTTTCCTGCTCTGTCAAAGGAGAAAGGACGGAGGAAAATTACTGAGCGGAGAAATATAACTGGTTAAATGCGTTTACTACAAGCACGTTGTTGAATAAAGATCTCGATGAATTTGAGGACCCAGGCGAAGTCGAAGATCTTGTTGTCATTGTAAGCAATTTCTTAGGTAAAGTTATATTTTCCAGCATGAACTAAACAGCATATTAATATAAAAAAAAAAAACAAAAAAGAACAAAAACAAAATTTTAAATAAAAATAAAAAAAATTATTATAAAAATAAAAATGAAAAAAAATTCGTAGGACTTATGTTGGGGAACTGAACGAAATGAATAAAAAAGTAACTTTACTTGCCTAAAATTGTCATTGTAAGCAGTTTCTTAGGTAAAATTATTGTTTAAACACTTAGGCTTTCAGTAAATAGAATCTTAAACGGTTAATTCAAATTACCGTTTTGCATCACTTTCAACACTTCATTTAAATGAACAATTAACAATTAATTACTGGCATTTACGGAAAAATCGAGCTTGAAAAAACGTTTTTTTTTTTGTGTTTTGACATTTTTGACTATGTTTTTTAAAAATAACAGTGTGTTTTTATACACCGCCTTAAAGTAGAGGTTTTTACAAAAAGAATGCCGTCCTAAAATTTTCGAAAATCAAAATTTTTTGGTCAACTTTTTTGATTGAAAATTAGTCCATTTTTTTAAGTTTAATTCACAAAAAATCCATAAACTAATATTTTGCTTTGAAAAAATACAGCTTGCTTGAAATGCAATTATCTACGTTTCCACCAAACTTCATCAAAATGGAATTATTTTTGTCGAAGATAGAAATAAAAAACAAAAAATTGGTTTTTGGTATTTTTCTCAATATTTTTGAGGTTATGTGAAAAAATTATCCGAATAAAAGTTGTAGGTCTTTCAACTATCTACAACTTTAGCTTATACATTTTTTCGATAAGAGGTTTACTTTTGCCAGAAATCATAAAAAACCCTGTTTTCGCAACCCCACCCACCTTTTTCCTACCCCACTTCCGGTCATTTGCTGCGGGGCAATTTAGTTTTCCCCTTTTATATACTACTAGCTGGCCCGCCCCGGCCTTGCTCGGTTAGGCAAGATTTTCGAATGATATCCTCTACCTACATATAACCTTTTCAAATCAGATTCCATATTTTACCATCCCCATTTCACACTATAAGTATTTAAATTTTGAAATGTCTTCCCAGCTCAAAAAGTATTTTAAATCATACACCTATTTTTAATTTCTACCCCATCTCACCCTTTTTTTGAAGACAACATCCCCTTAGTAAACTCTATCCTAGCCTATGTTACTCAGGGACATATCTATATATCTTTGCATTTATTAAAGAATTTTAAGGATTGGTTGAATATTTCCAGAGATTACTAGAAAAAAGGCAACAAAAAATAAAATAAACGGTGTGTTATGGCCAGCTTTCATGGCCATAACAAAAACAAGCTTTTGGGTTGACGGACGGTAAGCAAATGTTTTTAATAACTCCATGGAATACTCTTACAAAAATTATTTCCTTTTTTAAAGTAATAGACATTTTTCAAAGTTAGTAGGATTAATAAAAAAAGTAAGCAGTAAAATCGGTTCACATGAATTAAGGCACAAATTGTGGAAAAGTTTAACATTTTGATGTTATTGATTCTTTTTTTTTTTGTAATTATAATAAACAATAATAAAACAAATAATTTAAGAGTCCAGAACCAAGAATAACACTCCGAACAGTCGATTTTCTTGCTTTTACCCCTGCTGCGAATTTGATTTTTGATGTGGAATAGCTGGAATTGGGGGCAATTCGAATGATTTTACGTCTGTCAGATGGTGAGATCACAGTAGATGTCCTTCCTTTGTATTGTTTTCCACAGGAAAGAATATCTTTTAAATAATTGTCAACACAAATTGCACTACGTTCAATCTTTATTTTGCAATATTACGTCTATTTTTTGCCTTCTCGGCTGTATTTAAAATGTTTGGTCTTCCCATTTTTAATCAAAATTTTTCTATTCCACGTCAACTTGACTGAACTTTAATTTTGCAGTAGCTTTCTCAAGAAATTTTGACGAATGCAAGTAATTTCACAACTACTTTTATTCAGATTAACCTAATTTCATTGCTTACTTTTATGACGCTTTTTGGAAACTTTGAAAAAATCGCGATTCTTGGTATAGCAAAGTGTTTTTTTGGAGTGCATTTTCTTCCAGAAGTTCTGAAATCTTACTTCACTTAAGAATTTTAATAATCCATGCAATTAACGGGACTTTACAGTAGTATTCTATTGTTCAGAAGATACATGAGAAAGGCAATCTTACGGTCGCTTCACAGACCATTAGTTCAGTGTTTCTACCAAGTAAAAGAAGGGAAAATGTTATAGAAATAATAAAAACTGAAACGATAATTTTTGCTAATGAAATCATTACTTGCTTATTCCTCTATAAATTAGTCGATGAATTAATTTTTCTTTTCACCAAAACTATTTATTGCAGACGAAATTGAACTGCTGGTTGTTTTTGTGACTAAAAATTATCCAGGGGCTATAAAACAAAAATAAGAATTAATCCAGCAGCAGATTGTTATTCCATGACTTCCTTCCTTCTGCATTAGCATAAACTGTCTGCATTCAAAACACTCTTCGATAACTAGGTTATTCTTCTCCGTATCTAATTAAAATAACTGTATAATGAAAGATCTAGAAATAAATATAGCCTTCGCACCACCCTCAGCAGCTAGACCACCACCGCCACTTAAATTATTTAACGAAGCTGTTATTAAGAAGTTTCTTCATTCCTATTTTATATGCCGGGCATCATAAAGCAACGACGACATCGTCAGTCGTGACTGGCAATCAGCTTGACCATCGTAAAAACAAAATGGTTTTCACCCAAACTCCAACTTAAATCTTAACTTAACGCCCCGTCCCCGAATAAACTAAAACTTTCATTTTATGAATCCTTATTGCGTATTCGAGTGGACTTATCCCCAAACCTATCCGATTCCAAGTCATAAAATGCCGCAGCGAATTTGTTAGGCCAACTTCGGTGAGGTATGAGGCAGCCCAGAGAGCTGCCGCAGCGCCATTAATTAAGATTGCACTTAGGAATGCAAAAAAAAAAAAAACTTGCTCCCTCTGGACTCTGGTGGGTAATTAAATAGTAAAAATGGAAATCCCACTGATTAGTCTTTGATTTTTATGGACGCACAGAATGATGGCTCTGAAGCAAGAGCAGAATATGCACTGTTTCGGAGGCTCCATCATATAAAGCCTTTTCTCATTATTACAGAGTTGTTTAATCAATCAAAACCTTAAGCTAGTTATTGTAGTTGGTTGGTTCCTTTGACCTTATTGCGTGTGCCTTGTGCCGAACTCGTAAGTTATTCATCAACCAGTTTCAAATCAAATAGAAAACAAATCAATGAGTTGCTTATGAATAAGCAAATAGTTCCTCTGATGGCTGATGGGGCGGAGGAGGTTCTTCAATTCACAGCACTGCTCCTGTACGAGGACTTACTTTTGATAACGGAACAGAAACAGAACAGAGACCAACAATGTCGAAGGCGGTCATCATCGCTGTAGGTACAACACCAAAACCATTATATTGCATTCGGTCTGTGCTGTGGGCTGAATAATTGATGGTGGGATGTAATTAGTTTGCAAGTGAGGATAGTGAGGAGTACCTACTTTGGCCGATGGCACCATCATCATCGCTACGCTATGCAGCCAGGGAAGCGAAGGCAGCGCAGCATAAGGATGTGGGTGAACGGATCCGCAGGGATTTGCAAATATTTACCCTGTCAACATTAATGCTGAGGTTGTTGTCGATGTAGGGCGGGGTGAAAGAAGGAGATCTAAATTCGATTTTGGTTGATTTATTAGGTTCTGTGTATTATTTGGAGGACCTGCTTTGTTTCCTTTGAAGCATTTGTGTTGGACGGAGGGCTGAGTTGAAATTTGTGTTGATACTACGTGTATATACCTTTTATAATTGCTGGGCCCTAATTAGATATGATTGTGAAATTATTACTGTTTCTCAATGGTTTGAATCGTAATGGAGATATAGATATTGAAATATTGAACAGCAGCTATCTATAATTTGGCATATTCGTTTAGGTTATAGTTTGTAATGTTTGGAGTCATTTGCAATTGATATTCTTGAGTTATACCTAATGAGAATGATATGTTTACATTGTTTTGGCAATAATATCCATGCAGAGGTTTATTAATCAAACACAATTACTATTTCATAATTAACTTTAAGCTTGATTAAATCTTTAAAGTTAAAGGCAAATGTATGTAGGTATATGCTTGAAAAAAAATGTAATTTTATTTAACCTTCTAAACCATATTATAAAACGGCAAACACGAATCATGTGATACAATTTACGCGGTCTACAAAAGTCGAAGGCGTATAAATTATATATCGTTTGAAAGGTTTCTATGCACAGAAGTGCAGAATGCAAAAATATATTAATTAATTGCATCACAAAAATTAAAAACTTAAGAAAATTGCAAAATAAGTGCGAGCGAGAGCCAGAGCGAGACCGAGTTATGGCCAAAATTTTCCAGTTTCATAGAAAAGGGATATTTTAGGGATATTTAAATTTTACTGAGTTTGCTCACATCCCTGGATTCTAAAAAAGAGGTTGTTTCCCTCGCAAATGTGAAGTCTATGAGAAAAAGTGAAAAAGCATTATGGATTAGGGACAATATTATTCTGACAGCAAAATATCAGCTGTTGTTGACTAGAATGGCTTAACAAAAAAGACTTTAAAAATTTAATGAGACAAAAACGAGCTTTTAAGTTTACAAGGGCATTTAAAATTTTCCTAAATATAAACGCCTTTTTGGTGAAACCAAAAAACATCATTTAAAAAGGCTAAGAGGCTTTTTAAATAATAAAAAGCCTTTCGTGAAATCCGCCATTAATTTTATATTTTTATTTTAAAATTCACAACACTTATTAAGATTCGTGTTTGTCCTTTTATTATATGATGATATATTTCCTTACACTTTTTTTTTTGTTTTATTCCTTTGCTTAATTTTGTTTTTATTTGGTTTTAGTAACATTGTTCATTTTAAGTTTATTTTTATTTGGACCAAATAGGTGACGTTTTGATGTTTTCCACCCACCAACCAACCAATTTTCCAGCACTGACTGGAAAGATTATTGGAATGTCCGATGGCAGCGTTCAGTGCAGTTCAGCAGTTCAGACTGCTTTTAAACGATGTAATTATATTTGCAATTTTTATTTAATGTTGGAGTACATCCAAAAATCGTATGCAAATACCCTCGCTCATTTTGTTATCGATATATTTTATGCTGACGTCAATGTATGCTATAAATTATCACAATTTTTTATCAGGCTGACTAGCAGTCAGCGGACTCTCATACGTGATCGATAATAGCTCTGTCTTTTTGCAAGCCCAAAGGGAATTGGATGAAAGAAGTGAGGGCCTTTTCGAAATTTTTTGGGGGCCATTTGACTAAAGCTGGGGCCACATTAATGGACTATTTTCAGGGTTTACTGAACCCAATATCTTACTCGCCCCCAATTCATTACGCAACACCATTTAATTCAAATGAGATACTGGATACGCCCTTCACCAATGAAGAAGTTAATGCAGTCCTGGAAAAACTTAAGGACCATAAATCACCAGGCCCAGATGGTATTCCTATAGAATTCTTTAAGTATGCAACAAATTCATTCATAGGAAAAATGTCCAACTGCTTGAATGAAATATTTCAGACAGGCATTATACCGCAACAATTTAAGGAAGCAATTATATACCCCATACATAAAAAGGGAAATATAGCTGAGCCAGCTAATTACAGAGGAATATCGCTTCTGAATGCATCATACAAAGTGTTCACAAAAATTTTGAATAATCGAATGGCACAATGGATTGAAAGTAAAAATCTTATCCATGAAAACCAAGCTGGTTTCCGTAGTGGATATTCAACCGTAGATAACATTTTTGTACTGCAAAATATTGCTGGCATATTCCTAGACCAAAAAAAGAAGTTATACGCCTTTTTCGTGGATTTCAAGGCAGCCTTTGATACCATCGATCGAAAAGCGCTTTTCTATAAGCTGTACAATATGGGATTGAGCTATAAGTTTGGAAAGGTACTCGAAAATATGTACGAAGGGAACCGAGCAGCTGTTTGGAGTGGAATTGATACTTCGGAATGGTTCGAAATAAACATGGGAGTAAGACAAGGATGTTCCTTAAGTCCTAACCTCTTTTCCTTGTACATCAATGACCTCATGGACCTTCTCCCAGGAGGAATAGAGATTGCCGGGGTACTGATCAAAGCTTTACTTTTTGCGGACGACGTTGTATTATTTGCCTATTCGCCTGACACTTTGCAACTTATGATAAACCGCCTTCATTTGTACTGCATGTCATGGAATCTTACAATCAATTTAGTAAAATCAAAAGTGATGATCTTCAAAAAAGGAACTGGTAGATTGTGCAGAAATGAGAAATGGCATTTGAATGGAGAGAATATTGAAGTGGTGAAAAGTTATAAATATCTTGGAATGACAATTACAAGTAATCTTAACATGGAAGTTCATTTAAAAGATAAACTGGTAAAAGCAAAGAGTGCAATATGTGCCACCTGGAAACGGTGTTTTTTAAATAAACTTATTGACCAGAGCGTAAAGTATAAGGTTTTTGTTGGAGTGGCTGAATCGGTGATGCTGTATGCAGCACAATCTTGGGGTTATAGACAGCATGAAACCGTTGAAAAATTACTAAGATACTACATTAAAAGATGCTTTGGTTTGCCAAGTACAACTCCCAATTATATGCTGATAATTGAGACAGGACTTTCTCCATTATTTGTGAAATCTTTGAAACTACATATAGACTACATACTAAAAGTGCTTATGATGTCCGACCAAAGACTCCCAAAAATTGTAGCTCTAGAAACTTTGCGAAGAAAAAATCTGTGGTATGAGCAACTGAAGGAGCTTGCGAGCTACTGTGGAATTGAGTTCAACTTTGTGGCAGCAAACTTACAGCAACTAAAAGATTTTCTCCATGAACTTATTTCCAAAGTAGACGAACAATACAGGATAGATTGTATAAACTTAGCTACATCCTCCGTGCATCGATCTATTTACAGCTCTCTGAACCACAATTTGTGTGAACAAAATTATTTTAATAACTCTAACAGTCAAGAACTTATATCCGCTATCTTCAAGATGAGAGGCGAGCTCATAAAACTCAACTACATCCCACATCGCTCTGATTTGCCGATCTATTGTAGCCTGTGTAACCTCTCAGAGCGAGAAGATATTATGCACTTTATTGGTAGATGTCCTGTTCTTAAGGAAACCCGTAGATATTATCTAGGCAGCGATGTAAAATCAGAAGCCGAAGTTATAGCTCTCCTTAACTGTGAAACAGACCTGAAGCTACTTTTAAACTATTATAAAACAGCACTATCTTACAGATATAATATTATAAATGAAACTTTTTAGAGTGTTAACAAAATTATTACTATGTAAATTAATAAGAAACAAACTATTTATTTTTTGCAATCCTTATTTTTAATGTCAATCAGGCAGACGGCAAAAGCCATGCTTTAAAGATTTATGTAAATATATATTTTGTAATTAATGGATGAAGAAATAATAAATCAACTATCTATCTATCTATCTATCTATCTATCTTTTACATTAAAATAAAAATTAAGCATTAATTTATAGTATATCTTTTGATTCGTCATTCTTTTAGTTCATAGCACATTTTTTCAAAGTCACATGGGGATACCATTTTTGTTACGGATTTTATGGTGATAATCCTTCCATCATGATTTTCAACAGGTTTTCGGTAATATTTAACTTTTATACTGAAAATTTAGTCATCCTTACATAAAAATGACAGTTACTTTTTTCATGGAGGCCGTATTGACTTGGTTTTGGTGTCATTTGATTCAGCATTTAAAACTACTTCAAAAACATGTGTCATATGCTTACCTTGCACCAAAGCTAATTTTTCTATTTGATAGGTACACCACAACTTCCAAAGTGGGCGGGGCGATGCGATGGTTTATATTTAATTTTGTACAACTTCTTACTTCTAAAATTAAAATTTGAATTTTTTCTAATAGGCCCGGGCCAAGGGCCAAAATATGAAACAGAGGGCCAAAAGGCCCGATCGGGCACTTTGTGGCAACGCTGGAAACAATGTCAGTGCTCATGAATTTACGGAGAATTTTTGGTGCTTAACTTAAGCACGGAGAAAAACTATCTTACCGGAATGAATTAAATACATGTTATCTATAGTTTGAATGGAAACTACAAGTTTTTTCAGTGATGGCGTGCGTCGGTCGGTCGGTAGTCCTCGGTGTCGTTTATTTTCGACCGATTTCATCCATCACCTGTCAATGGGTTGGCAAGTAAACTTTAAATGTCTACTACACGCCGATAACACACTTTTTATCCCCTTTTAAGTTAAGTGCCGACAGTTCTATGCATTAAGCTTAACATAGCGGCTCCAAGTGTCACCCAATTGCCTTAAAATCAACTTTTAATGGAGCAGTAAAAATTCATCAAAAACTTAAAATTTGTTAGAGTTTTTTTAATCCATCGACATCGTAGCCATCCGTCAATGAAATATGAGCTTATTTATTTATTTATTTATTTACTGGCTTAATTCAAGCTGATTAACATACAAAACATAACAAATCTTAATACTAAATATTTACAATTATTTACAATTAACAAAATTAGATAGTTAAATTAAATAATTAAACAATCTGATTTACTTAATTAAAACAATCTGATTTACTTATTACTAATAAAAGAGGGTTCATGGGTAATTGGAATAAAGAATTCTTCTGAGGGAGGGTGAACTGAGGTTTAAATCAAAAATATGCTGTTCACAGTTGGCTAGGCGAAGCATTCTGATGACTGGATTGTTATGACCATAATTTGTGCGGTGGGTGGGCAGGCGGAAGAATGGGATGGATCGAAGGTTACGTAGATTGGTATTAATGAAAATCAATTGAAGAAGTGCAGGAGAATCGATGGCACCGGTAATTAATTGGTGGACAAAGAGTATGTCGGCAACAGCACGACGTTTGGCAAGGGTGTGTAGGTCGATTAATTGCAATCGATCTTCGTAGGGGGGTAAGATATGGGGATCAGACCAGGGGAGATTACGTAAAGCGAAACGGAGGAACCTTCGCTGTACACATTCTATTCTATTTGAGTGTGTGGATTGGTAAGGTGACCAAACCTGGCTGGCGTATTCAAGAATGGGTCTAACATATGTGGTGTAGAGTGACTTGGTGACGTAAGGGTTGGAAAATTCTTTCGACCAGCGCTTTATAAAACCAAGGCTAGAATTCGCTTTTGCAATAATATGGTCGATGTGCATGCGGAAGTTGAGCTCTTTATCACAAATTATGCCAAGATCTCGGATAGAGGAAACTACGGGAACAGGTTCATTGCAGAAGTAATAAATACGAGGGGGTAAGGGGAGCCGCTTTCTAGAAAAGCTCATGGATTGACATTTATTCACATTTAGTTCTAGGAAATTTTTTTCACACCAAGTAAGAAAGGAGTCTTGTTGAAGCAGGGAGGAATCGTTAGAGTTATATATAACTTTTATAATTTTTATATCATCGGCATAAATAGAAAGGTCAGAGTATGAAGTAATGCTATCAACATCGTTAATAGCAAGGACAAAAAGGATCGGACCGAGATGGCTTCCTTGAGGAACGCCTGAGGTGGCATAGATGGGTTCAGACTCGGAGCATCTTAATATTACTTTATAGAGCCGGTTCTCTAAGTAGGATTTAACCCATGAGATGAATGATGGTGGAAAACCAAAGGCTTTCAACTTAATGTAAATAATTTGGTGAGATATTTTATCGAATGCCTTACTGAAGTCGGTGGTGATAATATCAACATCGAAGCCTTTTTCCAAAGCACAAAGGGTCATGGAAACAAATTGGGTAAGGTTAGTCGTCGTGGACCTACCCTTTAAAAAACCATGCTGAAGAGGAGAAAATATTGATTTGCAATGAAAAAACAGGGAATCATAGACTATGCTTTCAAAGAGCTTGGGTATTGCTGAGAGTTTAGCTATTGGACGATAATTTGAGATGTTGTTCTTACTGCCCTTTTTATGAATTGGGAAAATGAACGAATTTTTCCATAAAGTAGGAAACACTGCTTGCGAAAGCGAGAGACGGAAAAGAAATGTAAGGGGTTCGGAAAGTGCATTGACACATTTTTTTAGAAAAATGGCAGGGATACCGTCAGGACCAGGAGAAAAGTCGTCTTTAAGTAAGTTGATCTTTTCGCAGACCGAACAAAGACTAATATCGACAGACACAAGTGACGTATGAGAATTGTTCGATAGGAAGCTAAAATATTCAAGGTCAGTTGATGGCTTGAAATATTGGGGACAAACTATTTTTTTTGCATAAAAATTTGATTTCGATCCAAATGTCACTCAACTGTCTTAAAATCGTCTTTCCTGGAGCAGTAAAAATTCATCAAGAATTTCAGATTTCTTAGAGGCTTTTTTAATCCACCGACATTGTAGCTATCCGGCAATGGAATTTGACAGTTGATAGCTTGAAAAATAGGGAATCGAATTATTCAAAAATTTCAGATTTTTTATAGGGTTTTTAATCCATCCACATTGCAGCCATCCGTCAATGGAGTTTGACAGTTTATGGCTTGAAAGATAGCAGGTCAACTATATTTTAACAGAAAAGTATATTTCGGTCAAAATGCTACCCAATTGCCTTAAAATCATCTCTTTCTGCAGCAGTACAAATTTATCAAAAATTTTAGATTTTTTAGAGGCTTTTCAATCCATCGACATCGTAGCCATCCGTCAATGGACTGTGACAGTTGATAGCTTGAAATATAGGGAGCAAACTATATTTTCACAGAAAAAGTATATTTCGATACAAATGCCACCCAATTGTTTTAAAATCACCTTTTCCTGGAGCACTAAAAATTGATAAAAAATTTCAGATTTCTTAGAGATTTTTAATCCATTGATTTTTTTATCTCATTCCAATTTATTGGAAAGAAAGGATAGATGGTAAAGTGAGGCGGAAAATTTCAAAAAATTTGAAAACTTCTGCCTCACTTGGTCATCTCTTTCTTTTCAAGAGATGAGTGAGATACAAATAAGAGACGTCAAACTGATTCGCCTCACGTGAGTGGTCATCTCTTTCTTTTCAAGAGATGAGTGAGATACAAATAAGAGACGTCAAACTGATTCGCCTCACGTGAGCTAGTATTAACAACGTCATTGACATCGTAGCCATTCGTCAATGAAATTCTACAGTTGATGGCTAGAAAGATAATGGATGAACTATATTTTGACAAAAAGGTATAATTTTTCCGGAGTAGTAAAAATTATTCAAAAATTTCATATATTTTAGAGGGTTTTTAATCCATCGACATCGTAGCCATCCGTGAATGCAATTTGACATTTGATGTCTTGACGGATAGGAGCTAAACTAGGTTTTCACATAAAAAGTATATTTCGATCCAAATTTCAACCAATTGGCAAATCTTAATCTAAATGAAAATTGAATCGGTAATAGATTCATTGAAATGAAAATGAAAGAAAGATCGATTGATTCAAATGATCGAATCATTTTTGTGATCGATTCTTGAACGATTTGATCATTTGAAATGAACGATTTACACAGCTCTACTGAAAACTAAAAACAGTAATGTTTTTCCCGAGGTACTGCCTTTTGCGTCCCTCGCAGTGTTCCTTACCGTTTGAAAGGCTCTGTCATTAAGACTTTGCCCATGACATATGTCTCCTGGCAAATAACATCAGTGGGCTGGACGGGATGTGTGAAACGCTTCAAGTGAGGAGAGAGTCGAGTGGTCTCACAGGCCCTCCACACAGTAGCGTATTATTCTACAGGAGACACCAGTGGAAGAAGTCGAAAAGTAGAATAATTAATAAAGCTCGTGCTGCCTTTGGTACTCTGTCCCCAATTTGGAGATCCAGTTAAATCTCCTCACGCACTAAGTTGTTCGAATCCAATGTCAAATCCATGCTGTTATATGCCTGCGAAACCTGGGAAGTCACGTCTACCAAATCGAGGAAATTGCAGGCTTTTGTGAATCGCTATCTACGCCACATTCTAAAGATTTTCGGTCCACAAATTATATCAAACGAGGAATTAGCGGCTGAAGGTTGACATAAGAAAGCGTAAATGGCAATGAATTGGAAAATGAGATTTTATTATTTTTTTATTTGGAGAAGTTTTTGATGTGAACGAAAGACTTTCGGTTTCTTTTTGTAGTCTTAAAATAAATAGAGGTCAATTTATTATATATCGATGTGAAATTATTTTCTCTTAGATGTACCTACGCAAAAAAATTTAGGTTCACATGAAGTAAGGAAGGTGACGGTTTTTGAATTAAGAGTACCTAGTAGCTACCTAAAATTTGTATCTTTTTAAGAGGTGAGTAAGGAAGTTCTAAGTTCAAAGGGTAGACACGGTGCATTTAAGAGGACACAAGCGTCCACAAGCTTTTTTTTTCAAAGCGAACCTCTGTCTATAAAGTACTAGTCTCACCTCCCGTGGTGAACATCGAGTGCCTAGTATATTTAACTGAAGATGGGGTTCCAATTCCATGGACGGTTTTAGGCGGCAGCAATCGAGAGAAGTGGGAAAAGTGTTCCCACTAAGGTACACCTCCTTTATCCAGGCGGCAGCGGAAGAATTTCCCTCATCGAATCACTGGTGGTGTCTACAGTTCCAGTTAGGTTGCACTATTTAGTGAATACCTTATATGGGCTACTACGGCATATTCGTAGCTCAGGCCTATAAGGAGCCGTTTATCTGGCGTCCCACCCTTGGAGTCATACTAAGGATCTGGTCCTCCAGATCGGGGTTATGCCTTGGGGTAATTTCCTTTCCGGTTCCGAAACAACTACTACAAGCCTCGGATATGGATGATTTTAATGTTGACAATCCCAACAAACGAAACAAGATCAATGAATTTCGGATCGGTACGTGGAGGGACCTTAAACAGGCCACTTGCTGCCAAACAACTAGTGGAGAGCCTGGATAGGCTAAAGGCTGACATTACAGCCTTCCAGGAAGTGTGAGGGTATACGAAGGTTGAAATCATGTGACTTCTACTTCGGCGAGTGCTGCAAGCAGCAAGGTCTTCGGCTTTTGGTGTCCATGCCCCAACAGAAGAATAAGATGACTTAACCAAGGATGAATTCTACGATCTCCTCGAGAATACGTATGATAGGTGCCCCTAAGTACGACTTTGAGAGTATTCTTAGCGACTTCAATGCCAAGATCAGAAAGGAGGGCATCCTTGGTTCGATAGCCAGAGGACACAGCCTGCACGACAACAATTCTGTTTACAGACTCAGGCTGATTGACATTGCAGTGTTGGAGCGAAATGTCATCATAGCATTCACTTGATTTCCACACCTTAATATACACAAAGGGACCTGAGTCTCCGGATCAAGGAACTGTCAACCAGATTGATCATGTTGCGATAGACGCCAGACATGCTTCCAGTATCCTGGATGTCCGAACATTCCGAGGTACCAATATTGACTCGGATCACTACTTGGCGGCAGCTCAAGTACGAATGCGGATATCCATGACACCTAAACGACAAGCGGATGCTGTGAAAAGATTTAACGTAGCGAAGTTAAAATCGCAAGAGATCGCTACAACTTTTGCAGACCACGGTCTCTTAATCTCTCAGTAAGCCCGCCACCAGCATCATCTGTAGAGGACCAGTGGAAACACTGCCAAAATGCCATCAGGAGTGCCAACAACTGATGTGTTAGGTTTCACTAGGCCACCACAACGAGATCCCTGGTGCAATGAATAATGCAGGCTGGTGCATGCAGCAAGGAATAGGCCTATCACTCAAGGTTGCAGACTAGAATCAGAGCTGCTGGGAAAGCAGCCCGGGAGCTTTAAGCATAGTTTACAGTTCCGATGCGAAAAAAAAAATACAAAATTTCAAAATGATTTTCCACCTATTCTGCGCACCAAGTTGAATAATATTCAAGGCGAAAAACGTTTGCTTTGGCCTAAACCACCCATTGAGTCATTAATTTACCCTTAATTGACAAGCTATAGGCCTAAAAATGGAAAATAATTATTTTTTGATGCGAAAACCATTTGCATGCAAATAATGCCTTGAGGTGAATATATTTTTTTTTTCGGAAGTATAAACCGACCATCAAAAAAAAATATTTTATTCACCACACTCTTTTTCGCATGCAAATCAATTGCCGGTCCATTGTTTTGCATGACATTCCATGACAGCATTGTTTTTTTTTTTGCATGAAGCTGTAAACCAATCATG